>CM069908.1:144083495-144545931 GCA_036172215.1 Camellia granthamiana | reverse complement strand
ATTACTCTCCATCGATATGGGCGAGAAAGAGACCCTGAGATCATACAACAGTCGCTACTGGGAGACATTCAACCAGATTGGGGACTGCCCAACCAATCTCGCCATTGCGCAATACAAGAGAGGACTCCCAGTTGGGAACAGACTGAGGGATTCTATCACCATGACGCCACCTCTTACCATGGAAGCCCTGATGGAAAGAGTGCATCAGCACATCAGGGTGGAAGAGGATGGCGCCCGTACCAAAGCAAAGTCTGGCACGACCACAGCACCAGAAAAGAAGGCCTCAGCAAAGGTCAATGCGGTGAATCGGCCGAACAAAAACGGGCGTGGTAGACGGGACAACGGAGAAGACCGGGACGAAAGATGGTTGAGAGTCCGCACTGCCATCACCACGGTCTTCAAGAAGCCGATCTACCGAATACTTAGCGAGATTCGAGACGAGCCCTTCGTCAAGTGGCCAGCCAAGTTAGGCGAAGCACAGAAGGACTTCGACGACAGATCACGGTGCACCTTCCACAAAGAAAAAGGGCACCGCACTGAGAACTGCACCCCATTGAGGCAGCACTTGGAAGAGTTGGTGGCGGCAGGCCACTTAGACAAATACATTGAAGGAGGGGCACAGCCGGCCCCCCAGGACCGTAATAACCCCAATGGGATGCCGATCGATGCTCCACCGCTAGGCATCATCAATGTTATACATGGAGTTTACGAACCTGAGCGTGTATGTGAGCTCAGAGGTTCAATCAAAAAGGCTGAGCACTTGAGGGAGGTACTAAGTGCCCAACCTGTCGTCAAGAAGGGGAGGACAGAGGCCACAAATGTTATGTCTTTTTCGGATAAAGACTTGGACAGAATATATTGCCCCCACAATGATGCCCTGGTCGTCACTCTCCGAGTCAAGGATTTTGACGTCAAGCGGATTCTGATTGACCAGGGTAGTTCGTGCGAAATCATGTACTATGAGACGTTCAAACAATTGAAGCTGCAAGATAAAGATTTAGCACCTGCAGTGTCACCCTTGATTGGATTTAACTCGATGCCAGAATGGCCAGTTGGCAAGATCATCCTTCCAGTCAGAGCCGGGAGTGTGACGAAGCAAGTTGAGTTCTGGGTGTTAAAGGTCCCATCCACCTATAACATCATCTTGGGCAGAACATGGCTGCATGCCATGCGCTCAGTGGCGTCATCCTACCACCAAGTGATGCGGTTCCCAAACGACACCGGAGTAATAGAGGAAGTCTATGGAGACCAAATCATGTCCAAGCAATGTTTCGTCACAGTGAACGGAAGCCGCGCTGCGAAGGGGTATGTTCATTCGGTAGAAGAACCGGAGAGTAATGAACTATTCGCAGATGTCGGCAAAGCAGCAAGCCAAAAAGCGGTGGAAGACTTGGTGGAAGTCAGAATAGATGAAAAGAACCCGGATAAGTTCTTTCTGCTCGGTTCGTCGTTGTCCAGCGCTGAGAGGTTAGAGGTCTTGGAATTTTTGACCTCTAACATCGAAGTGTTTGCCTGGACTCCATACGACATGCCAGGCATTGATCCCAACTTCATCTGCCACCAACTCAATGTCCACCCATCTGCCAGGCCAATCATTCAGCGCACCCGCAGATTGGCACTCCACCACGCCGAGATAGTGGCGGAAGAGGTGGGAAATTTGTTGGAAGCAGGGGCAATCAGAGAAGTGCACTACCCCAGATGGATCTCCAACACAGTCGTAGTGCCAAAGAAGAATGGCAAGTGGCGCGTCTGCGTCGACTATAAAACTGTCAACAAAGCATGCCCTAAAGATAGCTTTCCTCTACCACGGATTGACCAACTGGTAGACCTGACGGCGGGGCATAACCGTCTAAGCTTCCTGGATGCATACAGGGGCTACCACCAAATCGCGATGCATGAACCGGACCAGGAGGTCACATCTTTCACCACACCAAGAGGACTCTACTGCTACAAGGTCATGCCCTTTGGCCTAAAGAACGCTGGGGCGACATTCCAGAGAATGGTCACCAAGATGTTTGAGCCGTTGTTAGGCAGAACAATGGAAGCTTACATCGACGACATGGTGGTCAAGAGCAAGGATGAAAATGACCACCTCAGGGACCTAAGTGGGATGTTTGAGATTCTGAAGAAGCATAAGTTACGCCTCAACGCGTCGAAGTGTGCATTCGGAGTAGGATCAGGCAAATTCTTAGGCTTCTTGGTAACCAACCGGGGTATCGAAGCAGATCCTTCTCAGATCAAGGCAATTCAGGATCTGGAGAGACCAAACTCCGTAAAAGAAGTACAGCATCTCACCGGCATGGCAGCCGCGCTCAATCGGTTCATTAGCCGATCGTCAGACAGGCTACGACCATTTTTTCATGCCCTCAAGGCCAAGTTTGAGTGGGACGAAGAATGTGACCGGGCTCTGGAAAGCTTGAAGGAATACATGTCTTCTCCGCCACTACTTGTAACACCAATTCCTGGAGAAGAACTTTTCCTCTACCTAGCAGTCTCGCAGCACGCCATCAGCGCGGTGTTGGTCCGTGCAGAAGGAGTCCAACATCTGCCCATCTACTATGTTAGCAAGACACTGCTGGGCGCCGAAACAAGGTATTTGCCACTGGAGAAACTGGCACTGGCCTTGATGATGGCCGCAAGGAAGCTACCGCACTACTTTCACGCTCACACCATTGTTGTCCTTACAGCCTTCCCGCTAAAGGCTTTGTTTGAAAGGGCGAACTTCTCCGGGTGAATTCTGAAGTGGGCAGTAGAGTTGGGACAATACGACATCAAGTTCCAACCTAGAACCGCAATAAAAGCTCAAGCATTGGCGGATTTTGTCGTTGAGTTCACTCCTGGGAATCATCATATCTGCCCAGTCGACCTGACTGACTCAACCGAACTAGGGATGGAAGTTGACGTCGGAATAACGCAACCCCTGGTATTGGTTACTCAGCCAAGTCCAAAGGCAGACCGGAGTAATACAAACAAGGAAGAAGTAAACCATGCTATACCAAGTCCGGACTCGCCAACAAAGAAAAACTTGGTGCAACAAGATGACAAGGGGCAAGCAGCAGGCCTGGACTTAGAAGAAGAAATCAGCAACATGGAAGATCCCAAGGCATCATCCGATCCCTCCACTTGTTGGAAGTTGTTCGTTGGGGAGATGTGGAAGCTCTTCGTGGATGGAGCGTCCAACCGACATGGAGCAGGACTTGGCATAGTCCTCATCTCTCCAGACGGCCTGGTAGTGGAGCACGCAATCAACCTTGGCTTCCCAGCATCAAACAACGAAGCGGAGTATGAAGCGCTTCTTGCAGGTCTCAAATCGGCATTCTACATGAAGGCCACCGAGCTAATGGTTTACAGCGACTCACAGCTGGTGGTAAACCAAATATCTGGTGACTATGAGGCAAGGGATGACAGAATGGCCAAGTACCAAGAGCTGATCAGAACCGAAATCAAAAAGTTTGAGGTGGTGCGGATAGAACAGATCGGCAGGGAGGAGAACAGCAGGGCAGACGAACTAGCGGGTTTCGCTTCAATGGCAGATACCTCCATCCCACATCCTTTATTGATCGACTACCTACCTAGACCAAGTATCGAAGACCCAGAAGCAGAAGAAGTATGCTGCGCCGATCTAGGTCCTTCTTGGATGGATCCTATCATCTTGTTCCTGAAAGACGGCATCTTACCAGAAGACAAAAAAGAAGCCAACAGAATCAGAGCAAAGTCGCAGCGATTTTGGCTCTCTCCATCATTGGCATTATACAAAAAGTCGTTCACAGGACCTTACTTGAAGTGTGTGCACCCCAGCAAAGTGGAAGCATTCCTGTTCGAAATACATGAGGGTGTATGCGGCAGCCATCAAGGAGGACGATCATTGGCATACCGAGCTATTTCGCAAGGATACTGGTGGCCGTACATGCAAGCGGATTCAGAGAAGTATGTCAAAAAATGCGAAAAGTGTCAGAAGTTTGCGCATCAAATACACCAACCGGCCAGAGAACTTCTACCTCTCACAAGTCCATGGCCTTTCGCAATGTGGGGCTTAGACATAGTGGGACCGCTCCCAACAGCACCAGGCAACAGGAAGTTCTTTCTTGCGGCAACAGACTACTTCACAAAATGGGTGGAAGCAGAAGCCTTGGCGTCAATCAAGGAAAAAGATGTGAAGAAGTTTGTCTGGCAGAACATCATCACTCGCTTCGGCATACCAAAGGCACTGATCTCAGACAACGGCACGCAGTTCGACGGTAAAATTTTCAGAGGCTTTTGTGAGGAGTACAAGATAGAATTCTACAATTCTACACCGGCGTATCCCCAAGCGAATGGACAAGCAGAAGCTTCAAACAAGGTAGTCTTGGATGGACTGAAGAAAAGACTAGAGAAAGCCAAAGGCAAATGGGCAGAGGAACTCCCTCATGTTTTATGGGCTTATCGCACCACACCTCGGCGATCGACAGGAGAAACACCATTTTCCTTAGCTTATGGCATGGAAGCAGTCATCCCATTGGAAGTTGGCCTCCCCACAATTCGGAGCGAAAACTTTGATCCAGACTTAAATGGCGAGGCCATAGCATTAGAGCTTGACCTTGCGGAAGAAAGAAGAGACAGAGCATTGGTTCACATCGCCTCCTACCAACAAGAGTTGTCTAGAAAGTATAACAAAACAGTGCATCCAAGACAGTTCAAGATCGGCGATTGGGTACTTCGCAAAGTAATGGGAAACACCCTGATTCCAGGAGATGGCAAGTTGGGGCCGAATTGGGAAGGACCTTACAAAGTGGTCGGTTTAGCAGGCAAAGGGGCATACCACTTGGAAGATAAGGACGGCAAAGCAATTCCTAGTCCGTGGAACACTGCCAATCTTAAGTTGTTTTATTTTTAGCCTTTTTTTTTTAAGCAAGTGTAATTTTTTACTTTCTCAATAAAACAAGTCGATTCTTTTTCAGTATATTTTTTTTCAGTAGAGAGTAATTTTAGTAAGTCAGTAGCACTGTAAACATAGTTGGCCGGAATAACCAACTATGACCCCTCCTAAGCCCAGGATAAGGATCCAGGCTGCAGGACGTTTGGTCGGAATAACCAAACACTTTATTCTAAGTTGGCTGGAAAAACCAACTTAGAGGTTGGCTGGATTAAACCAACTCTATGTACTCTTCAGCCGAAGTGAGATATATCGGCTGAAGAGTGGTTGGCTGGATTAAACCAACTATGTACTCTTCGGCCGAAGTGAGATATATCGGCTGAAGAGTGGTTGGCGGGATTAAACCAACTCTGTGTACTCTTCAGCCGAAGTGAGATATATCGGCTGAAGAGTGGTTGGCTGGATTAAACCAACTGTCTACTCTTCAGCCGAAGTGAGATATATCGGCTGAAGAGTGGTTGGCTGGATTAAACCAACTCTGTGTACTCTTCAGCCGAAGTGAGATATATCGGCTGAAGAGTGGTTGGCTGGATTAAACCAACTCTGTGTACTCTTCAGCCGAAGTGAGATATATCGGCTGAAGAGTGGTTGGCTGGATTAAACCAACTCTGTGTACTCTTCAGCCGAAGTGAGATATATCGGCTGAAGAGTGGTTGGCTAGCAAGTTAGATAATTAGACCGAGATCATAGTTGATGAAAAATTCATTGCAAGTATGAGCATACACGCACAAAACCGGAATAAAAGTTCAAGAAATTTTCATTAAAAGTGCAAACGCAGACCAAGTACAAATTTGGGAGCCACAGCCCGGTTACAAAAGTTCTGAACAAAAGAAGAGAAAAGAAAAATCAGCGGAGGAGCGCATCAAGTTCGGCATCAAAATCATCATCAGCATTTGGGCGGAGTCCGGTGTCAGATGGGAGAACGGTTTGGGATGGTAGCTCGGTTTCAGCCTCAACTTCGGTCTCAGTGGGCAGCGTTTGGTCGGTTAGCAGGTCGTCAGTTAAGTCTTCAATTACTGGCTCTGACCGAGCTGCCTGATTGTTGGGTTGTTCGCTGACGACCGGGGTGAGGGTTGGCTCCTCATCCTCTTCAGAATCATCATCATCATCGCCATCATCTCCAGACCCTTCCAGAAACTGCCTTTGGAGATCGGCAGCGTACTGCGATAGTGAAGCCGGAATACCGTATGGAGGTGGGTTGAAGACCTCGGTTTCAGGCCCGCAGCCGAGCTTCTCCACCGCACTCCTCCAGCCGCACTTGAAGAATAGGTCTTTGGCGGCATCACACTGGAGGCTGTATGCGTCCTCTGCATCCTTGAAGCCTTGTTTTTTCGCGTCCTTTACGCTCTTTTTCAGCTGCGTTATTTCGGCGTCTTTCTTTTTCTCAATCCTGGCCAGAAGGCGCAGGTACTTGTCCTTCGCTTCAGCGGCAACCTTCTTCTTTTCAGCTTCAACCGAATTTGCAACTTCGGTCAGCCGATCATTTTCTGCCTGGAGTTCGGCCAGTTGCTTTTTGGCCTCCTCCAGCTCGGTCCTTTTTGCTTCGGCCTCCGCCACGGCCTCCCTGGTGTTCCTCCTCAGTTCCAGCACTTTCCTGTGTGTGATGTGGTTTTTCTGGATGGCCTGCAAAGAGGAAGTAACGTTCACCGGACTGAAAGTTGGAACAAATTACGCAGAAAAGGACTGTGCTACTTACCAGAATCATGGACTTAGTCGAAGACCGGATTGCCTTCAGCTCGGTGTTTAGCTGCTTTTGGTGGTGCTCCATGTCTTTGGGGAGACAGACACTCTTGGCAAGGTTGAATGCCAACAAGTGGTCTTTCTCAGAAACGATTGAGTCAGTTTCTTGGATATCTCGGTCGGCAAAAGTAAGGTTAGGGGCCCATTTGGAGGATACAGCTCGGTTGGAGTGCTCCGGTTGGATTCTTGGCTGGGGGCTGGGAGGTTGGATTGGTGGTTGAACGATCTCGTCCTCATCAACGAGTTGTTGCTCGGTTTGGCTAGTCCGGGCACGCTTGCGTTGGCGAGATGAGGATGGTTGTTGCGACGGAAGAGCTACCATGGTCTCAGTTGTTCGACCGGTTTGTGGTACCTCGGCTGGTGTTGTCTCGGTTAAAAGGGCTTTCAGCCTGTTCTTCTTTGCCATTTCTTGTTCGGCGGTTAATGGCACCAAGATGATTTGCGGCAAGTTTGGGTCCGGTTCCGGTGCTTCTTCGAGCAGGAAGTCAGTCACCTTTGCTTTTCGGCGACCGGAGTATCGGTAAGTTGGTTCGAATTTGAGAAGTTTAGCCCAACTTCTTTCCCGAACTCGTAGTGCGGCGCGCAAAAGGTCGAGGTTGGGGTAGCTGTAGTTTGAGTGGATATGGGCTTTATCTGCAAATAGAAAACAAGTGTTAGTTCGGTTCAGAGCAGAAAGCCGAAATACAGAAAAGAGGAAAAATATGAAGTGCAACCGAAGTATGTATACCGGGCTCTCCCATCTTCCAGTTTATTCTCCAGCCTGGGATCTGGGCTTGATGGTCTTCAAAGTTCCCAGAGACCCAAAAGAAGTCGTCATCATTTACATCTTTGTCCGGTGTGTGTTTTATTATTTTTTCTCGGCCTCGGCATATTCTCAAGTAATAGCACCAGCCTTCATTCTTTGATCCTAGTGAGTACTGGTGGAATATTTCGGCTAAACCTAGGTTTAGTCCGGTTTGACGGTTTAGGGCGTCTATGCCCATTATTATTCGGTATGTGTTGGTGGAGAGTTGGGTTGGGCAAAGTCTGGTCTGCCTAAGGAATTCACAGATTAAAGGCTGGACTGGGAATAGTAGTCCGGTCTCTACTATGGACTGAATGGTAAAGGGGACAAAGCCCTCGTTATTCCATGGGGCGACATCTCGGTCTGCCAAGGAAAGGTGTACGTCGTCTGGTATACGGTGGTCCTTTCGGAATTCGGCCAGACCACCTGGGGTTTCTACCAAAAATCTGTACTTCCCCATTAAATTGTATAAGTTATGTATAAATTATTTCGGTCGAGAAAGTGTGCTCAGTAGCTCGGTTGAGCGCAGTGGAGTGCCTGGCAACCTAAGTCTGCAAAGTGGAAAACAAAGGTGTTAAGCACAGACCATTGGACCGTGCTACAAAAGCAAAAGCAAGAAAAGGGAAGTCTCACTTCGGTTATATATGGTGCTATGGGATCTACCTCGGTTTCAATAAGGTGCATGTTATCTCGGTTCAGCAGGATGTTTTCGTTAGCTCGGTTCTGCCTACGAGGTTGGTTATTCCGGCTGAGCATCAAGGGGCAGCTTTCTGAGTTCGGTTTAGAAACTCAGAAAGCTGGCTTGGCCCCTGAAGGCTTAGCTCGGTTGATGACCGAGTTGCTGGTTATCTAGGTTCGCACTTATTTCGGTTCGTTTATGTCGGCTATGGTACATCAGAAGATTTTACTGAGACTACAGTTGTGTACAAGTGCTAGTTCGGTTCCAGTTTACCTAAGTCTTCGTATATGCCAAAAACAGTGTCCTAGTCCGGTCGCTTCGTGATTTTGGATCAAAATCGGTATTCTACATGTTTATTGTGTGCATTCATATGTTCTATGGCTAAGTTTTTCAGAAACAACACATATGGAAGCAGAAATGTGTTTTTCAAAAATAGAAATAAGAAGCTATGGATTGAAGAGTATACAAATGCAAAAGACGAAACAGATTTGAGGTACTTACCAGGTGGAGAGGAAGAAAACTGGAGGATGAAAGCAAGAGTGGGAAGCACCAACGCAGCAAGCTTGAGAGCAGTAAGAACTCGAGCAAGAAGAGAGGATGAACAGTGAGAATGAGGGTGAATTCAAAATGGAAAAGGGTGTTTTGTTTAGATAGAAAGGTGAAACGACTTCTGGCGGGAACTGTTCAAAAAGTGTGAAGTACGAGGGCGGCGTTACAGCTGGGGATGGCCAATCAGAACCTACCACGTGTCCTTGGAATACTGAGCGGTTCAGTTTCTGCAAACTGAAGAGACGTGTTTGACCGGACGCGCACAGTACGGTTCAAGTTTAGCTCGGTCGGATAAGCTAAAGAATTTTTAGCTCGGCCGGATAAGTTAACTGGGTCTTAGCTCGGCTGGAGTGATTGAAACTGTAGCTCGGCCGGAAGACGAGTAATCCCAATCATGCTTTGCAGATGGAATTAAGGGGCAATTGAGAGGGTAATTATTACTTAAATTGGGCCGAGCTGGGTAAATGGGCTGTAGTATGAAGGGATGAGCAGATGGGCTTTGAAGTTAGTCCGGTTCGAGAAACCGCAGCGCGTAGTCCGGCCCTAGAAGCCATGGTTAGTCCGGTCCAAGGTCGATGTTGTTATCTCGGTTCAAAGGAAGCTACGGTTAGTCCGGTTGAGTCTTCTGACCGAAGTATGAGACACCTTTATGACTGTTCTGTGGTAGTTCGGCAATTGTCTTCTATGGATAGCTCGGCCTTTGTATGTGGAGCCGAGATAGGAGCCAGTATGGAAGAGCCGAACTGGGATCAACGTCAGTTAAGCTTTTAGCTCGGTGTTGCAGTGTTACTTCGGTCGAAGCGTGTGGAAAACCGAGGTAAGCCATGGTGCCGAGTGTAGTTCGGCTTAACTCCCTTATGGATAGCTCGGTCTTAGTATGTGAAAGCCGAGGTAGGGGAGAGTATAGCGAGAGCCGAACTAGAAGTCACTCCGGTCATCTTGGAGCCCGACCATGGAAAACCATCTCACTTGGTTTAAGCAGTGAGGGGGGTGTTGAAGGATAAGCATTATCCTTTAGGAATGTGAGTCCTAGGGGGACTCTACATGGAAGAGTTAGAGTCCTACTAGGACTGTGCCACGCAAAACCTATATAAGCTCACCAATATCACCTATGAAGAGGTAATGCAACTTTTGCTCCCTGACTACAGTGAGCTTTTGCCTATTTCTTGCTTACTGACTTAGGCATCGGAGAGGTTTCCGGCATACACCCGCCGGCCAGCTCACTTTGTGTTTTCAGGTGCTAGAACGACGACGTGCAGAGGAACATAGGCTTGATCAACAGGATTATACGTGAAGGTGAATCTCTTTCCCGTACACTGCCGATATGGCGATTCAGAAGGCGAACGGATTATGGTGTGATAATAAGGCATTAAGGGTGAAGCAAGCTGATGTCCAGAAATCAGAAGGCATCGGGGGGAAGGCCCGCCCTACAGAGGCAAAGAGGATAATGAGTGGGGTGCAGAAGGTACTCTCTCAAGTAGAAATGCAGAGCCATCATCGACGATCCTATGCAGAGGCTGTGAAACACAGTACTGACTTTCGGAATGATAAGTTGGTAGTTCACGCAAAAGAGGCTGGGAGTGAATGGTTGTCAGCTAGCCTATTGGTCAGCCTTAAAGCAGCTCTGTCTTTTCACGATTTTGAAGCTGAGGTTAAGGAGCGCATGAAAGAAGTTAGAGTCAGAAGTGAAGGCTGCAATTTAGCTATCTTAACCTTCCATTCAAAGCAACTTATGCACGAGGAAAGAGAACGTATGGATGCGTGGATCTTGCGGTGGAGTGACTCTATAACTGAGTGGGGGAAAGGAAAATCCACCTTAACTGAACGTTGTGTTTGGATCTCTTGCATGGGTGTCCCATTCCATTTATGGAACAACAATACGTTTCGTGATATTGGCAGCATTTGGGGCGAAGTGGTGCAGTTACAAGAAGATATTAATAATCCTTGCTCCTTTGAGTTTGGTAGGGTGAGGATTGTTACATCCACTCTGGAGGTTATTAATACAGTGGTGTTTCTGGAGGGCAATGCATGCAAGTTTCCTGTTCGAGTTTGCGAAGAACACCCATTGATTGATTGGGCCATAAATTACAGAAGGGAGGTGAATTCAGAGTTACTAGCTTCCTGTTCCCTGAGTATAGCATGCAAACAGAAGTTAATCCAAGGTAATGGTAGGGAAGCAGAGGAGGACGATGGGTCTGTTAGTTCGAAGGAGGTGGCAAAAGTTTTCGCGGATGTGGCAGACAATGAGGTGGTGGCAAACTCTGCAGAAGGCACGGTGGATACAGTGCAGGTGCAAACGGACGGAGCTTTTGCGGTGTTGGCAGAGCCAGTGGTCAGTGGCACAGAGCATGTTCTGGGAAATGCACAATGTAATGATAATGGTAATATGGAATGTCTGGAGCTGGTGACGAGCCCAAGGATTGAGGCGCCAGATCAATTTCAAAAAGAGGTGGGCCGGGTTTGCTCAACCGAAGACGTAAGAACTGTTTGTGAGTCAGATCGTGTAAGGCCCAACATTAATCTTCAAGTTGTTTTAAGTGGACTTCAGGCTGCGGCAGTAGTTGCAGGGCCCATTGGGGTAGACTCCAACTTAAGTGAAAGTGCAGCCCATTGTAATAATGGGCCATCTCCTTCTCTACAACCAGTCCGAGCTCACAGAAAAATTCAGGACATCACGGCCAGGAGTGGGGCGACTGATAAGGAGGGGAAGAAGCACGGCTCCAAATTGAAAAGAAGACTCAAGCATCTTCAAAGTCCTGCGATGCAAAAAGGGATTTTGCTCAGTCCTAGTCTCAGAAATGGTGCTATCCTTAGAGCTGCCACAGCCGCAATTTCAGCTTCTATTTCAAGAAGTGATGCTTCAAGAAGGAGGGCGGCGATACGGGAGGAAGCTCTTGCTACCTTGCAAGTAGGGAAGGTTCTTGGGATGGATTGTAAAGACAAGGAGCAGGAGGTTGTCAGCCGAATTGTACTGATGGAACTGAAGGATAGGGAGAGGGTGGAGGACGCTGAAGGGGCAGTTTAGGCTCTCGGCTTGCTTAGGGGGTCAGTTGAGTGTTTGTTTTGTTATAGATGAAGATAGTAACTTGGAATGTTAGGGGTTTGGGGAAACCAGAGAAGCGAAGGAGCATTAAGAAGTTAGTTAATGATCGGAAGATAGAGGTGTTGCTCCTTCAGGAAACTAAGAAGAGCAGTGTCGAAGCTGGGTTCATCAAGTCATTGTGGCCAGCAGAGGATGTGGGCTTTTTGGAGGTGGGTGCTGACGGCAGTGCGGGTGGTCTCCTTTGCCTATGGAATCCTGAGGTATTTGAACTTAAAGAATGCTGCTGCAACAAAAGTTTTATTTTGATGGCTGGCATCCTTAATCACTCTTTTGTTTGTGCAATTGTCAATGTGTATGCTTCAAATGATGCTGTTGGCCGTAGGGCTTTATGGGAGTCTCTATCCAAATTGAGAGTTCATTTTTCTAGTCCCTGGTGTATTGGGGGTGACTTCAATGAGATTAGGTTTATGAGTGAGAGAAAGGGGTGTTTAAGAAGAGATAGGGGGATGAAGGACTTCAATGACTTTATTGATACCATGGAGTTGTTGGATTTGCCAATGGCAGGTAGATCATTTACCTGGTGCAATGGTGTGGAGGGTCAGAGGTGGAGCAGGTTAGATAGGTTTCTCTTGGATGTTGACTGGCTTGAGAAATTCTCCTTCAAGCAGTGGGGATTAAATAGAAGTATTTCTGACCATTGCCCAGTTATCATTATGACTGATGAGAGGGACTGGGGCCCAAAACCATTCAGGTGTATTAATGCGTGGAGCTTACACCCAAACTTTGTGGTAGCAGTTAAGACTGCTTGGGATAGCTTCCAGGTAAGTGGGTGGGCTAGCTACAGGTTTATGAAAAAGTTGGGGCACTTGCGTGGTCAATTACGTAGGTGGAATAAAGATGTGTTTGGTAATGTGGATGAAAATCTGAAAAAAGCTGAGGATGAATTGCACGAATGGGACCTTAAGGCTGAGTCTACAGATTTGCAGGAGTTTGAGAGAAGTCGCAGAAGAGAGGTGCAAAGTTTAGTTTGGGACTTGACGAAAAAGAAAGAGATCATGTGGCATTTGGGCTGAAAATGGTGATAAGAATACAAAGTTCTTTCATATGATGGCTAGCAGAAGACAGAGGAAAAATATGCTTGATTCAGTGGTTGTGAATGGATCCTTGGTGGTTCGGCCAGATTTGGTTAAGCAGGCAGTATTGAATTTTTTCGAGAAGTTGTTTTCAGAGGAGTGGGAGTGTAGGCCTTCTTTAGTTGGGGCAAGCTCTAAAATAAGCGATCAAGCATCAGTAATGTTGGAAGCTGAATTTTCTGAGGAAGAAATTTGGGTTGCTGTGAAGGAGTGTGATGGGAATAAGGCTCCCGGGCCTGATGGGTTTAACCTAGCTTGTTTCCAAAGGTGTTGGTCCATAATGAAGGATGAGGTGATTCAGGTGTTGAAGGAGTTTCACTTAAATGGGAAGCTGGCTAGAGGTGTAAACAGTTCATTTATTTCACTCATTCCAAAGAAGGACTGCCCTGCTGGGTTGACTGATTTTAGGCCTATAAGTTTGGTAAACTCAGTGTATAAAATTCTTGCGAAGGTTCTAGCCAGACGTTTGAGGCAGGTTCTTCCCCAGATTATTAGTGAAGCGCAGTCCGGTTTTTTAAGTGGTCGGTGTATTTTCGATGGAATTCTAATTGCTAATGAGGTGGTGCATTGGTGGAAAAAATCCAAGACGAGAGGAGTTATCCTTAAATTAGATTTCGAGAAGGCATATGACTCAGTGAATTGGGGATTCTTGTACTCCATGATGTCCAATTTTGGTTTTGGTGAAAAATGGGAGGGTTGGATTAACTCTTGCATATCATCAACGAGAATTTCTATGTTAGTTAATGGGTCTCCAACTTCATCACAAAGGCCTTAGGCAAGGTGATCCTCTTTCACTGTTTCTCTTCAACTTAGTAGCGGAAGGTCTAAATATCTTATTGGAGAGAGCAAAAGAGTTTGGTCTCATCAAAGGAGCTATAGTGGGTCATAGCCAACTTAAGGTGTCTCATCTTCAGTTTGCGGACGATACAATTATTTTTTGTGAGGCCAGCTGGGAGGAAACCCTAATGATGAAGAGAATTTTGAGATGCTTTGAAGTAATGTCTGGGCTTAAGATTAATTTCCATAAGAGTAAAGTGTGTGGTGTTGGGGTTGAAGATGAGTTGGTTCAGGCTTATTCCAAAAAGCTGAATTGTCTAACTCAAAAATTGCCCTTGAACTACCTAGGTATGCCTCTAGGTGCAAATCCAAGGAGTAAGAGAATGTGGCAGCCGGTAGTGGACAAATTCAAGAAGAAGCTTGCTCTTTGGAAAAGGAGATGCCTTTCATTTGCAGGTAGATTGACCTTGATCAAGTCTGTATTGTCTGGACTGCCTGTATATTTCCTGTCTTTATTTAAACTGCCTGTGGCTATTGCTAACAAGTTGGACAGAATTCAGTCTACTTTTCTGTGGGGTGGTGATGAGGTGAAGAGAAAAGTTCATCTCGTTAAGTGGGAGGAGGTGTGTAAACGTAAGTGTCAAGGTGGGCTTGGCGTGAGGAAGCTTAGTGAATTTAATGTGTGCTTGTTGATCAAATGGTGGTGGAAATTTGGTCTGGAAGATAAGGCCTTATGGAAAAGAGTGTTGTGTAGCAAATATGGTCAGCATGGAGGTAGGTGGAGTCCAGTGGTAGAAGAGTTAGGGGGGGTATCTATTCTGTGGAAGGATATCCTGGCTGTAGCCGATCGAAATCCATCCTTGAAGGAGTTCTATGTCTCTAATTTTAAGATTGTTATTGGAAATGGCAGTAGGGCTAATTTTTGGGTGGATGTGTGGTGTAATAATCTGAGCCTTTCTCTTGTCTTCCCTAGACTCTTTTCCTTATCAGTGCATAAAGATGGTCCAGTGTCGGATTTTGTTCAAAGGAGAACTGAGGGTGTAGATTGGAATCTTATGTTTAGAAGACAACTTTTTGCGTGGGAAGAGGAGGATCTGGCTGGCTTGCATGAGTATCTTCGTGCTGCTCCCAGGTTAAGGAATAATGTGGAGGATCAGTGCTCATGGCTGGCTAATCCTTCTGGTGTTTTCTCTGTAGCCTCTGTGTGGGATTGGATGGCCTCGCAGAAAGGGTGCAATCTCAGGTTCGTGATGAACATCTGGAAGAATATTGCACCTCCTAAGGTTCAATTCTTGACTTGGTTAGCTTGGAAAGGTAGGATGAAGTCTGCTGCTTTTATGCAAAGGGTGGGGGTGCTTAAGTCTAATGCACGCACTCTCTGTGTCTTTTGCAAGGCAGAGGTGGAGACTCAGAGTCATGTCCTGCTGCACTGTAGTAGTACTTGGAAAGTGTGGTCTGGGATTATGGATTGGTGGGGTGTGTGCTGGGCCATTCCTGAATCAGTCCAGTCGCTGCTTAGTTGGTGGGCTGGTCATAAGGTGAAGAAGAAGGTAAAGATGTTGTGGAGAATTGTCCCTATGGCTGTTCTATGGTCAGTATGGGATCTAAGGAATAATTGTTTGTTTAATAATTCTCAACCTCATGTTGCGAACCTGAAGGAATTGGTGAAGGTTAGAGTGGCAATGTGGGCTAAGTACAGGCTGAAGGATATGCCTTACTCTGTGCATGACATTATCACTAACTTGTGGCAGGTGTGTTATTCAGAGTAATGGGGGTGCCTGCAAGCACAGGCTTTTGCAAACAGGTTGGTCTGCTATAGCGGTTGGCTGATCTGGTCGGTTTGGCTGCTGTTGTGGGGATGGCTGTTGGTTGTGTTAACGGTGTCTGTTTGGCCTTGTTGGCCATTCTTAATGTGGCAGTCCCTTTTGTTCTGCCTTGCCTTGGTTCAGTTTTAGCATTAAGTGATTGATCTTTCGTGGGTTTGGGTGTGCCACTGCAAGCATAGCTCCTGTGTCTTGCCTGATGCTAGTTGCTTCAGAGGGGTGGGAGGATGCAGTGCTTCTGTGGAGTATGCAGTTGCTTCTAAGGTGTCTGGCGTAATCTGGTTGTGAAATCTGTTTAATGGAGGTATTTTTTGCAGCGCATCTGGAGCTGCTATGGAGCAAGGCCATTTGTTCAATCCTTGCAAGTTAGCTCTGTACTCCCATCAGATAGTTGCCCTGGGATAGTTAAAGTTCCTTTTGGCAATGAAGATCTGGGATTGGTTCAGGAAGATCTAAACTTCTGACCTGTTCAGGGCTATTAATCTGGGCTGTCTGCTGTATGTTCTGCTGTCTGCTAAGCTGGTTGCTCATCTGTTATAGTGCAGAGGTCAGTGGGTTGGAGGACACTCATATGTTATCTGGCTTGGTGATGTTATTAGGTCTTGAGTGTGCTTCTGCTCAGTTGGGTAAGCTTCATGGTAAGGGTAATTGGTGTCATGGGGTGGTTCCTGGTGTGTTTGGAGACAAGTGCAGGACTGAGGCATCAGATATGGAAGGCTGCTATTGAGCTGGTTTTGTGGAGGGAGCTGTTGTTCTAGTGATGTATTACCTCATGGTGTACTCAGACAAGCTTTTCAGCTGTATGCTTTGGATGTTAGTGCTGGTAGTGGCAGCAAGAGTTTGGTTATTGTGGAGGGTGGTCTGTTTGCTTTGGATGTTTCTACTTGTGGGCTGTGGAGGGTGGTCTGCATCAGTCTCTGGCATTGTCTTCTTTGGAATGGGTCTGCTTAGTGTAAGGCTTGCTGCACCAGTCCATAATCCAATTCCTAAGTTTTGATGATCTGATTTGGTGGCCTGTTAAGCAGGTTGCTCTGGAATCTATTGGTGAAGCAGGGCAGCTGGGTTTGTATGTATAAGTAGTGCTCTATATAGGGTTGCCACTAGGGAGTGGCGGAACTGGTAAGTGGCGTTAGGCTGAACTGATATGCTCGTCTGCTGGGTGTGGTTGTTTGCAATGTCCTCTGTGTTTGCTGCAGTGATATATTTCTTGGTCGTTCTTGTTGGTCTCTCACCAACTCTGGGGGTGCTAGCAAATGATAGGATGTGCTAAATGGTGCCAACCTTGTTGGGATGATTTAGCCCATTGTGATGCCTTTGCACCTCCCCTTTTTCTTTTCTTTATTGATGTAATTTCGCTATGTTCTTTTGTACTTGTGTTATTCCATCAATAAAGTTTTTTTGCCGATCAAAAAAAAAAGAGAAGTGAACCTTAAACACAGATCTAATTATTCTATGGGGTATCATGGGATTGTGTGTCTGTTCAATAACAAGCCACGTGCCCCATTGTTAGAGTCCATTGAATAATTTTTTGTAAGAATAAAAAAAGGGAATGTAATTAGTGAAAAGTATTAAAGGACTCACCAAAATATGAACGTGTAAGTGGAATATGTGCGCTGATAGCAAATAAGGTTAAATTTCATTTGCACCAGAACACATACCTATTTGCACCTTCATGTATTTTTACGATTTTCACCGATTTGCAATATGTACGTGTGTGTGTGTCTGTGTGTGTGTGTGTGTGTGTGTCTGTGTGACACTTGTACGGGAAAGAGATTTACCTTCTCGTATAATCCTGTTGATCAAGCCTATGTTCCTCTGCACGTCGTCGTTTTAACACCTGAAAACACAAAATGAGCTGGCCGGCGGGTGTGCGCCGGAAACCTCTCCGATGCCTAAGTCAGTAAGCAAGAAATAGGCAAAGGCTCAATGTAGACAGGGAGCAAAAGTTGCATTACCTCTTCCTAGGTGATATTGGTGAGCTTATATAGGTTTCGAGCGGCACGATCCTAGTAGGACTCTAACTCCTCCATGTAGAGTCCTCCTAGGATTCAAATTCCTGGAAGATAATGCTTATCCTCCAACACCCCCCTCACTGCTTAAACCAAGTGAGATGGTCCTTCCATGGTCGAACTCCAAATGACCGGATTAACTGTTAGTTCGGCCTTACTTCTCTCTCTTACCTCGGCTTTACCATGATAAGGCCGAGCTAGACATAAGGGAGTTAAGCCGAACTACACTCAGCCCCATGGCTTACCTCGGTTTTCCACACGCTTCGACCGAAGTAACATTGCAACACCGAGCTAAAAGTTTAACTGACGTTGATCCCAGTTCGGCTCTTCCATACTGGCTCCTATCTCGGCTCCACATACAAAGGCCTTGCTATCCATAGAAGACAGTTGCCGAACTACCACAGAACAGTCATAAAGATGTCTCATACTTCGGTCAGAAGACTCAACCGGGCTAAACATAACTCTCTTTGAACCGAGATAACAACATCAACCTTGGACCGGACTTACCATGGCTTCTAGGGCCGGACTACGCGCTGCGGTTTATCGAGCCGGACTAACTTCAAAGCCCATTTGCTCATCCCTTCATACTTCAACCCATTTACCCAACTCGGCCCAATTTAATTATAAATTACCCTCTCAATTGCCCCTTAATTCCATCTGCAAAGCATGATAGGGATTACTTGTCTTCCGGCCGAGCTTCAGTTTCAATTACAACAGCCGAGCTAAAACGTACGCCTCTCCAGCCGAGCTAAGACCCAGTTCACTTATCCGGCCGAGCTAAAAACCATTTAGCTTATCCAGCCGAGCTAAACTTGAGCCGTACTGCGCGCGTCCGGTCAAAACGTCCCTTCAGTCTGCAGAAACTGAATCGATTGTCCTTCCAATGACACGTGGCATGCTCTGATTGGCTCTCCACAGCTGTACAGCCGCCCTCGTACTCCACACTTTTTGAACAGTTCCCGCTCTTTTCCTTTCCTCCAAAACAAAAAACCTCTTCAATCCTCAGATCATTCAAAAAAAATTTTCACCCCACTGTTCGTCTTCTCTCTCTGTGTTTTTGCTTTCCAAATTCCTTTCAACTTCTGAGCTCGTGTTCTTACTGTTGTTGCCACTCCCTCCTCAGTCTCTCTACCAGGTAAGCATCATAAACTTGCTTTTGTATTCCTCTGTTTCACCATGTTTTGCTTTGTGTGTTTTTACAAAACACCTTTTAGTTACTAGCTTCATATTTTCTGGAAAAACTACGTAAGAACACTTAAACTTCATGAATCTTCAAGCAATAACCAGTAGAACACCTATTTGATCCAAAAGATATATCCAACCGAACTAGGAATTTGTTTGTGCTATACAATGATGTAGGAAAACTGGAACCGGACTGGCACTTGCTCTTACCTCTGTAACTTCAATAAATCACCACGTGATTCACAATTAGCCAAAGCAAAGGTGCGCCGAACTAG
This sequence comes from Camellia granthamiana, assembly GCA_036172215.1. NCBI lineage: Eukaryota > Viridiplantae > Streptophyta > Magnoliopsida > Ericales > Theaceae > Camellia > Camellia granthamiana. Next base: position 144,527,025 of record CM069908.1, on the reverse strand, counting down.
AAAATCTCGGCTTCTGACCGAGGTATGCCTAGGGGCTAAGACAGCTTTTAGTTTCCAAACCGAACTAGAAGCTGCCCCTTGTCCAGGGCAAGCCTAGGGGCTAAGCCAGCTTTTAGTTTCTAAACCGAACCAGAAGCTCCCCCTTGACCCCAACCGGAGTAACGAACGCCTAGTTAGAACCGAAATTAACCAACCGAACCGATATAACACACACGTTTTAGGAACCGTAGTAAATCCTGTAGCACCCTTTGCAGCCGCAATAAGTCGTCTTTTCTTGTTCTGCTTTTGTAGCACGGTCGATGATCTGTGCTTAATACCGTGTTTTTCACTTTGCAGACTTAGGTTGCCAGGCACTCTACTGCGCTCAACCGAGCTACTGTGCACTCTCTATCAACCGAGATAACTTATTCATAATTTATACAATAAATGGGGAAATATAGGTTTTTGGTAGAAACCCCAGGTGGTCTGGCCGAATTCCGAAAGGACCACCGTATACCAGACGACGTACACCTTTCCCTGGCAGACCGAGATGTCGGCCCATGGAATAACGAGGGCTTTGTCCCCTTTACCATTCAGTCCATAGTAGAGACCGGACTACGATTCCCAGTCCAGCCTTTAATCTGTGAATTCCTTAGGCAGACCAGACTTTGCCCAACCCAACTCTCCACCAACACATACCGAATAATAATGGGCATAGACGCCCTAAACCGTCAAACCGGACTAAACCTAGGCTTAGCCGAAATATTCCACCAGTACTCACTAGGGTCAAAGAATGAAGGCTGGTGCTATTACTTGAGAATACGCCGAGGCCGAGAAAAAATAATAAAACACACACCGGACAAAGATGTAAATGATGACGACTTCTTTTGGGTCTCTGGGAACTTTGAAAACCATCAAGCCCAGATTCCAGGCTGGAGAATAAACTGGAAGATGGGAGAGCCCGGTATACATACTTCGGTTGCACTTCATATTTTTCCTCTTTTCTGTACTTCGGCTTTCTGCTCTGAACCGAACTAACACTTGTTTTCTATTTGCAGATAAAGCCCATATCCACTCAAACTACAGCTACCCCAACCTCGACCTTTTGCGCGCCGCACTACGAGTTCGGGAAAGAAGTTGGGCTAAACTTCTCAAATTCGAACCAACTTACCGATACTCCGGTCGCCGAAAAGCAAAGGTGACTGACTTCCTGCTCGAAGAGGCACCGGAACCGGACCCAAACTTGCCGCAAATCATCTTGGTGCCATTAACCGCCGAACAAGAAATGGCAAAGAAGAACAGGCTGAAAGCCCTTTTAACCGAGACAACACCAGCCGAGGTACCACAAACCGGTCGAACAACTGAGACCGTGGTAGCTCTTCCGTCGCAACAACCATCCTCATCTCGCCAACGCAAGCGTGCCCGGACTAGCCAAACCGAGCAACAACTCGTTGATGAGGACGAGATCGTTCAACCACCAATCCAGCCTCCCAGCCCCCAGCCAAGAATCCAACCGGAGCACTCCAACCGAGCTGCATCCTCCAAATGGGCTCCCAACCTTACTTTTGCCGACCGAGATATCCAAGAAACTGACTCAATCGTCTCTGAGAAAGACCACTTGTTGGCATTCAACCTTGCCAAGAGTGTCTGTCTTCCCAAAGACATGGAGCACCACCAAAAGCAGCTAAACACCGAGCTGAAGGCAATCCGGTCTTCAACAAAGTCCATGATTCTGGTAAGTAGCACAGTCCTTTTCTGCGTAATTTGTTCCAACTTTCAGTCCGGTTAACGTTACTTTCTCTTTGCAGGCCATCCAGAAAAACCACATCACACACAGGAAAGTGCTGGAGCTGAGGAGGAACACCAGGGAAGCCGTGGCGGAGGCCGAAGCAAAAAGGACCGAGCTGGAGGAGGCCAAAAAGCAACTGGCCGAACTTCAGGCAGAAAATAACCGGCTGACCGAAGTTGCAAATTCGGTTGAAGCCGAAAAGAAGAAGGTTGCTGCCGAAGCGAAGGATAAGTACCTGCGCCTTCTGGCCAGGATTGAAAAGCAGAAAGGGGCCGAAATAAGCCAGCTGAAGGTGGACGTCAAGGAAGCCAAGAAACAAGGCTTTAAAGATGCTGAGGACGCATACACCCTCCAGTGCAACGCCGCCAAGGACTTGTTCTTTAAGTGCGGTTGGAGGAGTGCTGTGGAGAAGCTCGGCTGCGGGGCTGAGACCGAGGTTTATAATGCTCCGGCTTGTGTTATTCCGGCCTCGCTCTCGCAGTACGCTGCCGATCTGCAGAGGCAATTTCTCGAAGGCCAAGGCTCTGATGAGGATGATGATGAGGAGTCTGATGAAGATGAGCAAACTCCTACCCCGGCTGTCAACGAACAATCAAACAATCTGGCAGTTCGGTTGGAGCCGGTCATTGAGGACTTAACTGACGAGCTGATGGTTGACAACACACAGCCAACAGAAACCGAAGTTCAAGCCGTGACCGAGCTCCCAGATCAAACCGTTCTCCCAGTTGACACCGGGCTCCCAACAAGTGATGATGCGGAATTCGATGCCGAGCTTGATGATCTTCTCCGCTGATTTTTCATTTCTCTTCTTTTGTTCTGAATTTTTGTAACCGGGCTGTGGCTCCCAAATTTGTACTTGGTCTGCGTTTGCACTTTTAATGAAAATTCCTCGAACCTTTATTCCGGTTTTGTGTGTGTATGCTCATACTTGCAATGAATTTTTCATTAACTGTGATCTCGGTCTAACTATCTATCTTGCTAGCCAACCACTCTTTAGCCGATATAACTCACTTCGGCTCAAGAGTACACAGAGTTGGTTTAATCCAACCGGCCACTCTTCAGCCATACACTTACTTCGGCTGAAGAGTACAAAGAGTTGGTTTAATCCAGCCAACCACTCTTCAGCCGATATAACTCACTTCGGCTGAAGAGTACACAGAGTTGGTTTAATCCAGCCAACCACTCTTCAGCCATACACTTACTTCGGCTGAAGAGTAAAAATAGTTGGTTTAATCCAGCCAACCACTCTTCAGCCATACCCTTACTTCGGCTGAAGAGTACAAAGTGTTGGTTTAATCCAGCCAACCACTCTTCAGCCATACCCTTACTTCGGCTGAAGAGTACAAAGTGTTGGTTTAATCCAGCCAACCGCTCTTCAGCCATACACTTACTTCGACTGAAGAGTAAAAAGAGTTGGTTTAATCCAGCCAACCACTCTTCAGCCATACCCATACTTCGGCTGAAGAGTACAGAGTGTTGGTTTAATCCAGCCAACCTCTAAGTTGGTTTTTCCAGCCAACTTAGAATAAAGTGTTTGGTTATTCCGACCAAACGTCCTGCAGCCTGGATCCTTATCCTGGGCTTAGGAGGGGTCATAGTTGGTTATTCCGGCCAACTATGTTGTTACAGTGCTACTGACTTATTAAAATTACTCTCTACTGAAAATATACTGAAAAAGAATCGACTTGTTTTATTGAGAAAGTAAAAAATTACACTTGCTTAAAAAAAAAAAAGGCTAAAAATAAAACAACTTAAGATTGGCAGTGTTCCACGGCCTAGGAATTGCTTTGCCGTCCTTATCTTCCAAGTGGTATGCCCCTTTGCCTGCTAAACCGACCACTTTGTAAGGTCCTTCCCAATTCGGCCCCAACTTGCCATCTCCTGGAATCAGGGTGTTTCCCATTACTTTGCGAAGTACCCAATCGCCGATCTTGAACTGTCTTGGATGCACTGTTTTGTTATACTTTCTAGACAACTCTTGTTGGTAGGAGGCGATGTGAACCAATGCTCTGTCTCTTCTTTCTTCCGCAAGGTCAAGCTCTAATGCTATGGCCTCGCCATTTAAGTCTGGATCAAAGTTTTCGCTCCGAATTGTGGGGAGGCCAACTTCCAATGGGATGACTGCTTCCATGCCATAAGCTAAGGAAAATGGTGTTTCTCCTGTCGATCGCCGAGGTGTGGTGCGATAAGCCCATAAAACATGAGGGAGTTCCTCTGCCCACTTGCCTTTGGCTTTCTCTAGTCTTTTCTTCAGTCCATCCAAGACTACCTTGTTTGAAGCTTCTGCTTGTCCATTCGCTTGGGGATACGCCGGTGTAGAATTGTAGAATTCTATCTTGTACTCCTCACAAAAGCCTCTGAAAATTTTACCGTCGAACTGCGTGCCGTTGTCTGAGATCAGTGCCTTTGGTATGCCGAAGCGAGTGATGATGTTCTGCCAGACAAACTTCTTCACATCTTTTTCCTTGATTGACGCCAAGGCTTCTGCTTCCACCCATTTTGTGAAGTAGTCTGTTGCCGCAAGAAAGAACTTCATGTTGCCTGGTGCTGTTGGGAGCGGTCCCACTATGTCTAAGCCCCACATTGCGAAAGGCCATGGACTTGTGAGAGGTAGAAGTTCTCTGGCCGGTTAGTGTATTTGATGCGCAAACTTCTGACACTTTTCGCATTTTTTGACATACTTCTCTGAATCCGCTTGCATGTACGGCCACCAGTATCCTTGTGAAATAGCTCGGTATGCCAATGATCGTCCTCCTTGATAGCTGCCGCATACTCCCTCATGTATTTCGAACAGGAATGCTTCCACTTTGCTGGGGTGCACACACTTCAAGTAAGGTCCTGTGAACGACTTCTTGTATAATGCCAATGATGGAGAGAGCCAAAATCGCTGCGACTTTGCTCTGATTCTGTTGGCTTCTTTTTTGTCTTCTGGTAAGATGCCGTCTTTCAGGAACAAGATTATAGGATCCATCCAAGAAGGACCTAGATCGGCGCAGCATACTTCTTCTGCTTCTGGGTCTTCAATACTTGGTCTAGGTAGGTAGTCGATCAATAGAGGATGTGGGATGGAGGTATCTGCCATTGAAGCGAAACCCGCTAGTTCGTCTGCTCTGCTGTTCTCCTCCCTGCCGATCTGTTCTATCCTCACCACCTCAAACTTTTTGATTTCGGTTCTGATCAGCTCTTGGTACTTAGCCATTCTGTCATCCCTTGCCTCATAGTCACCAGATATTTGGTTTACCACCAGCTGTGAGTCGCTGTAAACCATTAGCTCGGTGGCCTTCATGTAGAATGCCGATTTGAGACCTGCAAGAAGCGCTTCATACTCCGCTTCGTTGTTTGATGCTGGGAAGCCAAGGTTGATTGCCTGTTTCACTACCAGGCCGTCTGGAGAGATGAGGACTATGCCAAGTCCTGCTCCATGTCGGTTGGATGCTCCATCCACGAATAGCTTCCACATCTCCCCAACGAACAACTTCCAACAAGTGGAGGGATCGGATGATGCCTTGGGATCTTCCACGTTGCTGATTTCTTCTTCTAAGTCCAGGCCTGCTGCTTGCCCCTTGTTATGTTGTTGCACCAAGTTTTTCTTTGTTGGCGAGTCCGGACTTGGTATAGCATGGTTTACTTCTTCCTTGTTTGTATTACTCCGGTCTGCCTTTGGACTTGGCTGAGTAACCAATACCAGGGGTTGCGTTATTCCGACGTCAACTTCCATCCCTAGTTCGGTTGAGTCAGTCAGGTCGACTGGGCAGATATGATGACTTCCAGGAGTGAATTCTGCGACAAAATCCGCCAATGCTTGAGCTTTTATTGCGGTTCTAGGTTGGAACTTGATGTCGTATTGTCCCAACTCTACTGCCCACTTCAGAATTCGCCCGGAGAAGTTCGCCCTTTCAAACAAAGCCTTTAGTGGGAAGGCCGTAAGGACAGCAATGGTGTGAGCGTGAAAGTAATGCGGTAGCTTCCTTGCGGCCATCATCAAGGCCAATGCTAGTTTCTCCAGTGGCAAATACCTTGTTTCGGCGCCCAGCAGTGTCTTGCTAACATAGTAGATGGGCAGATGTTGGGCTCCTTCTGCACGGACCAACACCGCGCTGATTGCGTGCTGTGAGACTGCTAGGTAGAGGAAGAGTTCTTCTCCAGGAATTGGTGTTACAAGTAGTGGCGGAGAAGACATGTATTCCTTCAAGCTTTCCAGAGCCCGGTCACATTCTTCGTCCCATTCAAACTTGGCCTTGAGGGCATGAAAAAATGGTCGTAGCCTGTCTGACGATCGGCTAATGAACCGATTGAGCGCGGCTGCCATGCCGGTGAGATGCTGTACTTCTTTTACGGAGTTTGGTCTCTCCAGATCCTGAATTGCCTTGATCTGAGAAGGATCTGCTTCTATACCTCGGTTGGTCACCAAGAAGCCTAAGAATTTGCCTGATCCTACTCCGAATGCACACTTCGACGCGTTGAGGCGTAACTTATGCTTCTTTAGAATCTCAAACATCTCACTTAGGTCCCTGAGGTGGTCATTTTCATCCTTGCTCTTGACCACCATGTCGTCGATGTAAGCTTCCATTGTTCTGCCTAACAACGGCTCAAACATCTTGGTGACCATTCTCTGGAATGTCGCCCCAGCGTTCTTTAGGCCAAAGGGCATGACCTTGTAGCAGTAGAGTCCTCTTGGTGTGGTGAAAGAGGTGACCTCTTGGTCCGGTTCATGCATTGCGATCTGGTGGTAGCCCCTGTATGCATCTAGGAAGCTTAGTCGGTTGTGCCCCGCCGTCAGGTCTACCAGTTGGTCAATCCGTGGCAGAGGAAAGCTATCTTTAGGGCATGCTTTGTTGACAGTTTTATAGTCGACGCAGACGCGCCACTTGCCATTCTTCTTTGGCACTACGACTGTGTTGGAGATCCATCTGGGGTAGTGCACTTCTCTGATTGCCCCGGCTTCCAACAAGTTTCCCACTTCTTCCGCCACTATCTCGGCGTGGTGGAGTGCCGATCTGCGGGTGCGCTGAATGATTGGCCTGGCAGATGGGTGGACATTGAGTTGGTGGCAGATGAAGTTGGGATCAATGCCTGGCATGTCGTATGGAGTCCAGGCGAACACTTCGATGTTAGAGGTCAAAAATTCCAAGACCTCTAACCTCTCAGCGCTGGACAACGACGAACCGAGCAGAAAGAACTTATCCGGGTTCTTTTCATCTATTCTGACTTCCACCAAGTCTTCCACCGCTTTATGGCTCGCTGCTTTGCCGACGTCTGCGAATAGTTCATTACTCTCCGGTTTTTCCACTGAATGAACATACCCCTTCGCAGCGCGGCTTCCGTTCACTGTGACGAAACATTGTTTGGACATGATTTGGTCTCCATAGACTTCCTCTATTACTCCGGTGTCGTTTGGGAATCGCATCACTTGGTGGTAGGATGACGCCACTGAGCGCATGGCATGCAGCCATGTTCTGCCCAAGATGATGTTATAGGTGGATGGGACCTTTAACACCCAGAACTCTACTTGCTTCGTCACACTCCCCGCTCTGACTGGAAGGATGATCTTGCCAACTGGCCATTCTGGCATCGAGTTAAATCCAATCAAGGGTGACACTGCAGGTGCTAAATCTTTATCTTGCAGCTTCAATTGTTTGAACGTCTCATAGTACATGATTTCGCACGAACTACCCTGGTCAATCAGAATCCGCTTGACGTCAAAATCCTTGACTCGGAGAGTGACGACCAGGGCATCATTGTGGGGGCAATATATTCTGTCCAAGTCTTTATCCGAAAAAGACATAACATTTGTGGCCTCTGTCCTCCCCTTCTTGACGACAGGTTGGGCACTTAGTACCTCCCTCAAGTGCTCAGCCTTTTTGATTGAACCTCTGAGCTCACATACACGCTCAGGTTCGTAAACTCCATGTATAACATTGATGATGCCTAGCGGTGGAGCATCGATCGGCATCCCATTGGGGTTATTACGGTCCTGGGGGGCCGGCTGTGCCCCTCCTTCAATGTATTTGTCTAAGTGGCCTGCCGCCACCAACTCTTCCAAGTGCTGCCTCAATGGGGTGCAGTTCTCAGTGCGGTGCCCTTTTTCTTTGTGGAAAGTGCACCGTGATCTGTCGTCGTAGTCCTTCTGTGCTTCGCCTAACTTGGCTGGCCACTTGACGAAGGGCTCGTCTCGAATCTCGCTAAGTATTCGGTAGATTGGCTTCTTGAAGACCGTGGTGATGGCAGTGCGGACTCTCAACCATCTTTCGTCCCGGTCTTCTCCGTTGTCTCGTCTACCACGCCCGTTTTTGTTCGCCCGATTTACCGCATTGACCTTTGTTGAGGCCTTCTTTTCTGGTGCTGCGGTCGTGCCAGACTTTGCTTTGGTACGGGCGCCATCCTCTTCCACCCTGATGTGCTGATGCACTCTTTCCATCAGGGCTTCCATGGTAAGAGGTGGCGTCATGGTGATAGAATCCCTCAGTCTGTTCCCAACTGGGAGTCCTCTCTTGTATTGCGCAATGGCGAGATTGGTTGGGCAATCCCCAATCTGGTTGAATGTCTCCCAGTAGCGACTGTTGTATGATCTCAGGGTCTCTTTCTCGCCCATATCGATGGAGAGTAATTGGTCGATCTCCACTGGGGTTTTAGTGTTTGTTCTGAATCTTGTGACAAATGCTTCGGCCAATTGCGCCCAAGAGGCTATGCTGCCCTCTGGGAGTTTCTCAAACCAAGTCAAGCCAAGGTCACCCAGGCTTGAGGGGAATAGGATGCACATTAAGGCCTCATTCCGCCGGTATACAGCCATGACCTGACGAAAGTGGCTCAAGTGCGAGTAGGGGTCCGTCTTCCCCTCGTATGTATTGAATTTGGGTTGAAGGAAGCCTGAGGGTAGAGGCGCGTTCTCTATTGCTGGGACGAATGGTGAGGTCTGCAGCCTCGCCAATGCCTTATCCGCTGGTTCGTAGGCCGGGCGCGGTAGTGGCATTCCAACCTCGACGCTTCCATGCGTCTGAGGAGCCAACCGCTGTAGGGCAGAAACTCTATGTGGATCACGTGTCCTGGCGTCCTCCCTGCATCGTGCCTTTTCCTCTAGCACGGTTCGTAGGTCGGACGATCTGGGCATCTCGGTCTGTCTGGACCTGGTTTGGTGCGTATGCGAAGGCCAGTAAGTGCTCCCTTCTGTGTAAGACCTTTCAGATCTCGTCCTCCCTGACCTGGAGTGACGAGTCCTGGAAGACCTAACTTGCGTGTCGCCTGTCCTGTGGCTTCTGTTTTCTGCTTGGGAGGGTGTAGAATTCCTACTACGACCCTCTGAGTGGCGAGGGGGCGTCTTGTTGTTGCGCCCCTCTCCTGTCGCCACTTCTTTTCCTTTCATCTGGCGTTTTAGAGCTTCCATGTCTGCCGCCATCTGCCGTATCAACTCGTCTTGTTCCCTGACGCGATCCTCCAAAGTTTGAGGATCTACCCTGCGCCTTTGTCTTTCTGGGCTCTGCGAACGAGAGGGATGAGGGCTGTTATTCCTCCTTCTACCCCTGGCATCCCTCCTGGAATCTTGTCTTCGTGGTTCCAGGTTCGCCATGGGAGGGACCAAAGGTAGGCCCTCGCGCCTTGCACCTCCATCTGGAGTCTGTCCGTCAATGGCGGACTGAGGCAGTTCTTCGTTGTTCGCCATCGAATTTTGAGAGAAAAAGCTTGATCAAGAGGTTGTTCTTGTCTGTTCTTCCCATAGACGGCGCCAATTGTACGGGAAAGAGATTTACCTTCTCGTATAATCCTGTTGATCAAGCCTATGTTCCTCTGCACGTCGTCGTTTTAACACCTGAAAACACAAAATGAGCTGGCCGGCGGGTGTGCGCCGGAAACCTCTCCGATGCCTAAGTCAGTAAGCAAGAAATAGGCAAAGGCTCAATGTAGACAGGGAGCAAAAGTTGCATTACCTCTTCCTAGGTGATATTGGTGAGCTTATATAGGTTTCGAGCGGCACGATCCTAGTAGGACTCTAACTCCTCCATGTAGAGTCCTCCTAGGATTCAAATTCCTGGAAGATAATGCTTATCCTCCAACACCCCCCTCACTGCTTAAACCAAGTGAGATGGTCCTTCCATGGTCGAACTCCAAATGACCGGATTAACTGTTAGTTCGGCCTTACTTCTCTCTCTTACCTCGGCTTTACCATGATAAGGCCGAGCTAGACATAAGGGAGTTAAGCCGAACTACACTCAGCCCCATGGCTTACCTCGGTTTTCCACACGCTTCGACCGAAGTAACATTGCAACACCGAGCTAAAAGTTTAACTGACGTTGATCCCAGTTCGGCTCTTCCATACTGGCTCCTATCTCGGCTCCACATACAAAGGCCTTGCTATCCATAGAAGACAGTTGTCGAACTACCACAGAACAGTCATAAAGATGTCTCATACTTCGGTCAGAAGACTCAACCGGGCTAAACATAACTCTCTTTGAACCGAGATAACAACATCAACCTTGGACCGGACTTACCATGGCTTCTAGGGCCGGACTACGCGCTGCGGTTTATCGAGCCGGACTAACTTCAAAGCCCATTTGCTCATCCCTTCATACTTCAACCCATTTACCCAGCTCGGCCCAATTTAATTATAAATTACCCTCTCTGTAATATGTACGTGTGTGTGTGTCTGTGTGTGTGTGTCTGTGTGTGTCTGTGTGACACTATTGGCATGAACATTTCCAGAACAAAGAACTTTGCCATAGATTTTGGGAAGTCTAGCACAAATATATATTCCGGTTATCTAAAAATTTTAAATAAATAAATTTAAAAAATAAAATAAAACTCCAAATTTGAGTAATTCACTAATTCTGGTAAAGAAGAATTGCTCTTTAAATAACCACAATACACATTGGCAAGTGAGGGAAAAAGATAGAGCTTCTTATAATTTAACCCAGTATCATAGGCCAATAGCTTGTTCACAATAAACAATTAAAAAAGTACTAATTTGGCAAATGTTGGACATTTCCCCATAATCTATGCTTCTGATCCCCCAAATGCAATTCATCATTTTCCTGTGGAACAAAAAAATATATACAACAATTACAATCGGTTTGTCAGAAATTTAATCTAGGCGATTTGTATATTTATCACTGATTGATAGCTCAATCTAAATCAGGAAAATCATGAACCAGTTTAAACTTCACATAAAAACAAAACCAGAGACTTCATTGCCTTCATTTAAAAAACAAAACAAGAAAACCTTAAATAAGGGGGAGAAATAGAACAAAAAAACACAAAAATAGAAAACATCTCAATTTGGTTTCATTTTCATAACCTGATTTTTGAATTTATTTTATTTTATTTTTTGAGTTTTTCACATGGTTTCTCCCTTTTTTGGCCAAAGTAAACACCAAAAAGTTGTTTTCACCCCGAAAAAGAGAAAAACCATATGAAAATGGTGGTGTTTTTTTATTTTTAATCAAATAATCTAGAATTGTAATCAAACACCATTAATTGACCTTTTTTTAATCAAATAATCGAATTAACTCAAAGATTTATTTTAAAAAATAAAACCCATTAAGAAATGAATTGAACAAATACAAATTCAATATAAATACACAAATGCATTTGGGTGTCATCGATCATCACGAAGCACACATTTTTGCTTCCCGCTTCGACTCTCCCTTTCTCTGCGATGAGACAATTCAGACCCTTGCCTTCTCCTGCGGTTTTGCTCCTTCAAACCCTTCTCTTCTCTTTTCCCAACCCTTTCTATGTCACTTTTGATTGTGATATGTTTGTTTTTTTATCCTAATATATTTTTTTTTGGTGTTGGGTGCCAAAGTATTTTATTTTGGCGCCTTATTTTTTTCTATCATATTATTCACGACAAAAATTGTGTATCATGTAAAGTAAAATATGTTTAACGGCTAATATACGTGTGCCGTGTATATTTGATATATTAATAGCATGCCATATATATGTTATAGAAAGTTTTATAATTTACAGCTAGCATTACAAGCCGTAAAAAAAATTATCAATATTGCCATTAACGGCATAAGCAATTGACATGCCGTTACTAGGAGATTATTTACGACAAACCAAAAAAAAAAAAAGTCATAAAATTGAAAATTTAGCTTGCATTTATTATATGTTGTTGATGTGATACTATAAAAATTCAATCTTATTGTAGTGGTGATGACTGATTGTGTGTGAGAGAGTTCCTACACAAGGCATAGCTTTTTATTTTCCCACTCAAATGTTGGCTCCTTTGGCGACTAATGTCAAATTTTGTCGGCAAAAATTTAGTAATAACGACTAAATTATTTGGTGGCCAAACCAACTCTAACAGCGACTAAAATGTTAGTCGCCAAAAGTAGAAAATGAATGTACCACAACTAAATTTTTTTAGTCATGAAAACTTTATATTTGCCAACTAATTTTTTAGTCGCCAAAGTGTAACAATGGCCCTGTTTGGTAGAGCTGTGAGAAACTGCTTATAGCTTATGCCCAAACAGCTTATAGCTTATAACTTTTAGCTTAAGCTGATTTCCAGCTTATTCTAAAAGCATCTCCTGCCCCACTCAAAGAATAAGCTGATTTCTGACTTCCACAAAGCTATAAGCTATAAGCATAAGCTAAACCAAACATATCAAAACAGCTTAAATTAAGCTGAAAGCTGAAATTAATCTCTAACAAATAGGGCAATTAATATCATGGCTATATTTGCTGACTAAATTTATTTTAGTTGGCAAAATTAGCATGCCACGACTAAAACAGACTTTAGGAGCCTAAAAACTAGACTAGCGCAGACAAAAAAAAGTATTGGTCGCCTATTATGGCATATTTAGGGACTAAAATTTTTTTTAGTCGCCAATAAATATTATACCCAACTAAAAAAATTTAGTAGCTAAATCCTAAACCAACGCCGACCAATACATTTTTTAGTCTCCAAAAATTGCACTTTTGGCGACTAAATTCCTTTTAGTCATTAAATGTGGTTGGCAAAAATGTAAATTGTTGTAGTGCATATTCCAAAATGCTTTTCACTTTTTGTACTAATAGATCAATAATAGCTGGTGTCGTGCTTATGCAAACAGGTTCTTGTATACATATTACAGACTGGTTGGCCTTTTGCTTTGTTAATGCTAATATAGTGTAATATATATTCACATCCATTAAAAATAGTTTGGTTGCCAATTAATTGCTATTTTTGTAAAAAGTTGTCGCCTCTCTCTTTCTTTCTCTCTACGTGCACACACGCAGATGCCCAAACACAGGGATAAGATAGGAGGGGAGAAAAACAATGAAATCATATTGTTGCCTCAAAACATTTTTCTAATATTTTTTCGTTAAATCTCTATGAACATCTTTTTTTTAAACAACAATGAATATCAAAAGCAACAATCTTAACTGCCTCTTCGCATACAGAGGCAAAACTGCTTATATGTAACCCTTTCCAGGCCCTATAGTGGCGGGAGGTTCATACACTGGGCTGCCCCTGTGAAAAATATTTGCCATTGACAATTCTCACTCGCTCATTCTTGCTGTCAATCATTAACAAAGAGAGCATTCACATCTAATTGATCAATAATAATGCATTATTATCCTCAACATGAATTTTATGCAGTGACGGAACTATGAAGGAATTAGGGGGCACATGTCCCCCACTCATTTTTTTCTTTTTCTTTTTTTGAATATAAGGAAAATAATTAATAAATAGAAAATTTATATAGAAATAACATTTAGAATGATTTCTTAAAGATATTTTTCAAATTACAAAAATAATGATGATTCTTTTGATTGAAAATGAAGAAATTATGACAAATCACATTATTATGTATGAAAATTATATTAAAAAAATCCAATCTAACAGTGATACTAAATCATCACTTACATGTAAACTTAGTTAACCCCACTATGAAAATGTGAAATTATTGAATTGTTAGTTATATTTGACAAGTGAGATTAACCATCCATGCATTATTTTATTATTGGTTAGTGATATCATATATCGATAATGATATGGTATCACTATTATTTATATATTATTATATAATCTATCATAACATATACAATAGTCTTTTGCATTGCCTATAATACATTAGTTATAAGTAACACCATATTTCTAATTTTGATTTTTCACAAGGTCAATTGTGAAAACAAAAATTTTAAAACTTTTGTATTAAATATTTAAGATTTTGTGCTTAATATTAATTAAAAAATTATTATCTGCTGCTATTGATTATGAGATAAAAAAGAAATTTTGAAATTTTAATTAATAAATGTCCCTCTGAACTATTTTTCTGGCTTTGCCATTGAAAGAGAGTGTCTGCTCCATTTGGCAATATTCATCTTCAACCTAGGAAATGCTCCTGCTTTGAACTTGGTTTTTGAAATGAAAATCCATAATGTTATAGTACAGATTTACGTGGAAATTTATCCCAACCATTTTGAGATATTTTGAACTTATGCATTGTTTGTTTTAGCATAAAACACTTTCTATGTGAAAATATTTTTCGAAAACATCTTCCACATAAAATGATTTCTGTGATTAGTTGAGATCTTGGAACCGATGAGCTATTGATGGTGGTGGTAGAGTGGTGATGATGGTGTTTGATGGTGGTGGTAGAGTGGTGATGATGGTGTTGATAGTATTGGTGGCATTGTTAAGACTCCAGAAAATATTTTCCACGTTTTGAATACACAAATCTATTTTCTACCTAAAAAAAAAAAAAAAACCTTGTTTTTTCATTGATCATAAAAAAATAAAATAAAATAAAATAACTTGTAATTGTCATCTAATAATCAAGTTCAAGTGATGATCTTCTTGGAGCATTCAAATAATGGTATACCATATTTCTCAGTACACAGTGTATTCTTATTGGACAAACGCACAACCAACATAATATGGAATTTCGAAAAGACATGATAATTACTTACAAATTAGAGATTTGATGAGCTATTTTATAGACAATAATCAATCACATAACCGACTACAGAAAATACATGTGATCATCCTCATTAGATGGTAAAATCTATCATTAGAAAGTCTGCTCAACTCACGGTAGAATCCCACCATCTAACGTGTACGATATCTATTTGTATTTTTCTATAGTCAATTTTGTGTCCTTAAAATTATTGAGACTTTAACAAACTTGCAATCATTTGTAAATACTTCTTGACGTAAAAAAAACACAAAACTTCATTACTATTACTCAATCACCATCACAACAAGCTTTTCTTATTTTGAGTAATTAAACATAATCACTCACTTCAAACCACAACTACAAACCAGTACACCACACAAACATACAACATTTGCTTCTTAATTGTTTAGATTCAACCATACATATAGATATATCTTACATAATCCACTTCCAAGTTCCTATGCATGCTTGTGATTTCCCTTCAATGTTCATAAGTACTAAGATCTGGCCTCGGCTCAAAATCTTTAACAAATGACTTGCCTTTCAGATCCACTTCATTGTCATGGTGAGGCCTTGGCTTAAAGTCTTTCACGAAAGCCTTCTTCTCTGCAGAATCATTGACAAGTTGATTGTTGTTTGCTGCTGCTTCTGTTGTCGTGTGACAGTCGGTTTTCTCTTGGGAGAGAGGTGACGACACCGAGCCCCGGTGGATGATGAGGCCTTCAATTGCTTCCGGCATGGGCTGATCTTTCATGATGACTTGCCAGTATTCTCCTTGGTCTGTTCTTGCATCAACACTGCTAGCAACAAGCTGCACAATAAAGAGACACACAAAGAGTTGCAACTTATTTGATTTTTGTGATCAAAATGGTAATTTCTTTTATAAATACTCAAAATTGTATCAGGCCTAATGAGATCTTTATGAAGTTTGGGATGCCAAGTTAAAATTATTTAGATTTCGAAGGGGCTAAAATATATAAGATTATATAGTGTTGATAGTTCTTAAATCAAATAAGAACTATGAACCCCTTGGGGTTTGGAGGTTTATATTCAGATTAATGCACAATTATACAACAAAACCAACCCTTCAAACCCAAAAAGTGAAATTTCACACTTTTCAAACTATGAAATTTTATAGTTTTTAAAATTTCAGTTTTAAAATTGTGAAATTCTATAATGGATTTTTACGCAGACACATGATTCTAAACTCAGGGCTGGACTTATATAATTGAAAAATATTTTTAACTAATACTAATACAATAAGGGTGGTTTTCGAAACCTAGAAAGATGTTGCTTCCAAGCGTCCCTTTGGTCCATCCTATATATTATGTACTACTTTGCCTTGGGGGAATGCTTATCCTTACCAGGACCAATGAGAAGAGAGTGAAGAAAGCACAAGCTGATCCCATGTCTTCAATCACTAATTAGAATTACTCTCGAGTCCTTCTCTATTCTGTATGGTGGCTTTATGACCACTTGCTATTTATAGAGATTGATTAAGAAATATATATAAATAAAAAAAAAAGCAAAAAAAAAAAAAACCATAAACTATGTATGAAGCACAAACATAGATACGGATACGGTGATTTCAGAAAAAATGGATACACATCGGGGGACACAGTAAACTATAATTATTTTTATTATATATATTTGCTATGTAGATTAATATTATGTTATCAAATAATCAAAATTAATAAAAACTAACATCAATTCAATATATATATATAAACCACTGCATTTAAACAAATTAATAGATTATCTATATTTGAACATGCATGTCCCCACTATGTCTCCTGCACAAACAAAAAAATAATTAAATAAATAAATGGACACGCCATTTGGCATGCGTGTCCCTGTTGTGTCCCTGTCTCCGACAACGCTACGATATCTATTTTGAAGTGTCCATACTTCATAGACCATAAGATTCATTTTGGTGAGAAAAAAAAAAAATCATAAGATTCAAGTTGATGATAATAATGGATAACAATGCATTGTTATTGATGAATTAGATGTTGGTGCTCTCTCCGGGGGCAGAGAGGGAAAGGAGGCCTAGGGGGCTCACATGGCACCCCTCAATTTTGATTTTTTTTTTTTTTTGTGTGTGTTGTTTTCATATACAAAATGCATTTTTTTTTTCTTAATATGTTTTTTGGTTAAGGGTTTATTGTATTATTCACAATAAGTAGTTATTTGATATTTTGAGAGCACTATATAGTGTTATTTATATAGTAGTTTAAACCAATAGTATAGCGAAAAATCTTATAGATTAAATATAATGAACCCATTATTTTCAGGGAGTTGACAGACTACTTAGTGTGATTTGTGATTTCCTATGCTTTGAGCATCACGTAGGCAATGCTATGTGGTGTTCTAGACTATTTAATAATTTTCATTCAAAACACATCATTTATAAGCAATGTCATCTATTTAATATTTTTCTATCAAATAAAAATTAAATAGATTTTATAACAATTTGTGCTATAAAGGATGTGTTTTTATTTTCTAAAATTAGAAATTTTGATTCATAATTTTTTGTACTAAAATTGCAAAGTTAAATCACCATTCCGCACCGAGCTATTCTACACTATTATAGAATTTTAATTTGTTCCTATTAATAATGAATATGTAATTTTTTATGCTTAAATTTAACTCATAAAATTATTATTATCTTAATGTTAATCATAATTTTTTTTAAAATAAAAATTATAATTAATAATGCCCTTGCAACTTAATTTTCTGATTCCACTACTGGCTCTTTGTGTTTATGATTACTGTCTCTCTTTATCAGCAATAATGAGCTAGAATCCAAGAGAAAGAAAAGTTGTTTTATGATTGCTGTAATGTTGAGCTCTCTTTATCAGCAATAATGAGCTAGAATCCAAAGAGGAAGAAAAGTTGTTTTATGATTGCTGTAATATTGAGCTCTCTTTATCAGCAATAATGAGCTAGAATCTAAGAGGAAGAAAAGTTGTTTTAGTGTGGACTCGATTTCTTATCTTGTCTATTTTTGGTAATATGTCGATCTCAAGATTAATTTTTTGAATATGACAAGAGTCACTACAACAAATTACATTTTTGGTGATTAAATTTAGCGATTACAAAAGATTTAGTCGTCAAAAATTATGAAATTGACAACTAAAAATTATATCTGTCAGCAAAAGTATAATATTTAGCTACTAAGTTTTTTCAATCGGAATATATTGATTATTGGCGACTAAAAAAAATTTAGTCGCTGAAAATGTCACAATTAGCGACTAAAAATGCTGAATGAAAAACAAAATTTTATTTTTTTATCTTTGGTGCTAAAAATTTATTTTCAGCAACTAAAAAATATTTTAGTCGCTATATAATGAGTTTTAGTTACTAAAATTATTTAGTCGCCGAATGAAAAATAAAAAATTATTTTTTATCTTTGACGACCAAAAGTTTGGTGGTCAAAAATTTATTTTCAACAGCTAAAAAATATTTTAACTGTCAAAAAATTAAAATATTTGAAAAGAGACATTTCAAATTTTGGAGAGATTTATAAAATTAATTGTTTGGTTGCCAATGGTGTAAAATGACCAAAATGTTTTATTCATTTATTTATTTATTAAACAACCTGGACCGTCGATCTCCTCACATCACAGATTCATATTGGATTTTTGCCCCAAACAAAAACCTAATTTGATCTCTCCTCTCTCTCTCTGGCGATCGTTCTACCTCTGGACTGGTTGCGGCTCCACACCGTATGAGGAGTCATCTCAATTTAAGAATCTCCAAGCCAGAAAAGGTTTCAGATGATACTGGAAAGCTGTGGCTGATACTTTAGAGAATTCTAATTTTCTTAAGGTTTCTGAAGATGGTGAGTTTTTATTATTTTTATATTTCTGCCCTGTTTGGATGCTGCTGAGAAGATGTGGAAAAGAAAATTAAGAATTGTAGCTTGTGTCTGGTTTTATTTCTTTTGATATTGGGCAGAATTACATATTGTTTGTGCGTTTTAGGTACGAAGATTGGTAGGGCTACTGAGCTTTTGCCGCCATATGAGGTCATAGAATAATCAGACAGTAGGACAATTGCTGCATCACCCCTAGAGTATGATGTCAAGCTTGAAGATGTGGAATCCTTCTTTGGTCAGTTTGCCAAGGTATTGGTTTCACCCCCTTTCCCCTTCCTTTTCTTTTCTTTTCTTTTCTTTTTCTCAATAATGTTGGTACTTTTGAGCATGCCTATCTTTTGTAGAATCTCCTAGTACTTATGTACAGAACTTAGCTGGGTAATCTGGGTTTTCTTCTTGTTTGTAATGTCTTTGAAAGAAGCCTACTTTTGTTTCAACCACTCTTGTGAAATGTTCACAATGTATGTGTAGTCATTTTCTGAAAAACTGTTTTTGAATTTTATTTTTGTTGAAAACAACTCAATTTTCAGGGACAGACATTTTGCACACAAAAGAGAAGTAATGGGTGCTTTTGAACTTTTTATGTTCCGAAAACATAAAATCTACTCACTTTTAATTTTTTTAAAAATATTTTTAGATGTCTTTTGAAATCATCACTTAATGTTATGCTGTGTTTTAGACCTCAATTTGGAACCTGCAATTCCCCTAATTGTTGGCAAATGAGGATGACTGGTTCATATTCTTCTTTTTATAAGTTTTCAGAAAAAGGCCGAGACTCGAAGTAAGTTGTCATTTGAAGACCAAAAGAACCAACTCAACAATTTCAAAAAAGACAGATGAAAACCAATTAGGGGAATTGCATGTGATTACAAAAAAGAAAAATACCGAAAATAGGAAATATGATTTGCGCATGTAAGTTGCTCTACCTGTCACATTGTTGCTGCAAAGTATTCCCTCATGACTGGTTTGAAGATTAATTTCCCAACACAATCAATCTGATTATTGAACTAAATGTAAGTTAAAAATGATGTTTTGATGGTATCGGACTTCACTTTCCACATGAGTGTAGACAAAATTAAATGGTTATATAGTCATCCATTTGAGTTGAATATTTCTATATCTAGGCAGAACCATCACTATAGGAAATTGCACTTTTGCTGATCAAAAATTTAGTCAGCAAAAGTCCATTTTTAGTTGGCAAAAATTTTCTGGGACTAAATTTTTTGGTCGCCACTTTGGCACCAATGGAGGGTTGGGAATAGTAAGTAGCGACTGAAAATTTTTTTAGTCAGGAAAAAGTTTCTATTTGCCGACCAAATTTTTGGTAGCTAAATAAATATCTTATTGGATAGTTGAATCAAACCAATAAGTAGAAGGGCAGAAACATTTAATCTCATACTCTATTTTTTTTCATCAGTTAGTAAAACAATTATCTGGAACATTATTGTGCAAAATTGATAATATTTTTAGTTTTAAATACTGAGAAAAATTGATAATATTCTCAGTTTTACTAAATAAGACTTATTGGTTCAAAAAATCTTAGATAGGACCTGAGCTACCATATCATTTATAAATAGGATTTTTAGATAATTAACTCTTTAATCTATCATAAGAGATGCAAGACTTTTTTGCATAAAGTAATACTGTTTCTAATTCTGATTTTTTACAAGGTCAATTGTAAAAACAAAATTTAAAAACTTTTGTATTTTATATTTAAGATTTTGTGCTTAATATTAATTTAAAAAAAATATTATCTATTGTTATTGATTATGAGAAAAAAATTTGAAGTTTTAAATAGTAAGTGCCCCTCTGAACTATTTTTCTGACTCCACCACTGAAATAGAGTGTTCCATTTGGCAATATTCATCTTCAACCTAGGATATGCTTCTGCTTTGAACTTGGTTTTTGAAATTAAAATCCAGAATGTTATAGTACAGATTTGCATGGAAATTTATCCGAACTATTTTGAGATATTTTTAACTTATGCATTGTTTGTTTTAGCATAAAACACTTTCTATGTGAAATATTTTTTGAAAACATCTTCCATATAAAGTGATTTTTGTGATTAGTTGTGCCTTTGGAACTGATGAGCTAGTGATGGTGGTTGTATGGTGGTGATTATGGTGTTGATAGTATTGGTGTCATTGTTAAGACTCTAGAAAATATTTTCCACCTTTCGAATACAAAAATCTATTTTCTACCTAAAAATAAAAAATACATGTTTTTTCATTAATCATGAAAAAAAAAACTTGTAATTGTCATCTAATAATCAAGTTCAAGTGATGATCTTCTTGGAACATTCAAATAATGGTATACCATATTTCTCAGTACACAGTGTATTCTTATTGGACAAACACACCACCAACATAATATGGAATTTCGAAAAGACATGATAATAACATACAAATTAGAGATTTGATGAGCTATTTTATAGACAAATAATCAATCACAAAACCGACTATAGAAAATACATGTGATCATCCTCATTAGACGGTAGAGCCTATCATTAGAAAGTCTGCTCAACTCACGGTAGAATCCCACCATCTAACATGTACGACATCTATCTGTATTTTTCTATAGTCAATTTTGTGTCCTTAAAATTATTGAGACTTTAATAAACTTGCAATCATTTGTAAATACTTCATGACGTAAAAAAAACACAAAACTTCATTACTATTATTCAATCACAAACACAAGAAGCTTTTCTTATTTTGAGTAATTAAACATAATCACTCGCTTCAAACTACAACTACAAACCAGTACACCACACAAACATACAATAATTGCTTATTAATTGTTTAGACTCAACCATATAAATAGATATATCTCACATAATCCACTTCCAAGTTCCTATGCATGCTTGTGATTGTCCATCAATGTTCATAAGTACTAAGATCTAGCCTCGGCTCAAAATCTTTAACAAATGGCTTGCCTTTCAGATTAACTTCATTGTCATGGCAAGGCCTTGGCTCAAAGTCTTTCACGAAAGCCTTCTTCTCTGCAGAATCATTGACAAGTTGATTGTTGTTTGCTGCTGCTTCTGTTGTTGTGTGACAGTCGGTTTTCTTGTCGGAGAGAGGTGACGACACCGAGCCCCGGTGGATGATGAGGCCTTCAATTGCTTCCGGCAGGGGCTGATCTTTCATGATGACTTGCCAGTATTCTCCTTGGTCTGTTCTTGCATCAACACTGCTAGCAACAAGCTGCTCAATAAAGAGACACACAAAGAGTTACAACTTATTTGATTTTTGTGATCAAAATGCTAATTTCTTTTATATATACTCAAAATTGTATCAGGCCTAATGAGATCTTTATGAAGTTTGGGATGCCAAGTTAAAATTATTTAGATTTCGAAGGGGCTAAAATATAGGATAAACTACCAATAGGTCCTACTTTTGAGACTTATTACCCATTAAGTCCTATTGATAAATTTATTAAGTGATAAAGATAAATTTATCAGTCATTTATTTTTATGAATAAATTTATAATGATAAATTTATCAGTCTCTTTGTTTTTATGAATAAATTTATAGTGATAAATTTATCAATCTCTTATTTTTATAGTTTTAAATTTATTAGTTAGGACCTGTAGGTAAATAAGTCTAGTTAATAGGACTGATTGGTAAGTACCTCAAAATATAACATTATATAGTGTTGATAGTTCTTAAACCCCTTGAGGTTTGGAGGTTTATATTCAGATTAATGCACAATTATACCACAAAACCAACCCTTCAAACCCAAAAAGTGAAATTTCACACTTTTCAAACTGTGAAATTTTATAATTTTTAAAACTTTAGTGTTAAAATTGTGAAATTCTATAATGGATTTGTACGCAGACACATGATTCTAATATCAGGGATGGACTTATATATTAAATATTTTTAACTAATACTAATACAGTAAGGGTGGTTTTCAAAACCTAGAAAGCTGGTTGCTTCCAAGCATCCATCCCTTTGGTCCATCCTATATATTGTGTACTACTTTGCCCTGGGGGAATGCTTATGCTTACCAGGACCAATCAGAAGAGAGTGAAGAAAGACAAGCAGATCCCATGTCTTCAATCACTAATTAGAATTACTCTTGAGTCCTTCTGTATTCTGCATGGTGGCTCTATGACCACTTGCTATTCATAGAGATTGATTAAAATAAAAATAATAACGTAAGCTATGTATGAAGCACAAACACAGATATGGATACGCTGATTTCAAAAAAAAAATGGAGACACATTGGGAGACACGACAAATTATAATTATTTTTATTAGATATATTTGCTATGTGGATTAATATTATGTCACCTAATAATCAAAATTCATAGAAATTGACATCAATTCAATATATATATATATATATAAACCACTACATTTAAACAAATTAATAGATTATCTATATTTGAACATGCATGTCCCCGCCATGTCTCCTGCACAAACAAAAAAATAAATAAATAAATAAATGGACACGCCATTTGGCATGTTTGTCCCTATTGTATCCCTGTCGTGTCCCTTCTGTGTCTCCTACAAAAAAAAAATAATAATAAAATTAAGGGGACACACCATTTAGTGTGTCCCGCACGTGTCCCCGACATGTCCCCATGTCCGACAACGCTACGATGCCTATTTTGGAGTGTCCATACTTCATAGACCATAAAATTCATTTTGGTGAAGGAGGGGGGGGGGGGAGGGGAATCATAAGATTCTGGTTCATGATAATAATGGATAATAATGCATTGTTATTGATGAATTAGATGTCGGTGCTCTCTCCAGTGGCGGAGGGAAATAAGGCCTAGGGGGTCACGTGCCCTACTAAGTTTTGATTTTTTTTTTTTTTTTTTGTCATATACAAAATGTATTTTTTTTTACTTAACATATTTTTTTGTTAAGAGTTTATTATATTGTTCACAACAAGTAGTTATTTGATACTTTGAGAACACTATGTAGTATTATTTATGTAGTAGTTTAAACCAATAGTATAGCAAAAAAATAATGAACTCATTATTTTCAGGCAGTTGACAGACTACTTAGTGTGATTTGTGATTTCTCATGCTTTGAACATTAGATAGGCAATGCTATATAGTATTCTAGACTATTTAATAATTTTCATTCAAAACATATTATTTATAAGTAATGTCATCTCTTTAATATTTTTCTGTCAAATGAAAATTAAATAGATTTTATAATAATTTGTGTTATAAACGATGTGTTTTTATTTTCTAAAATTAGGAATTTTGATCCATAATTTTTTGTGATAAAATTGCAAAGTTACATCACCATTTCACATTGAGCTATTCTACACTATTATAGAATTTTAATTTGTTCCTATTTATAATGAATATGTAATTTTTTATGCTTAAATTTAACATATAAAATTATTATTATCTTAATGCCGATCATGATTTTTTTTAAAATAAAAATTATAATTAATAATGCCCTCTCCAAATTAATTTCCTGATTCCGCCACTGGCTCTCTGTGTTTATGATTATTATAATATTGAGCTCTCTTTATCAGCAATAATGAGCTAGAATCCAAGAGGAAGAAAAGTTGTTTTAGTGTGGATTCGATATCTTATCTTATCTATTTTTGGTAACATGTCGATTTCAAGATTAATTGAAAAGTTGTTTTAGTGTGGATACGATATCTTATCTTGTCTATTTTTGGTAACATGTCGATTTCAAGATTAATTTTTGGAATATGACAAGAGTCACTATAACAAATTACATTTTTGGTGATTAAATTTAGCGATTTAAAAAAAATTAGTCGTCAAAAGTTGTGAAATTGGCGACCAAAAATTATATTTGTCAGAAAAAGTACAATATTTAATTACTAAGTTTTTTCAATTGGGATATATTGATTATTGGTGACTAAAAAAATTTGGTCGCTAAAAATGTCACAATTGGCTACTAAAAATGCCGAATGAAAAACAAAAATTTATTTTTTTATCTTTGGTAGCCAAAAATTTATTTTCAACGACTAAAAAATATATTAATCGCTATATAGTTAGTTTTGGCTACTAAAATTATTTAGTCGCTGAATGAAAAACAAAATTTTATTTTTTATCTTTTGGTCGCCAAAAATTTATTTTCCGCAACTAAAAAAATATTTTAATCACCAAAAAATCAAAACATTTTGAGGGAGATCTTTCCTCTCTTCTTCGGAAACACCTCTGGACTGGTTGCGGCTCCACACCGTATGAGAGTCATCTCAATTGAGGAATCTCCAAGCCAGAAGAGGTTTCAGATGATACAGTGAAAGCTGTGGCTGATGCTTTAAAGAATTCTAATTTTCTTAAGGTTTCTGAAGATGGTGAGTTCTTATTTTTTTTATATTTCTGCCCTGTTTGGATGCTGCTGAGAAGATGTGGAAAAGAAAATTAAGAATTGTAGCTTGTGTCTGGTTTTATTTCTTTTGATATTGGGCAGAATTACATATTGTTTGTGCGTTTTAGGTAAGAAGATTGGTAGGGCTACTGAGCTTTTGCCGCCATATGAGGCCATAGAATAATCAGACAGTAGGACAATTGCTGCATCACCCCTAGAGTATGATGTCAAGCTTGAAGATGTGGAATCCTTCTTTGGTCAGTTTGCCAAGGTATTGGTTTCACCCCCTTTCCCCTTCCTTTTCTTTTCTTTTTCTCAATAGTTTAGGTACTTTTGAGCATGCCTATCCTTTTGTAGAATCTCCTAATACTTATGTACAGAACTTAGCTGGGTAATCTGGGTTTTCTTCTCGTTTGTAATGTCTTTGAAAGAAGCCTACTTTTGTTTCAACTACCATTGTGAAATGTTCACAATGTTCTGTCTTGTTACTAGTGCTTCCATTTTTGTTAAATTACAAAACCCAATTTGAGAAAACAAGTAGTTATTGCTTACTCACAATTTGCTCTTTCATTCAGACACTTACTTGAACACTGATGCGGGAACAATGTCCCCTTTTGAGCATGAGCAAGTGTTTGTTCCAGATGATGGTGGAGAGGTAAAATAGGTGTATATAAACTACAACAAAAAACATTTTTGGCGACGTTTTTTAGCAACCAAACTGAAATCAGTTGCCAATTGTATATAATCGGCGACAATATACTTGTTGGTCACCAAAAAATAAACTATTGGTGACGAGTTGAGATTTTTTGTCACCAAAAGGTTTGGTGCCAACTTAAATTTCTGCGCGGGAGCGCCAAAAATATTTTCGCAACCAAATTAATATATAGTGACGAAAAGTTTGGTCGCCGATTGTAATTTTTGGAGACAGAAATAAAATAGTTGCGGAAAAGGTGAACGATACTTATGGCGACCGAAGGATTTTAGTCGCCTATAAATTAGAAGTCAAAACTATGTCGTTTTGCATTTTTTCCTCCTTTTTTTTTCTTTTTTTCTTTTTTTTTTAAGACTTGACAGACCCTTTTGGTGAATAAACAAATAAGACCTAAGCAACACCCAACATAATTTTTGTTCATCTCATTCTCTCCCTCAAGCAGCGCACAGCAAACGCAGAGGTATGTCTCTCTCTCCCTCTCCATCTCCCTCTCTCTCCCTCTCACTCTCTCACACCGCCTCCTCCTCTTTTTCTTCTTCGTCTCTCTTCCTCTCGCTCTATCGCGCCGCCAACGACATTCCCTCAAACGGTGCCTCCTCCTCCTCTATTTCTTCTTTGTCTACCTTTCTCACAACGCTGATCGCAACCGACGACATTCTCTCTCTTTGATATTTTGAATTTATGGGACTGATTTTGGGACTATTTTGGGACTGCCGCCCCTTTTCTTTCCATTGTCATCATCTCTCTTTTGCTCGATTGCTTCGTTGTTGTACTGCTCTGTCTCCCTCGATTGCTCGCTTCATTGCTGTAAACATGTTTGACTTCTTCATTAATTCAATACCGTAAAATGTGTTTGATTCCTTGGTTATTGTAGGTGTGTTTACACATTATAATGTTTGATTGCTTTGTCTCCTTACCTCCATTTCAGATTGTGTTTTTTTTACAGTGTATGTATGTATGTATGTATGTATGTATGTATGTATCTGTAAAATATAATTAAATGAAAATTAAGTTAAAAAAGTTTGAAGTTAAGAATAAATATTAGGGGGATGCACCAATAAATCCCAAATTAATAACTTATACACTGTTTAGTCCTAAAAGTTTTCTTATAGACTGAAAGGTCCTATTACAATGTTTCAAACATCAGATTAATGTTTCGAACATTAGATTTCGAACATCAATTAATGTTTCGAACATTAGATTGATGTGCAAATGGGACTAAATGGAGCATAAGAAAACTTTTAGGACTAAATGGTTCAACTTTTCAGAAACTAGGACTTATGGGTAAATTTTCCTAAATATTAAGGATTTATGGTTAATTTGTGATGTAGTTGAATTAATTTTTTTATGTATATATAGGGGATGGATGTTGTTTAAGTTAGAAACTATGTATATAATAATTGAATACAGAAAGAACAAAAATAAAATTAGAAGTATGATATAGAGGAAAGAGGAACAGGTCTATATAGTGTAAAATTAAAAGTATGATACAGAACAAAAAGTTGTAACTTGTATGGTTATAAACAGGTCTATATAGTGTACTTTGGAGAACACAGAGGAAAGAAAACATTTAATGAGATTGAAGAAACTCACCATTCTTATCTGTTCTTTGTGAAAGAATCCGAGGAAGAAACTAAGTCTTCTCTTCTTTACAGTTACAAGAACAGTATCAATGGCTTCACGGCAGTGCTCACTCGCCATGAAGCATCAAAACTATCTGGTAAACAATAGTTACAAATCTAATAAATTAATGGGTTCTTTTTGAAACTCTTTATCTGTGAGGAATGTTTTCTCATCGTTAAGAATTGGTTTTTGACAGAATAGGAGGAAGTGGTGTCTGTGTTTCGAAGCAAGCCAGGAAAGTACTCTTTGCAGACTATAAGATCATGGGAATTTGTAGGTTTAGAAGAGGGAGAGAAGTCGAACAAATTGAAGAAAGATGACTTCTGGTTCAAAGCCAGATATGGCAAAGAAGTCATTGTTGGCCTCTTGGAAAGTGGTAAATGCAATCCCATATTAATTACATCTAAGCAAATCATTTATATATATATATTATCAGCAAAAAAGAAGTTTTATGGATGAATAAGCATCCTAGCAAAGCAAATCTATCCCAACTAGGTTAGCACCAAAATGCAAGCCCCGCACTACTACAAAAACAGATAAAGATCACACTTTTTTTGTGTGATGTATGTTATTTAATCACATCTTTTAAGTTTTATTAAAGTGTGATCTTTGGGAGTGTGATTAAAAGGGGTCATTTTTAATTACATCTTTTAAGGGTGATTAATAACATTTAGATCACACCTTTGAAGTGTAATTAAAAATATTTAGATCACACTTTTTAAGTGTGATTAATAATATTTAGATCACACATTTTAAGTGTGATTAATAACATTTAGATTACACCTTTTAAGTGTGATTAAAAATATTTAGATTACACATTTTAAGTGTAATTAATAACATTTAGATCAAACATTTTAGTCGCCAAAAGCTCATTCGTGAAAAAAAAAAATTACACTTACTAACTTCTTATTTGCTCTTGTAAAGATTCGAACCATCAATCCTCTCACACCATAAACCTTATACAACACACTCCTTCCACTACATCTCTATAACACCATACGATTATATATGCAACATATATTATTTATATAGTACATAGACTCATATTAATATAAAATTATATATATAAAGATAATTATTTTTTATTGAACATAATTTATGTAAAAATAAATTATTTACTAGAAAAAAAAAAGAGACCACTTTTGGCGACTAAACAGAATTTTAGTCGCCAATTCTATACTTTTGGCTACTAATTATTTTTTAGTCATTAAAAAATTTAATTCTCGGGCTAAAATTACCACTTTTGGCAACTAAACTTCTTTTTAGTCGTCAAAAAGTCTCACTTTTGGCTACTAAACATCTTTTTAGTCGCCCAATGCCTCAGTTTTGGCTACTAAAAATTTTTTAGTCGGTAAAAGCCTCATTTTTGGCGACCAAACATCTTTTTAGTCCCCAAACGAGGCTTTAGTCACCCAATACCTCACTTTTGGCTACTAATTTTTTTTTAGTAGCCAAAAAGCCTTACTTTTGGCTACTAAAATTTTTTTAGTCTATATGGGCAACCAAACAGATTTTTAGTCGCCAAAACCTATACTTTTGGCTACTAAATTTTTTTAGTCGCCAAAAATCTTTACTTTTAGCTACTAATGTTTTTTTAGTCACCAAAACCTATACTTTCAGCGACCAAATGTGCTTTTTTAGTCGCCAAAGATGTTTTTTCTTGTAGTGGAGTGTGATTAAATATATATATATATATATAATTACACTTATTTAAAAAGTGTGATTAAAAGTAGTAATGTATATATAATCACACTTTAATTAGAAGGTGTGATTAAAAAATATATAAATAATCACACTTTAATTAGAATGTGTGATTAAAATATATATATATATATATAATCACACTTATTTAAAAAGTGTGATTAAAAAGTAGTAGTGTTTAATTAGAATGTGTGATTAAAAAATATATAAATAATCACACTTTAATTAGAATGTGTGATTAAAAACATATATCTAATCACACTTATTTAAAAAGTGTGATTAAAAAGTAGTAGTGTATATATAATCACACTTTAATTAGAATATGTGATTAAAAATATATATATATAATCACACTTAATTGAAAAGTGACATAAAAAATGAATATTATCACACTCAATCAAATTAAGTGTGATTAAAATATCAATCTAATTTTTTTTATCACACTTCCAATAAAAGTGAGATTTTTTTTTTTTGTCAAAGTGTGATCTTTAACTATTTTTGTAGTAGTGCCGATTGGAATCGATGATTAAAAGTATACCAAAGACAAATGGTACATGGAGTGTGATAGATAATCCCAAATAATTAATCTATACCAATAAATGCACCATTAGTCCCCTGACTAAAGGTTGAACATGAGAATTTTATTATGAGAAAATTTGTGGTTGTCTTACCTTCATTCAATTCTTAGTCATGACTGCATAACCCATATATATGATTATGAATATTGGAAATTTATTCATATGATTTTATGTTGAATGACAAGGTATATATGTCTATTTGGTCACACATAAGATTGTTGTGTGTGTGTATGAATAAATCATTGGAAATTTATGTGATTTTATGTTGAATGACAAGGCTATATGCCTATTTTTCATGAGCTCATGGTATATTCTTGAATTTCTTCACTCACGCATAAGATTGTCGTGTGTATGAATAAATTATTGGTTTGAAGTAGAATGATATGATTACATGTTGGATGAGTCTGGTTGTTTTGTCAGGAGTGTGGCCCAAGTCAAAGAGCTTCAGTGATGAGGGAATGGGACCCATTCCAAAATCATGGAGAGGAATCTGCCAAAATGGAGATGCCTTTAACCCTTCAAACTGTAATAGGTGAGTCCATTCTATTCTTCTTCATGCCTTTAACTCTTCAAACTATATACACTACCTATTTGTTTCACACTGTAATATCCTAAGTTTATGCTTTCTAATCCCAACCTTTAGGGTTACACATGATTGGGCTAGTTAGAAGGTGCCAACCTCATTATGATATTTTAGTCCAGGTATGATGCTTTTCTCCCCAAGTGTTTTATTGATATGTAATCATTTTCCTTCGGTTTATCATCAACTTAGGGAGAAAAGCATCATACCTGGACTAAAATTACACTACCTATTTTCAAAACAAAACAAAAAAAAGTTTACTTGTATTTTCAGGAATCATTCCTAGTTTCACCAAATCAAATTTGACCATTCTTGTAGCAATTACATGTTGTCATTGGCCAGAAACATGGACCGTTTGATCAAAAGCTTGTGTTAATAGACACAGTTTGATTATTTCCACATGATCAAGTTGATAGCCTCAATTACTTGTATTTTCAAAAAAAAAAAAAAAAGCTTCACTTGTAAAAAGAGGCTATTTTCTTACCTGTACCACTCCTATGGCACACCATTGGTGAACTTTGTTTTGCTTGTTTTTATACTTATTGTATAAATATTGTTTGATTTAATTCAATGAAATAGATATACAGCACGTGCTTCGTTCTGGATCACTTCATCCACAACCTCGAGTGAGTGCTTTTATTTATATGCATAGTTAAACAAGTATGTTGACTAAAGTTATGTATATTGATTGATCCATCAATGTCTAATTGTGTTCTTGCTAGGAAATTAGGATCCAGAAAGTGTTTATACTTTTATGCATAGTTGAACAAGTAAGCTGACCGACGGAACTTGTTTTGATTGATCTATCATTGCCTAGTTATGTTCTTGACTTCTTGTTGGGGGATTAGGATACTTTTCAATATGCTTTCATGTGGATTATGTGGTGATATCGTGGCGTTGTGTATATAAAGCATTTTGGCTTTTGCACTCTAATAATGCCATTATCTATAAATTACTTTGTTGATTGAGTTCTCTTTGTATGGCCTTGGACTGTCAAAATTTTCCCCGTCTATCATGTTATGTACAGAAAAATTCATAGATATTTTAATGCGACATATTATAAAAAAAATGTTTCATATGTGGTGCACCCACTTAATTGTGTTTGTATTATGAAGCTACAATTTTCAAATTTAGTGTTGAGGTTTGAAAGTTCTAAAATATCCTTTTTCACATATGATTTTGTCATTAGAAAGCATCATTAGGTTGGAAGAGAAAATTTAGCTCTTGTTAAAATAATTGGAGTGGGCTCTACCAATAATTAGTTAAATGAATGCAGTAAATTTTAGAGAATACCCCCAAACATGCTAGATAAAAGAATATTAAGAACAAACGATGTTAAAAGGCCCCAAACATGCTAGGTAAAATTGTAAAACACAAGACTTAAAAGGCTCGTTCGGGGGTCGAAATTGCGAAATGACCACCGAAACCACTGAAACTTGGCACAGACAGCTTGTTCAAGCCTAAATAGACTTGTAGGAACAAACGGGACCTCAATTGGATCTCCAGTTAAAAAATTAGAAGGAAAATTGTAAAACACAAGCCTTAAAAGGCCCGTTCGGGGGCCGAAATTTCGAAATGACCACCAGAACCACCGAAACTTGGCACAAACAGCCTTTTCAAGCCTAAATAGACTTGTAGGAACAAACGGGACCTCGATTGGATTTCCGGTTAAAAAATTAGAAGGAAAAATGTAAAACACAAGACTTAAAAGGCCCGTTCGGGGGCCGAAATTTCGAAATGACCACCGAAACCAACGAAAATTGGCACGGACAGCCTTTTCAAGCCTAAATAGACTTGTAGGAACAAACGGAACCTCTATTGGATCTCCGGTTAGAAAATTAGAAGGAAAATTGTAAAACAAAAGACTTAAAAGGCCCGTTCGTGGGCCGAAATTGCGAAATGACCACCAAAGCCACCAAAACTTGGCACGGACAACTTGTTCAAACCTAAATAGACTTGTAGGAACAAACGGGACGTCGATTGGATTTCCGGTTAGAAAATTACAAGAAAAAATGTAAAACACAAGACTTAAAAGGCCCGTTCGGGGGCCGAAAGTGTGAAATGACCACCGAAACCACCGAAACTTGGCACGGATAGTTTGTTCAAGCCTAAATAGACTTGTAGGAACAAATGGGACCTCGATTGGATCTTCGGTTAGAAAATTAAAAGGAAAATTGTAAAACACAAGACTTAAAAGGCCCGTTCGGGGGCCGAAATTGCGAAATGACCACCGAAACCACTGAAACTTGGCACGGATAGCTTGTTCAAGCCTAAATAGACTTGTAGGAACAAACAGGACCTCGATTGGATTTCCGGTTAAAAAATTAGAAGGAAAAATGTAAAACACAAGACTTAAAAAGCCCGTTCGGGGCCCGAAATTTCGAAATGACCACCGAAACCTCCGAAACTTGGCACGGACAGCCTTTTCAAGCCTAAAGAGACTTGTAGGAACAAACGGGACCTCTATTGGATCTCCAGTTAGAAAATTAGAAGGAAAAATGTAAAACACAAGACTTAAAGGGCCCGTTCGAGGGCCGAAATTTCAAAATTACCACCGAAACCACCGAAACTTAGCACGAACAGCCTTTTCAAGCCTAAATAGACTTGTAGGAACAAACGGGACCTCTATTGGATCTCCAGTTAGAAAATTAGAAGGAAAATTGTAAAACACAAGACTTAAAAGGCCTGTTCGGGGGCCAAAATTGCAAAATGACCACTGAAACCACCGAAACTTGGCACGGGCAACTTGTTCAAGCCTAAATAGACTTGTATGAGCAAACTTGTATGAGCAAACAGCACCCGATTGGACTTCCCGTTACAAAATTAAAATCAAAATCAAAATTATGAAATTCGTATCGAGGTTTTTTTTTTTTTTTTTTGTCAATCTAATATTGTTTTTTCTTTTTTCATGTGACAGATTGGCAATGGTGGAAAATAGTTCGGGCTACATCAGAAGATTTGATTTTGTGTTTTTGGAAATATTTTGACATAGGATTTTGGTAAATGATTTATGGATTAAATGTTTAGCATCAAAATATTTGGTTTTGTATTTTTGAAAATATTTTGACATAGGATTTGGTAATGTATTTATGGGTTTGATGTTAGTAGTTTGTAAGTACTTTGGTATGCATGTTTTAGATTGTCAAAGAACTATAATTATGTTTATTGGGATTTTTCATAGCTATTAATTTTGAATTAGTATGAATGTCTTGCACAGGTGTATTATTATTTACATTACATTTGTGTATATATTGTGCACAGGAAAACAGGTGTTTTGGATTATTTTGAACAGGAAAATTATTAAAATCAAAATTTGTGTACTGAATTTTTAGTGACAGGTGGTATTTTGGTCACTATTAATATATTTGGCGACAACATATTGTTTTTGTCGCTAAAAGTTAGTGGTTATTCCAAGAACTTTTAGCAACCAAAACTTACTCGTCGCTAAAAACGTGATTTTTAGCGACCAAATTAATTTTGTTGTTAAATAGTACTTTTGGCAACGCATTTATTTGTCGCTAAAACTACATAGCCTATCCAATTTTTAACCTTTTAGCGACAAATTGTAATTTTATAGCGACAAAATATATGATTTTTGGCGACCAATTTTGCTTGTCGCTAAATGCCTACATACAGTGACAATTTCTGATTTCGTCGCCAATACTTTTAGTGACAGGCCTTTGGCGACAAATTGTATATTTGTCGCCGATTATTTTGGCGACGAAATTTGTACTTTTGGCGACCAATTTTTGGGTCGCCAAATGTGTTTTTTGTTGTAGTATTACTCTTGCGTATCCACTTTTTCATATATTTTTATTGTAATTTCTTATGTTCAGTGGGTCAAGTTATTGTTTTCTTGCTATTGCTGGAAGTTTAGACCTCCTGAGTTCTAAGCAAGAAGATTTGGTAATTTGAGTTGTCAATTCTATGATATACTGGAAACTGGGTCACTTTGGTGGTGTTGCATTATTAATTAGTTACTAAGGATGTGCTATGAAATTTGAGTTATTTTATGTCATTACTCTTGATAATATTGGATCAAAGATATAAGTTATACGCACAAAATTTTCCTTGTCTTTATGAATTTCTCCTAAAATTGCAAATCCAAATACATTGGAAGTATTCTGGCGAGTATGTGATATATGGCAGCTCATAATAATGGCATGGTATAAGAATAGGGTAATAATAAAATCTATGTAAAATAATTTGTGTCAGGAGCAAAACTCTAGCCACCCCTACCAAAAAAATTAAACAATTAAAAATAAATGAATGCAATCAAGTGATTAAGAAAATTAACTTCACAAATTCTTCAGTTTATGTTTATTTTGGTAAATCTGATTGCAGTTTATGTTCTGATGCAGGTATGTACACCAGTGAAGACTAACAGTGAACTCTCTCATCAATTTGAATCAATTTGAATTTAATTCATACAAGCTTGAAATTTATGTTATAGGCAGGAATAGATTTTTCAAATACAATCTAGTAAAGTTCAATAGAGTCTCTTACTTTGGTGATATCTTGAGTTGGGGATAATTTTCTTGGTAGTAATTTGCCATCTCTTTTATAGTTGGATCAATCATTATAGCTCAACACTTCTTTCTCTGTTAATGTCTTTGCTAAAACATGATTTGTGAATATGTTATTTTGTGGTTAATGATGATTGGATATTAAATTGAATGGGAAAGTGAACTAGTGTTGTATTTGCTATTTGAATGGGAGTTATTATTTCATATTAGTGCTATTTTTCAGTTTTTTTAGTTCAATCACATAAAATTAGCACAATTTTTTTATAAAAAAAAAAAAGAGAGACTATTACGGCGTTTCTAAAAACGTCGCTAAATATCATACCAACGGTTGGATTTTTTTGAAAAAAGAGATACGACGGCATTTTAAAAACGTTGATAAATAGCATGGTGACGTCATGTTGCCGTTAGTAGAACTTTTAGCGGCGTTTTTAGAAAACGCCGCCTATAGTAATATAGCGACGTTTCTAAAGCGCCATAAAGTTATAGTGATGGCCGCATCTTCGACGTTTGGTGCTAAACGTCACAAAAGGATTTGACGGCGTTTTTAGGACCTATAAAATGCCGCTAAAACTCCCATTTCCAACAGTGAGTACACCACACAAACACACAACATTTGCTTCTTAATTATTTAGATTCAACCATATATATAGATATATCTCACCTAATCCACTTCCAAGTTCCTATCCATGCTTGTGATTGTCCTTCAATGTTCATAAGTACTA
The DNA here is from genome assembly GCA_036172215.1 of Camellia granthamiana. Classification (NCBI taxonomy): domain Eukaryota; kingdom Viridiplantae; phylum Streptophyta; class Magnoliopsida; order Ericales; family Theaceae; genus Camellia; species Camellia granthamiana. The sequence continues at coordinate 144,491,744 of CM069908.1, read as the reverse complement.
AGATCTAGCCTCGGCTCAAAATCTTTAACAAATGACTTGCCTTTCAGATAAACTTCATCGTCATGTTGAGGCCTTGGGTCAAAGACTTTCATGAAAGCCTTCTTCTCTGCAGAATCATTGACAAGTTTATTGTTGTTTGCTGTTACTTTTGTTGTCGTGTGACAGTCAGTTTTCTTGTCGGAGAGAGGTAACGACACTAAGCCCCAGTGGATGATGAGGCCTTCAATTGCTTCTAGCATGGGCTAATCTTTCATGATAACTTGCCAGTATTCTCCTTAGTCTGTTCTTGCGTCAACACTGCTAGCAACAAGCTACTCAATAAAGAAACACAAAAAGTTACAACTTATTTGATTTTTGTGATCAAAATGCTAATTTCTTTTATAAATACTCAAAATTGTGTCAGACCTAATGAGATCTTTATGAAGTTTGGGATACTAAGTTAAAATTATTTAGATTTCGAAGGGGCTAAAATGTATAAGATTATATAGTATTGATAGTTCTTAAACCCCTTAGGGTTTAGAGGTTTCACCTAATATTCAGATTAATGCACAATTATACAACAAAACCAACCCTTCAAACCCAAAAAGTGAAATTTCACACATTTCAAACTATGAAATTTTTTAGTTTTAAAAATTTCAGTGTTAAAATTGTGAAATTCCATAATGGATTTGTACACAGACACATGATTCTAATCTCAGGGACGAACTTATATAACTGAAAAATATTTTTAACTAATACAAGTAGAATAAAGGCAGTTTTCAAAACCTAGAAAGCTAGTTGCTTCCAACCGTCCCTTTGGTCCATCCTATATATTATGTACTACTTTGCCTGGGAGAGTGCTTATCCGTACCAGGACCAATGAGAAAAGAGTGAAGAAAGCACAAGCTGATCCCATGTCTCCAATCACTAATTAGAATTACTCTGGAGTCCTTCTCTATTCTGCATGGTGGCTCTATGACCACTTGCTATTTATAAAGATTGATTAAGAAATATAAAAAAACCATAAGCTATGTATGAAGGACAATCACAAATACGGATACGGTGATTTCAAAGAAAAATGGAGACACATCGGGGGGGACATGGCAAATTATTATTATTTTTTAAAAAAGATTTAGAAACTCATTTTCTTATTTCAATTCATAGATCAAACGTACATTATATACAACAACCTAACCTCTTTTACTTAAGAACTATGATGAGTTAACACCAACTTCTAACTAATTTAGTTACAATGATATCATACAGATATTATAATGGATATGGAATGATTGCACTGGACTCAGCTTGTAGTTTCTCATACGTGAATGTAGATGATGGAGTCTGAGCTAAGACATCTCTGAATGGAACCATATCAGTAGCTACAACCTTAGTTTGTTTGAGCTGCTGCTGCTGCTGCTGCTGCTGAGCCTTGGTCTGTTTGAGCTGCTGCTGCTGGGTTTGAGCTATACTTTCATCACCTCCCTGCAAGCTCATAGGGGAAAAAAGCACCATGAGCTTGTCATGAAGAAAGTGGAACCGAGAAACTGGTAAAGCCTTTGTAAAAAGATCAGCGAGCTGATCAGAGAAGGCAACATGCTTGATAAAGATTTATTTGGAGGCAACTCTTTCTTGGATATGATGATAATCAACAGCAATGTGTTTAGACCTAGAATGAAACACAAGATTGGAGCTCAAGGAAATTGCAGACAAGTTATCACACCATAGGATAGGACAAGGATGAGCTATGTGTAAATTAGTGAGAACCATTTGAAGCCAACTCAACTCAGCTACAGCTTGGGCGAGAGCTCGATATTCACCTTCGGTGGAAAAGCGAAAGACTGTAGGTTGCTTCTTGGCAGACCAAGAAATTAGATTGGGACCTAAAAACACACAGTAACCAGTGGTAGACCGACGATCACTGATACTCCCAGCCCAATCAAAATCAGAGAAGGCATGAAGATCAAGAGGACCAGGAGTAAAAGACAGACCTTGATGAATGGTGCCTTTCAAATAGCGTAACAAGTGTTTGACAAAAGCAAAATTAGCCTCAGAAGGAGAATACATAGTTTGGCAGACATGATTAATAGCAAATGAGATATCAGGGCAAGTAATGGTCAAATATTGGAGGGCACCAACAATACAGCGATAGAGAGAAGGATTAGAAAATGCCACAGTGGGAAAAGACAAGGAAGAGGGCTTGACGGACATGGAAGAAGGAAAGGACCTGCAATCATACATCCCAGCCTTAGTAAGAATTTCTAAAGCATACTTAGTTTGAGAAAAAAAATAGCCAGAGGTAGAGAGAGTAACAGAGACACCCAAGAAATAGTTGATAAGACCCAATTCTTTCATAGAAAATGTTGTGTGCATATGAGTAATGAGAGAAGCAATATGGGCAGAATCATTCCCAGCGACTAGGATATATCAACATACACTAGCAACACAGTCATGGTAGTAGCTGTGTGTTAGATAAACAGAGAGGAATGTGATGAACTAACAACAAACCCATTGGTAAGAAGATAGTTGGAAAAGGTAGAATACCAAGCACGAGGTGCTTGTTTAAGACCATACAATGCTTTAGTCAATTTGCATACAAATTGAGACTTAGATCTGTCAACAAAACCTTGAGGTTGGGTCATATAAACTTCTTCATCCAAGATACCATGCAAGAATACATTTGAGATGTCAAGTTGTTTAATAGGCCAACCGAAATGAAAGGCCAAACAAAGCAAAATTTGAATAGTTGGCTATTTAGGAACTAGACTGAATGTCTCATGATAGTCTAAACCTTCTTGTTGGAGATACCCTTTGGCCACAAGATGAGCTTTATGACGAGCAATTGTGCCATCAGAATTGCGTTTGAAACAAAAAACCCACTTACATCCAATAGCTTGTTTGGTGGGAGACAAAGGAACCAAAGTCGAGGTGGACCGTTGTTGAAGAGCTGCAAACTCTTCATTCATAGCCTTAGTCCAGGCAAAAGACAGAGCAACCTCTTTATATGAACAGGGCTCAGAATCAGTAAACAGAGCAGCCTCTTTATATGAACAAGGCTCAGAATCAATAGAAGTAATGGTAGATAAAGTGAGATGAGTTTCCTTAGATCGAGTAACCATAGGATGAAGATTAAGAGATGGAACAATAGAAGGAGGAGGAATAGAAGAAGAAGGAAGAGAATATTGGTGTAGATCAACAACCAAATAATCAATGGGAATAGCAGGTGAAAAAGAAGGAGATGAAGAAGAAGAAGCAGAAGGGACAAGTTCTAGAGAGGATGGAGGAATAAGAGTAACAGCTGGTGAAGAGGATGGTGAAGTAGGAGTAACAGCTGGTGTGGAATGAGAACAAGATGGCCAAAAGAAAAACTGATAGTGAGAAAGTGAATGAGAAGGAAAATGCACAGATGAGGAAGCCAAAGGAAAAGTTTGCTCATGAAAAATAACATGCCTAGATACATAAATTCGACCAGTGTGTGAGTCAAGACACCTATAACCTTTAACAGAAGGAATATAGCCAAGAAACACACAAGCAATAGAACAGGGCTAAAGTTTGTGATGAACATATGGTTTGAGCCAAGGAAAGTACAAACAACCAAATGGTTTAAGAAAGTAATAGTCAGGTAATTGATGAAACAGAAGTTCAAAAGGAGACTGATTTTGAAGCTTAGAATTGGGCATGCGATTGATAAGGTAAACAGAAGTTGCTACAGTGTCAAACCAATAAACAAAAGGCACACAAGATTGCTGAAGTAAGGCAATAGTAGTGTCTGTGATGTGTCTGTGTTTTCTTTCAGCAACACCATCTTGTGGTGGTGTATAAGGGCAAGATAATTGATGATCAGCACCATGAGTGCGCAGAAAATCCTGAAACTTAAGACCTAGATATTCAGTACCATTATCCGTGCGAAGAATTTTCAATTTAACTGTAAATTGAGTTTCAACAAAGGCTTTGAATTCCATGGATTTGGCAAACACCTCACTTTTAACATGTAAAGGATAGAGTCATGTAAACTTGCTGAAATCATCAACAAACAAAACATAGTATTTAATGGAAGAAAAAGAGTGAAATGGCCCCCATATATCACCATGGATAAGGGCCAATGGTTTATTAACATAAGTAGTTGACAAACTAAAAGACAATCGATGGCTTTTAGCCATACAACAATGCTTACAAGGAAATGAAGAATTAGAAACATTTTTAGGCAATTTCAGTTTATTACAAATCAGTTGCATCTTATGCAAAGAAGGATGTCCTAAGCTAGCATGCCAAGTAGAAGAAGCAGTAGTGGTGTTGAGGCAAACTTGATGAGAGATAGGACTAGGGAGGACAGCTGGAAGATGATAGAGGCCATGAGAAATAGAATCTCTATAGAGAATAACTTTATCACTCTTTTCTTGAATCACAAAACCAGTAGAATCAAAAGTAATGGAGCAGTGATTATCTGACACAAATTGATGAACTGAAATAAGATTTGATGAGATTTTAGGAACATGGAGAATTTTTGTAAGAGAGAAATTATGAGAAGGAGTTCGTAAAATACCATTTCCTTTATGTTGAATAGGCAAAGCATTGCCATCTCCAACCATGACTTGATCTGATCCTTGATATGGCTGATAAGACTGTAAATTTTGCAGATCATGAGTAACGTGACTAGTAGCTGCTGAATCTAAGAACCAATTTTTAGATGAAGAAGAGGCAGAAGCAATGTAGGCCTTATTCTGAAAGTCAGATGAATTTAAAGAGGTCTTAGTGTTGGAAGATTGATAGGAAGTATCCATTTGATACCAGCAGTTTAGAGCAATATGATTGGTTTTGCCACAAATTTGACAAATCACAGAGTTGTTGTTGTTGTTATAACTAGAATTGTTATAACCAGAATTATGATAACCAGATCGACCTTGTCTACCTCTTTGAAAGTATCTACCACCAGATCTACCTCCTCTGTTAAAATGTAGCTGACCAAAGGAAGAATTGCGAAATCCAGAAGATGAAGAAGCATGTTTCTGAGGATTACCTTGATGTGCAACAGAATAAGCAACATGTAGATCTGATGAATTTTTAGACACTGATTCTACATGAATTTCCTCTAAACAGAGTAGTGATGATAGATTCTCCATGGATATAGATTCAGGTCTAGCTCAAATTGCAGTTTTAAATGCATTATATTCAACAGGGAGACCATTCAAGGTGAGAAGAACAAGGCCTTCTTCATTAACTGGTGAAGCAGCCATAGCTAACTGATCAGATAGAGTTTTAATCTGAGAAAGATATTCTTCCATTGAACAAGATGTTTTTACAACACTATGAAATTTGTTCTTGAGTTGATGAATATGAGATCTTGAGAGAGAAATAAATCGTTTCTCAAGTGTGCTCCAGACTTCATGACTGGTCTTGCAATGAAAGACTATGGTGAAGACTGCTAACGATAATGTGGCTGTAAAACAACTCAGGAGATGTGAATCAATAAGAATCCATTGAGCATACTCAGAATTTGGTAACTCTCTGATGTATTGTGAGGGAGGATCAATAGAACCATCAACATAGCAAAGCAAACCAGTAGCTCGAAGAATGTTTTGAAATTGATTTTTCCAAACAAAAAAATTTGAAGAATCAAGTTTAACAGTAACAAAAGAATTTAGGTTTGAGATAAGAAGTGAGAGATTAGAGGGAAGCTGAGGAGAAGAAGACAAGGTCGCCATTGATGGATGTTCAAGCTCGTGAGAGCATTATCAGTGGCTCTGATACCATAAAGAAGATTTAGAAACTCATTTTCTTATTTCAATTCATAGATCAAACGTGCATTATATACAACAACCTAACCTCTTTTACTTAAGACTAACTATGATGAGTTAACTCTAACTACACTAACTCTAACTAACTTCTAACTAATTCTGTTATAATCATATCATACATATATTATAATGGATATGGAATGATGGCACTAGACTCAGCTTGTAGCTTCTCATTTTTATTATATATATATTTGCTATGTATATTAATATTATGTTACCAAATAATCAAAATTAACAAAAATTAACATCAATTCAAGATATATATATATACATATAAACCACTACATTTAAACAATATAATAGATTATCTATATTTGAACATGCATGTCCTCGCCATGTCTCATGCACAAACAAATAAATAAATAAATGGACACGCCATTTGGCATATGTGTCCCTGTTGTATCCCTATCGTGTCCCTTCCGTCTCCCCTACAAAAAAAATAATAAAATTAAGGGGACATACCATTTAGCGTGTCCCGTACATGTCCCCGGTATGTCCCTATGTCCGATTGTGATAACCCAACCCGTGTTATGCTTAATTATACATGTGTTTATGTGTTTGATGTGAATTTGCAAGTTTAAATATGTGAATTATGTAATTTTGGATTTATATCTGTTGAATGTAGGAAAATCTGTTGTGATTGGAACCTTGAACTGAAAATTTAAAGCTTTAGAGGCGCGATAAACCAAAACCGACTTCATATTTGTGATCAGCATGATTTTTAGAGCCTATGGTGAAATTTTGTAAAATTACAATTCGTAATTTTTTAATTAGCCTAATATATATATCTCTAGCTCTTATGTTCATCTTTTTTGGTTGAGAGCTCTAAAGAGTGAGTTAGAGAGAGAGGAAGAGGAAAGGCTCAGGATTTGGAAGAGATTCAAGAAGCAAACCCTAGATTTGAACTAAGATATGATAATCTACTTGGAATCTTTGTATGTATCTCACATTTTGCTTGAAATCAAAAAGAAATTGAGAATTATGAGTTAGGGTTTGAGATATGTAATAGCTAGAACTAAATGCAAGAAATTGAGCCCTAATCTCTTCATTTTTGTTTGTTTTAAGTTCATTCTTGTGATTATTCCATGAAATAGGCTCTAGATGGTTCTTACATCCAAGATTTGTTGAAAGATTCACCATGTTTGTATGTATATGGAGCTTGTATATGAAATTCATGAATCTATGAAAAGATGAGACTTTGATTTTGAACTCTAAGCAGGATTGATGTGTTTGAGTTGTGATTAAACTTGTATATAAGGTTAGTATTTCATGTTTTAAAGGAAGATTACTTGAGATCTTGACTTGGAATTGGGTTTGAAAGCTCACACTTTGAACCATTTTCGAACTATCTAATTTTGCCCAGATCGCACGAACGGCCACGGGCTCCGCACGAGCGAAATATGAAGAAAAATAGAGGTTTGCATTCTGCTTAAACCACCGCTCGAGCAGCCCAATCACTGCACGAGCGGTCAAACTGGGCGCACGTGTGGCCAACACTATTTCAGATTATACCTAGTAAGTTCAAAAAGGCATATCTCCTTCATCCGGACTCCGTTTTATGCGATTCTTGAGCCTAAATTCAAGTTCAGGAAGTTTAGTTTCTAATCATCCAAATTCTAAGTACACAAATAGATATAATAAAATTAGTGAAGGCTGTTTATTTTCTTTTAACTGTTTCACGCCATTTCTTACCCTAACTTAGTTTCCTTTCGCTTTTTGCTATTTTCCTTAAACCTCAAATAAGTAAACATGATATTTTTAATGAAAAACATATGAAATTTTTGTAGGAAACATTAATTTAAGTTATGAACATTTAGGGACATTTAAAGTACATTTTTGGCACATGCTTTGTACATGATTCACATGTAGAGAAGATTAGCAGTAAACACTGGAGAGAAATTAAAGAAAGGTATACGAATTGAAACGAATGATTTATCAAATGTGAATGTGACATGTTTTGTGTAGGTCGTGTGCCGAAGGCAACTCCGCAAGACCAAACGCACTGTGAGTAGTAGTATTGTAAAGACATGTTGTTAATTGTTTATTTTGATCCAAGTACAATAACTTATTTTGACATTGTGTTTTGATCGAAATGAACGAGTTTTGTAAACGTTATATGACATGTGCAATAAGGACTTAAGGTCATTCCGTTTTGATATGTTGGTCTCGAGGTCGTTTTGATATATTGGGCCCGAGGCCGTTTTGTAATGATGGGCCCGAGGCCGTTTTGATATGTTAGGCCCGAGGCCATTTTGCAATGATGGGCCCGAGACCGTTTTGATATATTGGATCCGAGGCCGTTTTGGTATGTTGGGTGAAAGGCCGTTTTGATATGTTGGGCCCGAGGCCGTTCCGTAAATATGACTATGGATAATGTTATGAAGGATGGAATTTGAAAAAGTAGGGTGTTCACGTAATATGCTTTCTGCTAATTCAAGATTATTCATTCGATTCTCTTTACTCTACTATTATTCATTGAGCTTCGCTCACTATATATTATGTATGCACATGTAGGTAATCAGCATCATGGAACCCAACCTTAGGGTCAGCTTCATGAGCTATTTTGCGAACCCATCAAGTCATGCTTCCAAGTTGGAGCTTTTGCCTTTGACTCACATCATGCTATGACATTTGCTTTACTTTTGCTTATGGTCTTAGGTTATGTAGACCACATGTATGAAATTTCTTATGGTACATAAGTTTTTGCATGGATATGTAAATGTGTGAATGTGTGAATGTGTTATTATGTAAGCTATATAATTTCGCTCATATTAGCACAGCTCAATGGACTTCTTCATTTGTTGTTTGCTTCCGCTTATGGCCCCATTATTATAATTATTTTGTATGTTCATCTGAGGTCGTAGGTAATCAAGTGACTACTGGTCGGTTATGATCCAAACTTTTAGAGACGGGTTTGGGTTGTGACACCGACACCACTACGGCGTCTATTTTGAAGTGTCCATACTTCATAGATCATAAGATTCATTTTGGTGAACCAAAAAAAAAAAGTACATAAGATTCAAGTTGATGATAATAATGGATAATAATGCATTGTTATTGATGAATTAGATGTCGGTGCTCTCTCTGTTTATGATTATTATAGTGCCCTGTTTGTTTTTAGAAATGGAATGGATGGGATTGATAGTGAAGGAATTAGTAAAATTATGTTTGTTTTGATGATAGTTGTTAGTGTGGGAATTGTTAAATTATTTTTGTTTAAAATAAATATAAAATAATAAAACAAATAAAATTATGATTTTTACTTAATAAAAAATATAAAATCATTAAACATTAATGTTCAAAAAAAAATGTCCAACATGTAATAAAAAAAAAATTGCAATTGATTGGTTGACCGGCCAGACGTCCCGGGGGAAGACCGGTAACTCACTAAGCCAACGGACTACTTTTTAATACCACCTCTTCGCCTAGACTAATAATCTGTTCGCCCAAGGCCTATCCTAATCCGAACAGACTATCAATCTGGAGGGCTACAAACAAAACAAACGTGAGTTAAGCTCACTGTTCATCCATCACAGTTCGGAGTGGACTGCTACTCTGGAAAACAAACGAGGCCTAATATTGAGCTCTCTTTATCAGCAATAATAAGCATAAAATTAAGGGGACACACCATTTAGCGTGTCTTGTACGTGTCCCCCGCATATCCCATGTCCGACACCATTACGGTGCCTATTTTGAAGTGTCCATACTTCATAGACTATAAGATTCATTTTGGTGGGAAAAAAAAAAAAAAACCCATAAGATCCAGGTTGATGATAATAATGGATAATAATGCATTGTTATTGATGAATTAGATGTCGGTGCTCTCTTTGTTTATGATTACCGTAATATTGAGCTCTCTTTATCAGTAATAATGAGCTAGAATCCAAGAGGAAAAAAAGTTGTTTTAGTGTGGATTCGATATCTTATCTTGTCTATTTTTGGTGACATGTCGATTTCAAGATTAATTTTTGAAATATGACAAGAGTATGGGCCACGGATAATCAATCATCAAAGACACTGTCAAATTCAATTGGCAATATTCATCTTCAACCCAGGAAATGCTTCTGCTTTGAACTTGGTTTTTCAAATTAAAATCCAAATTTATGTGGAAATTTATCCTAACTATTTTTGAGATGTTTTGAACTTATGCACTGTTTGTATTAGCAGAAAACACTTTCTATGTGAAGTATTTTTCAAAAAAACGTCTTCCACATAAAATGATTTTTGTGATTAGTTGGAGCCTTGAAACTGATGAGCTGGTGGTAGGGGTGGCAGTAGGGTGGTGGTGTTAAGTCTAGTTCAGAAAATATTTTTCACATTTAGAAAAAAAAAAATATTTTTTCTACCTTAGAAAAAAAACTTGTTTTTTCATTACCACGGAAAATATTTTTTGTTTACTTTAATTTTTTTTTTTTTTTTTTGTCTGAAAATATGTAAAACATTTTTCTACGAAAAAGGGAGACATAAACAGAAACAGAAAAGGACAGAACAAGAAAAAATACATTATATATAATAATGTTAAGATAATGTACGGAAAAGAAATACACCTTCTCGTATAATCCTGTTGATCAAGTCTGCACTCCTCCGTACGTCGTCGTTCTACTACCTGAAAACACAAACGTGAGCTAGCCGGCAGGTGTGTGCCGGAAACCTCTCCGATGCCTAAGTCAGTCAACTAGACAAGTAGGCAAAAGCTCTATGTATTCAGGGAGCAAAGTTGCATTACCTCTTCATAGGTGATATTGGTGAGCTTTTATAGGTTTCGCGTGGTACAATCCTGGTAGGACTCTTACTCCTCCATGTAGAGTCCTCCCAGGATTCATACTCCTGAAGGATAATGCTCATCCTCCAACACCCCCCTCACTGCTTAAACCAAGTGAGATGGTCTTATTACAGCCGGACTACCATATAACCGAAGTGACCGTTAATTCGGCCCTTACTTTTATTTCCCTTACCTCGGTTATCCCATGCTAAAACCGAGCTATCCATAAGAGAGTTGAACCGAACTATCTTCAGACCCAAGTCCTTGAGAGGACTTAGCATACCTCAGCTTCTCATGTACAACATGTGTGGTTAGACCGGGCTAACATGCCACGACCGATCTAACCATTACCTCGGTCTTCATTTCTTTTCTTCTACCTCGGCTTCACATGCAAGGCCGAGCTATCCATAGAAGGACCAAGCTGAGCTAATCTTCAGTCAAGTCTTAGAACAGACTCCACACCTTGGTTCTGAACAGCACGACCGAGCTAACGCTCCAATAACGGAGACCGAACTAAACCCACTTACTTCCTCCGGTGGCAAAATTTACTTCGGACCGAACTACCACTTGTCCGCGGCCCATCTTCTAAGTTTTCTTAACACGGTCCATAGTGCGGCCCAAAAACTAGCTCGGCCCAATTTATCTGTATAAGTTACCCTCTCAATTGCCCCTTAATTCCATCTGCAAAGCATGATAGGGATTACCTTATAGTTTTAACCTCTCCAACCGAGCTAAAAAAAACCCATTAGCCACTCCAGCTGAGCTAAAACACTTGCTTTTCCAGCCGAGCTACACTCAAGCCGAGCTGCACACGCCCGGTCAAAACGTCTTTTCGTTTGCAGCAACTGAAACGCTTCCCTTGCCAGTGACACGTGGCGGCTTTTGATTGGCCAATCCCAGCTGTCGGGCCGCCCTCGTACTCCGTAATTTTTGAACAGTTCCCGCCAGAAGGCTTTTCATCAAAACAAAAAACCCTTTTCACTTTTCAAATCATTTACCAAACTATTCACTTCCTTCTCTCTCTCCTCGACTCCTCCATTATTCTTCAATCTTCTAGCAATCTTGAAGCTCGTGTTTTTGCCACTGCTACTGCCATCTTCTTTTGACCGGGTAAGCTATTCAAATCTGTTCTTACTTTCCTTGCTTTCGTATTTGTCTAATCCATAGCCTTAGTTCATGTATTTTTACAAAACACTTTTATGCTTAGCTTCGTGTTGTTTCTGGAAACACTTCAGAAGAGCCTCATGAACTTCAAAAAATAGCAAATGGAACACTTATTTGATCCACAATCACGCCCAACCGAACTAGGAAACTGTTTTTGCTATATACAGATTTAAGCAGACTAGAACCGAACTAGAACTTGTACATATCACAGTAGTTTCAAGAGGTCACCATCCGATTTACGTTAGCCGAAATAAAAACGCACCGAACTAGAAGTCTAGGACCTCAACCGGACCAAGCTTTTGGGGCTAAGCCAGCTTTCTTAGCTTCTAAACCAGACTTAGAAAGCTGCCCCTTCAAGCCTAATTGGAGTAACAAAACCCATAGGTGGAACCGAGATAACCAATCATACTGCCGAGCTGAGATAACAAGCAACTTGTTAAAACCGAGGTAGATCCTGTAGCACCCTATTTAGCCGAAGTAAGGCTTTTTTTTCTTGTTTTGTTTTTGTAGCACGGTCAATGGTCTGTGCTTAACACCTTGTTTTTCCACTTTGCAGACTTAGGTTGCCCAGGCACTCCCTCTGCGCGCTCAACCAAGCTTCTGAGCACAACTTCTAAGCCGAACTAATTTATTCATAAGTTATACAATAAATGGGGAAGTATAGGTTTTTAGTAGAAACCCTAGGAGGCTTAGCCAAATTCCGCAAGGAATACAATATTCCCGCCGATGTCAACCTTACCCTAGCCGAACAAGATGTTGACCCATGGGGCAACGAAGGCTTTGTCCCCTTTACAATTCAGTCAATAATAGAAACCGGACTAAGATTTCCAGTCCAACCACTAATCTGTGAGTTTCTTAGGCAAACCATACTATGCCCAACCCAACTCTCCACCAATACTTACCGAATCATAATGGGAATAGCCGAACTGAACCGCGAAACCGGTCTCAACCTAGGCTTAGCCGAAATATTACACCAATACTCCATAGGATCCAAAGACGACGGCTGGTGCTATTATTTGAGAATACGTCGTGGCCGAGAGAAAATAATTAAAGATACACCGGACAAAGACCTAAACGATGATGATTTCTTCTGGGTGTCTGGGAACTTTGAGGACCATCAAGCCCAGATTCCTGGCCGAAGAATAAATTGGAAAAAAGGGGAACTTGGTATACATACTTCGGTCATGTCTCTCACTCTTCTTTATTTCGGCTTTCTCTTCTGAACCGAACTAACAGTCTATCTCTTTTTTGCAAATAAAGCCCATCTCCTATCAAATTATGGCCACCCAAACCTTGGTATTCTGCGCGCCACACTACGAGTTAAGGAGAGAAGTTGGGCAAAACTTCTAAATTTTGAGCCGACCTACCGATACAGCGGTCGCCGAAAAGCGAAGGTGACCGACTTTCTTCTTGAAGAGGCACCAGAATCGGACCCATCCTTGCCCCAGATCAATCTTGTGCCCCTTACTGCCGAACAAGAAATGGCAAAGAAGAATAGGCTAAAGGCTCTTCTAACCGCAACAACTCCAGCCGACGTACCACAAACCGGCCAGACCACTGAGACCGTGGTGGCCCTTCCATCCCAACGGCCGCTCTCATCTCGCCCAAGCAAACGTGCCCGGACTAACCAAACCGAGCCACGTCTTGCTGATGAAGATGAGACCATCCTGCCACCAAGTCCTCCCCCAAGCATTCAACCGAGCCCCCACCCTGAGCAATCCGACCGAACTGCATCTTCCTCCAAATGGGTCCCCGAACTGACCTTCAACAACCGAGATATCACTGCCTCTGATTCGGTTGTGACAGAGAAGGACCACCAGATGGCTTTCAACTTAGCCAAGAGTGTGTGCCTTCCCAAGGACATGGAGCACCACTACAAACAGCTCAACACCGAGCTGAAGTCCATCCGATCTTCGACCAAGTCCATGATCCTGGTAAGTAACTTTCTCTCTCTCTTTCTAATTTTTTCCCAACTTTCAGTTCGGCTAACGTCACTTCTCCTTTACAGGCCATCCAGAAAAATCAAGTTACTCACAGGAAGGTCATGGAACTTAGGCGAAGTACAAGGGAAGCCATGGCGGAGGCCGAAGCAAAGTCGGCCGAGCTAGAGGAAGCCAAAAAACATCTGGCCGAGCTGCGTGCTGAGAATAGTCGGCTGACCGAGCTTGCTGATTCGGTCGAAGCCGAAAAGCGAAAGGTTGCCAGTGAGGCAAAAGACAAATATCTGCGCCTTTTGGCAAAAATTGAGAAGAAAAAAGACACCGAAATAAACGAACTTAAGGCCGGAATGAAGAAGGCCGAAAAAAGAGGCTTCAAGAAGGCTGAAGACGCCTACACCCTTCAGTGCGATGCAGCAAAGGACTTATTCTTCAAATGTGGCTGGAGGAGTGCGGTGGAGCGGCTCGGTTGTACGCCTGACACCGATGTCTACAATGCTCCACCGTATTCTATTCCGGCCTCGCTTTCGCAATATGCTGCCGATCTCCAAAGACAACTTCTTGAGGGGTCCGGTAATGATGAAGATGATGATGACGATGATGAAGAGGATGAGGAGCCTACTCTCACCCCGGTCGTCAATGAACAGCAGAATAGTCAAACAGTTCGGTTGGAGCCAGTCATTGAAGACCTAACGGACGAGCTGCAACCAGCTGAGACCGAGGTTCAAGTTGAGACCGAGCTCCCAGATCAAACCGTGCTCCCAACCGACACCGGACTCCAGATAGATGCTGATGCAGAATTTGATGCTGAAATTGATGAACTTCTCCGTTGATTTTGGTTCCTTTCTTTTCTTGTTGCTTTTGATCTTTGTAACCGGGCTGCGGCCCCTCAATTGTACTTGCTTTTTTCTTCAATGAAAAAATCTTCTTCTGTGCTCCAACTCTTATTTCGGTTTTGTTCTTTATGTTTGTACTTGTAATGAATTTTCCACGTACTCATTTGCTGAACTGTGATCTCGGTTTAAGCTATCTGACTTACTAGCCAACCACTCTTCAGCCGATATAGATACTTCGGCTGAAGAGTATCCAGTGTTGGTTTAATCCAGCCAACCACTCTTCAGCCGATATAGATACTTCGGCTGAAGAGTACAAAGAGTTGGTTTAATCCAGCCAACCACTCTTCAACCGATATAACTACTTCGGCTGAAGAGTATCCAGTGTTGGTTTAATCCAGCCAACCACTCTTCAGCCGTACACTTACTTCGGCTGAAGAGTACAAAGAGTTGGTTTAATCCAGCCAACCACTCTTCAGCCGATATAACTACTTCGGCTGAAGAGTATCCAGTGTTGGTTTAATCTAGCCAACCACTCTTCAGCCATACACTTACTTCGGCTGAAGAGTACAAAGAGTTGGTTTAATCCAGCCAACCACTCTTCAGCCATACACTTACTTCGGCTGAAGAGTAAAAATAGTTGGTTTAATCCAGCCAACCACTCTTCAGCCATACACTTACTTTGGCTGAAGAGTACAAAGAGTTGGTTTAATCCAGCCAACCACTCTTCAGCCATACACTTACTTCGGCTGAAGAGTAAAAATAGTTGGTTTAATCCAGCCAACCACTCTTCAGCCATACACTTACTTCGGCTGAAGAGTACAAAGAGTTGGTTTAATCCAGCCAACCTCTAAGTTGGTTTTTCCAGCCAACTTAGAATAAGGTGTTTGGTTATTCCGACCAAACGTCCTGCAGCCTGGATCCTTATCCTGGGCTTAGGAGGGGTCATAGTTGGTTATTCCGGCCAACTATGTTTACAGTGCTACTAACTTACTAAAGTTACTTTCTACTGAAAACAATTATACCAAGAAAGAATCGACTTGTTTTATTGAGAAAGTAAAAAATTACACATACTTAAAAGAAAAAAAGCTAGAAATAAAACAACTTAAGATTGGCAGTGTTCCACGGCCTAGGAATTGCTTTGCCGTCCTTATCTTCCAAGTGGTATGCCCCTTTGCCTGCTAAACCGGCCACTTTGTAAGGTCCTTCCCAATTTGGTCCCAACTTGCCATCTCCTGGAATCAGGGTGTTTCCCATTACTTTGCGAAGTACCCAATCGCCGATCTTGAACTGTCTTGGATGCACTGTTTTGTTATACTTTCTAGACAACTCTTGTTGGTAGGAGGCGATGTGAACCAATGCTCTGTCTCGTCTTTCTTCCGCAAGGTCAAGCTCTAATGTTATGGCTTCGCCATTTAAGTCTGGATCAAAGTTTTCGCTTCGAATTGTGGGGAGGCCAACTTCTAATGGGATGAATGCTTCCATGCCATAGGCTAAGGAGAATGGTGTTTCTCATGTTGATCGTCGAGGCGTGGTGCGGTAAGCCCATAGAACATGGGGGAGTTCTTAAACCAAGTGAGATGGTCTTATTACAGCCGGACTACCATATAACCGAAGTGACTGTTAATTCGGCCCTTATTTTTATTTCCCTTACCTCGGTTATCCCATGCTAAAACCGAGCTATCCATAAGAGAGTTGAACCGAACTATCTTCAGACCCAAGTCCTTGAGAGGACTTAGCATACCTCAGCTTCTCATGTACAACATGTGTGGTTAGACCGGGCTAACATGCCACGACCGATCTAACCATTACCTCGGTCTTCATTTCTTTTCTTCTACCTCGGCTTCACATGCAAGGCCGAGCTATCCATAGAAGGACCAAGCCGAGCTAATCTTCAGTCAAGTCTTAGAACGGACTCCACACCTTGGTTCTGAACAGCACGACCGAGCTAACGCTCCAATAACGGAGACCGAACTAAACCCACTTACTTCCTCCGGTGGCAAAATTTACTTCGGACCGAACTACCACTTGTCCGCGGCCCATCTTCTAAGTTTTCTTAACACGGTCCATAGTGCGGCCCAAAAACTAGCTCGGCCCAATTTATCTGTATAAATTACCCTCTCAAATAACATGTTCTCAAATGTAATAAGAAAATGAAAGGATGTTTTCAAATGTACACTACAACATATAAGAGTTTTAAAGATTAAATGTTTTGGTGAAAATTTTGTTGCAAAAGATATTTTGGAACCAATTTCTATTGTCATGAGAATAGTCGCTAAAATGTCGTCTCGAAAAGTCAAAAATAAGGTTTTTGGTGACAAAATTTTGAAAATGTCTCTAATAAATAGATTTTTAGGAATAAAATAATTTGGTCTCAAAATGCTTTTTTTTTTGACAAAAAATTTGGTTCCAAAAAGATAATAATTCATCACTAATGTCTAATTTTTGTTGCTAAAAATATAATAACGACACTTTTCATAACAAAATTATTTGGTTCTCAAAAAAATAATTTTGTCTCTAAATTTTAATCTCTAAAACTTTAATTTTTTTGTAGTGGTAATAAAAAAATGAAAGGATAAAGAAATCAGGATAGTGGATTTATAATAGTATTTTCCAATTTTTAAATTTTTTCTTGAATAATCAAAAAGTTCTCCTTGGATTTTATAATAAAAAAATCTCCTTGATGGAGGCGTCCTTTTGCAAATTGGATCTGACTTCCTAATACTCTGTTTGTAGAAGAAGAAACTGAGAAGAGCTTAAGGGAAAGAAGAAACGATGGCCATTGGATACGCTTCTTGGAGCGTCTTGCTTTATCTACTTCTTGTGATGGTAATATCTAAGCTATAGATGTCTACTTCTTGTGCAGTAGTAGTATCATGTAGTAGTTGTTGTTAACTCTTTTTTTTCTTTTTTCTTTTTTTCCAAGCCCGGATAAGGAAGAAGGTTGTGTGTTAAGTAGCCTGATAGCACGTAAAAATTCTCATAAAACCCTTGTGAACATAAATCCTAATAAAAATATGTGAGTATATGGTTTGACGAGGTAATTGTTGTTGTTGTTGTCGTCGTCGTTATTTGTGTACTTGTTCTTGCTCTTCTTGGTATTTTGGTCGAAATTTTCATGTGAAAGTTGGGATTCCTTTTGTCTTCATGAAAGGAAATGATAATAGTAGTGGTAGTTGTTGTTGCTGTTCAATCCGTAGTATTTTATCTTTTATACCAAGCCCGGATAAGGACGGTTGTGTGTTTGGGAGCAGGACAAGAAGTAAAATTCCAGTCCGTTCTCTTATGAAAGTAATCTTGATATGACTATGCATGCTGATTTGGTTTAGTAGTTGCTATTTCTGTTGTTAGAGGGATTTCAGAACACATGGAAGTTTAAATTATTTCATTACATTAAGAATTTACACTACTTATTTTCAGTTTATTATCAAAGTTTGAAGAAACATTCTAGCATTGGATGTTTTCTTTACCTCTTTTTCAATACCATGCTTACGCAGAACTTTGACAAATTGCTAGTTCTTATTTTTGCGGAGCTATCATGGAATTGGAGCCATGAAAATGATTCCCAAAGATGATTTGGTCGATGATCTTCATCACAATGTGATGAATGCTTTAAAATATCCCATGATTGATAACCAAGAAGATCATGCTCATGCTCATAATGAGATACATACAGATCATATTCATGCTCATTCATCATCACACATGGATCACATAGACCCTTCACTAATTGTGTTCTTCTTTTTGGAAGACCTAAAGGTAGGAAAAAGAATTCCCATTTACTTTCCAAAGAGAGACCCTTCTTCCTCTCCTCATTTCCTACCCAAAGAGGAATCCGATTCCATTCCTTTCTCACCAGAACAACTTCCAAATCTTCTTCGAATCTTTTCCTTCCCTCAAGGCTCTCCACAAGCCCAAGCCATGGAAAGCACACTTAGACAATGTGAGGTCAAACCCATCAAAGGAGAGTCAAAAACATGTGCCACATCACTAGAATCCATGCTTGATTTCGTACATGCCATGCTCGGATTAGAGAGCGAATTCAAAGTTGTATCAACTATCCACTTCACAGAATCAACCACCATTCTTCAAAATTACACTATCCTAGAAGATCCTCTAGAAATTTCTGGTCCTAATAAGATGGTAGCATGTCATACCATGCCTTACCCATATGCGATTTTCTATTGTCATTACCAAGAGAGCGAAAGCAAGGTCTTTAAGGTCTTTTTGGGGGGTGAAAATGGAGACAGGGTTGAAGCGGTTGCTGTTTGTCACATGGACACCTCTCAGTGGAGCCCTGGCCATGTGTCGTTTCAAGTACTGGGAATTGAGCCAGGGTCCTCCCCTGTCTGCCATTTCTTCCCATCTGATAATCTTGTGTGGATTGCATCTACTTTAATTAGTTATATGTAGTTTGCATGTAATCACTGAGATCCTTGCACTTTGATTTACGATCTTACTTGTGTGCATGTCCAGTGAAACGAAGATCGTGTTATGCAAGTGTTTTATGATTTAAGAATGTCTGTAATAAAATAATTGGGACCAAAGACAGCTATTTCTGCTTCTATTTTTCTATTTTGTTGCAGTTTCTTAAACTAATTAATCTTATTCAGTTGGTTCAAGTATTCTAAGGTAGTTCTAAATCATATGGGCATGTTTGGTTGTATTTTCATTTTTTGTATGTGTACTCATTTTCTGAAAAACTGTTTTTGATTTTTATTTTTTGTTAAAAACAACTCAATTTTCAGGGACAGACATTTTGCACACAAAAAAGAAAGTAATGGGTGTTCATGAACTTTTTATGTTAACGAAAACATAAAACAACTCGCTTTTAATTTTTTTTTAAATAGTTTTAGATGTCTTTTGAAATCATCACTTACCCTTATGCTGTGTTTTAGACCTCAATTTGGAACTTGCAATTCCCCTAATTGTTGGCAAATGAGGATGACTTATTCATATTCTTCTGGTTATGAGTTTTCAGAAAAAGGCCGAGTCTTGAAGTAAGTTGTCATTTGAAGACTAAAAGAACCAACTCAACAATTTCAAAAAAGACAGATGAAAACCAATTAGGGGAATTGCATGTGATCACGAAAAAGAAAAAAACTGAAAATAGGAAATATGATTTGCGCATGATCAAACCCATAAGTTGCTCTACCTGTCACATTGTTGCTGCAAGTATTCCCTCTTGACTGGTTCAAAGATTAATTTCCCAACATAAATTAATCTGATTATTGGACTAAATGTAAGTTAAAAATGATGTTTTGATGGTATAGGACTTCACTTTCCACACGAGTGTAGACAAAATTTAATGGTTATATAGTCATCCATTTGAGTTGAATATTCCTATATCTAAGCAGAACCATATTCCAAAACGCCTTTTTTTTTTTTTAACTATACTAATTGATCGATAATAGCTAGCGTGGCGCTTATGCTGACTGGTTCTTGTATACATAGACTGGTTGGCCTTTTGCTTTGTTAATGCTGATATAGTGTAATATATATTCACATCCATAAAAAATAGTTTGGTTGGTAATTAATTGCTATTTTTGTGAAAAGTTGTCGCCTATCTCTTTCTTTCTCTCTACGTGCACACACGCGGATGCACAAACACGGGGATAAGATAAGAGGGGAGAAAAACAATGAAATCGTATTGTTGCCTCAAAACATTTTTCTGATATTTTTTCGTTAAATACGAACATCATTTTTTAAACTACAATGAATATCAAAAGCAACAATCTTAACCGCCTCTTCACATACAGTGGCAAAACTGCTTATATCTGACCCTTTCCAGACCCTATAGTGGCGGGAGGTTCATGCACTGGGCTGCCCCTGTGAAAAATATTTTCCATTGGCAATTCTCACTGGCTTTCAACAGATACCATTACGGACACACAGTATAAACAAGACTAAAATGAAGCATACTAAGGTGTCTATTCTAAGGATACAAAAAATGCATATATATATGACCTTTCTGCGCTTGATTATACTAGGGAACCTTTATCCGGGGCTTGACAGGTTTAACAGATGATTGAATCATCATCTCTCCTTGATCTGAATCAATTTCATGTCCCTGCTTCAAGTCCTCCTTGACAATGTGGCTGTGATAAAGCATATGATTAGCCTAGTATCGAAAGCCTTGTTGAAGTGTTCCATGTTTATAGTCTCAGAAGGAGATGAATCTCCATGGACAAGTTCTTCAATCGCTTTAGGCATGGGCTCGCCTTTCATCGTGCTCTTCCAATAGTCTGCTGGATCATTCCTCGCATCGCTGAAATTGACAAACTGACAAGGAAGAAGAGTGAGTTCATATATCATACATGAGTGTATAATCTTTAGAAAATAAATGCTAAGAAGATTTACATGTGTACATAAATTAAATTGTTTAGGAATGTTTGTTTACCAAGAAAAGCAAGGAAAGGAGGAAGAAGGCAGACGGAGTTCTCATGTCTGCACTTGATGGAAAAGTAAAATTTGAGGTTACAACTTTATTTTCTTGACTCCTAGACCTCTGACTTGGTATTTATAGACTATTTCAATGTGAGTTACAAAACACGAAAGATAAAAAAACTCATTTGAAAACTCAAAGCAAACAGAGTTACAAAATCTACACTACTGTTCTGAGTATCTTGTAGATACATAGCATCTCTGTATTAGTACAAAACTAAATTATTGAGAGAGAGAGAGAGAGAGAGAGAGAGAGAGAGAGAGAGGCCTAGAGAATGGTTTGATTCCATTAGGGGTGGAATCTGTGCAAACATGTGATGCTTACTCATTTTATTCTTGGTAGAAGTGGCAGATAACTTTGACCCAATTTCACCAGTTCTCGATGACTACTTCACCTTGGCATGAACATTTTAGAAAGAAATGTAGTGTACACCAATCAAAGGGCAGTTGATTAAAATAATGGTTAATTACTAGAAAACCCCTCTCAACTATTAATAAATATTACTTTACCCCTCCTTTATAAATTTATACATGTTGACACCCTTTTAACTTTGAAAACCTTACAAATACTCCTTTTGGAGGTGATTTGGATGATTTGAAAGGGACGAAAGTGATTGAAAAATCTAGAAATCTTCTAGATATTGATTTGTGATTATGTATCAATTTTAAGCAGTAAACAACAATCCCAATCAAACAATCAAGACAAATCGACACAACGATTTTACGTGGAAAAACCACAATTGGACACCTCCAATTGTGATAAAAACCACGGGCAACTGCAATCCACTAAGAAAATATAAAGGAATTACACAGGTATACTGTTAATTACCTAGCGAATCCACGCCCGAATTGAACCAACCCCTATGTGCCTCGTCCAACCCCGTCTTCACCTCGAAATTGTCTTGACGATGAGCCACTCCAAAATCCACCAAAGCTTCAGGCTCAAATTCTTCAGAATCCACCGAAGAACAACTCTTTCTTTTGTGTAGAACAAACAAATAATCCTTTGATGTATACTCTTTAAACCATGAGTTGAATACTCAATCAAAACATCAAAGAAAACTAGCAAAAATATCCCCAGATATAAACCCTAGAACCCAAGAAGAAGATCTGGAGAAGTAATCCTAGATTTGGACTGAAACTCGTATTTATAGAAACTGTCCCGCGATGTGTGAATGAGCACGGAAAGGAGGAAGAAGGCAGATGGAGTTCTCATGTCTGCACTTGATGGAAAGGTTACAACTTTATTTTCTTGACTCCTAGACCTCTGACTTGGTATTTATAGACTATTTCAATGTGAGTTACAAAACACGAAAGATAAAAAAACTCATTTGAAAAATCAAAGCAAACAGAGTTACAAAATCTACACTACTGTTCTGAGTATCTTGTAGATACATAGCATCTCTGTATTAATACTGGATGTTGTGTTTTCCCGCTCGAGCAGACCTACACTCGAGCACGGAAAGTTCCGCTCGAGCGGGAAAACACAACATCCAGTATTTTTGCAGGCGAACAAACTTCTGAAACCCAGCATTCTCTGCTCGAGCGAGGGAATGTCCGCTCGAGCGGACAGGCAACTTTGAATGCATTTTTGCATTTTGCTTCGGGGGCGCTGCCCCTCGAGCCCGCCTGGGCACTGCCCCGGACCCACCAAGGGGCGCTGCCTCCTGGACCCCGCGAGCTAACCGGGCAGCTCGATCCCCGTCATAATCAGCGAAGTGGCAATCTTGAAAGAATTAAACACCACAAACTTCTCTGCAAGGCATGATTCGGGTTGGATTCGCATCTAATAAACTCATAGCCTCACTGAAATAAAAGTGCAAAAACAAGTACAACTGAAAGGAGTTTTGTCAAACGGGATTGCCAAGAATAAAAACCTAACAGTGATACATTTTCATGATTGAATGAATGGGTCAAAATGTATGGATTTATAGATGAGGGGTAGTGATATTAGCTAATTGTCAAGGGGTGTTAGTGTAATTAACC
The DNA here is from genome assembly GCA_036172215.1 of Camellia granthamiana. Taxonomy (NCBI): domain Eukaryota; kingdom Viridiplantae; phylum Streptophyta; class Magnoliopsida; order Ericales; family Theaceae; genus Camellia; species Camellia granthamiana. The sequence goes on along the minus strand of CM069908.1, from coordinate 144,468,847 downwards.
CTTAAAATAAACTAGTAATAAATTCAACTCTTAAAGAGACCCCCATTTTGAGGTCTATCTGTCCTTGTATTCAGAATGCAAGGCATCTGGGGATGATGATGAGCTTTAAGGACTTCCTCTCACAATGTTATTTTTTTTAAATGACAGCATATGCTAATCCAAGCAAGATTAGAAGCATCTTGAGTTATAATATTGACTTGCTACAATGGCTTTATACAACATGCAAAAAAAAAAAAAAAAAAAAATTTGTACAAGGCACTTTCCTAGATGTTGCTCGTGTCCGTGATCATGTTGAGAAATTCAATAATGAGATAACAATCTTGTTCAGTAGCATTTCAAAGTTTTTTTTTTTTTTTTCAAAGCAGAGCAAGAACATAATACATTCATTATTAGACTAAGGGGAGGGGAAGTTCCAGGATTCGAACACCCCGCATATGAGGAGGGTAGTCAAGTCCTTAACCACCCGGACAACCAATTAGCTTAGTAGCATTTCAATTAAGCAACGGCACGTGGCACCAATAGGTTGGAAGACTTTTATGCTTTTAACTTATAAAAAAAATTATAACTTCATCTCTAATCTAGAGAGTTGACTCCCCTTTATGATCACATATTGTAAGTTCTTTTATTTTTTATTTTTAGAGGATATGTATGTGGCACCCCAATTGTTGATTCCGGAACTTTTTTCGAACCTTTTTTCGAACTTTTTTCGAACTATATATATGGGGGTAGGTTTGTTATGGTCCTATATTATTTATATTGTTAGATCATTCATGTAGTCAAAATGATTGAATTCTCTAACCTTATCAAGAAATAATTAATTGCACTTCCTAGATGAATCTATTGGTAAATGTCAACCAATCAAGGCATGGAAGAAGTATGTCTGACCAATCTATAGTTGAATACCATCTGACTAGCAAGTGGGTATGCAAAATATATATATATACACAAACAAACAGTACTCTAGCAGTGGGAGGGGACAAAATATGTATAATTTTTTTCTTGTTTAAAAAAAAAAAAGTGGCTCTTATTCCTTCATGCACAGTATCTGTCTGTTGCAATGAAGTTTTTGTCTCTGAAGAATCAAAGTTTTGTAAACCTTTTGGTTTGTACCTGTAGAAGTGTCCAGAACATGATCATCAAACTGCCTTAAATTTTTGAAAAATAGAATTTAAATTATGGGCTAGAAGACAGAATATGTAACCTTACAACCTGTACTGTTCTATTAGATTGCAAGTTGCAAGAAATGTTTGACTTAAAAAGATGTACCTGCCACGTTGTCCCATTGTTGCAAGAAATGTTTGACTTAAAATTTTTAGTTCATATATATAATTTTTTGTATGTCATGATGAGTCCCATCAAATTTTAAATATAACAAGTCTTATATGAACACATATAATAATGTAGATAAACGTAAGATCTGAAATAAAATCATAAAATACATTTGGTGACAAATATTATTTTTTTTATGTTATTTGTTGTCTAGAGTTATCTTCTCAATTTTCATGTGCTTATTCAATCATTTTGTACGCAGGATTATTAATATAGCTTTGTCAACTTTCAAAACCAGAAAAATGATTAGCTTTTGACTTCTTGAAATTGGATTTGTATAATGAGCTAGGCTACCAAATTCAAATAGAAGAAGCTCTTTCAAGATTAGTGTGCATGAAAGGGACTAAAAGTTGAAAAAAAAAAGGATATAGTAAAAGCTGCATTAGTTTGTGCCATATATGGAGAGCTATGTCATCCTTAGGTTTCGGTGTTTGACTTCTTAGCAATAGTTACAATTTTCAATAGGAGAAAATTATTTACATGAAAGAGACTTAAGTAATGGGGAAATTTATTGAAAAGTTCTATTTTGGGAATTTTTATATTATTTGGTCTCATGTTTTAAATGGTTGATTGATGAGTCTTTATTAGGTGTAGTGTGTGACCAGTAAGTCCTTTTTCAAACATGGATGAGTATTGGTTAGACAGATATACCCTCACTAGTTAATTGGAGAATTTTTTTTTTTTTTTTGGAATGTTTGACACATATGGTGTGATACTCTAATGTAGCAGGTATTAATGTGACACTCCAACAATGGGACAACGTGGCAGGTATGATGTCACATTCTAAAATTTTTACTCATCCTTAGTGTACTTTTTTCAAATGTGACAACGTGGTAGGTATGATGTGACATTTCAAAAAAAATAAAAATTCTTTAGTATACTTTTTTCAAATGTAACAACGTGGAGGGTATGTTGTGACACTCTAAAAAAATTAAAAACTCCTTAGTATACTTTTTTTAAATATGATATGTAACACTCCAACGTAGTGGACCCGATTTGATTAAATTACTGCGTGTCTTCACGTCACGTGCCAAAAAAATTAGTAAGGAATTCACGTCCTACACTACGCGTGTTAAAAACAATCAAACTTTAAAGAGCTACTAGTGTGCTTTTCGAACAACATGACACATAAACACCCCACCACCTTCCCCATACATAAAAACTCCTTAGTGCACTTTTCCTAAGCATGACATATGGCACTTTAACGTGGCGGACCCAATTTGATTGAATTATTATGTGTCTTCACGTCACGTGCCAAAAAAAGATTAGTAAGGAATTCACGTCCCACACTGCGCACGTTAAAAACAACCAAACTTTAAAAAGCTACTAGTGCACTTTTCGAACAACATGACACACAAACACCCCATCACCTTCCCCATACATAACCACACCACCTGTCCCTCAACTGTACTAACAATGGCAAAACAATCAACAAATAATTTAAGGGACTACTCAATCACCAAAAAAACATTTAAGATCTTATGGATTACAAGTTTACAAAACAGGATTCATTGGTCAATTCCCCTAAGAAATAGGACAAGGGGTCACTGTTGTGGTTAAAGCACAGCAGTGACTGCTGTGGTTCAATTTTAAGGTGTATTATGTACATATTTTTATGATCCGAACCGTTCATTTTATAGGGTTTGTTGAGTACTTCATTCCTACCAAAAATCATATTAATCGGATATCGATGACTATATGATCGATTAACATATTTTTTATGCAGTTTTTCAAAAGAAAAACTTATTGTTTATTTTTTTTGGTTATCGATCATATAGTTATTGATATCCGATTAATATGATTTTTGGTAGGAATGAAGTACTCAACAAACTCTACAAAATGAACGGTTCAAATCATAAAAATATATACATAATACACCTTAAAATTGAACCACAGCAGTCACTGCTGTGCTTTAACCACAGCAGTGACCCCTCTTCCTAAGAAATAAGAGAAGGGAAAAAAAAATTAAAAAAAAATTAACTAAGGAAAGAGAATAGCAAAATATGCATTAGTTTGCGCTATAAATGGAGAGTATTGTTAGGCGATAAATTATTTAGTGGTTCATATGCAGTAGATAGTTCTTCACATCATCCAGCAAATGCTACATAACCCTATGTAGATGACCCTCACTATTAGGCCCACAAGGCTCGTTTGTTTTCAGAGGTAGAATGGAAGAGATTGATAGTGAGGGAATTAAATAAAATTGTGTTTGTTTTGATGATAATTGTTAGTGTAGGGATTGTTAAATTATTTTTATATAAAATAATAAAACAAATAAAAAAAATGCAAAAACATTAAACATTAATGTTTTAAAAAAAAACCCAACATGTAAAAAAATTTAAAAAAATAAAAAATAAATAAAAAAATTTCAAAAAAAAAGAAAATAAATAAAATAATGATTTTTACTTAACAAAAAATACAAAAAATAAACATTAATGTTCATGTAAAAATGCCCAACATGTAAAAATAAAATAAAAAATAAATAAAAATAAAAAATTTCTAGTCCGCCGGACTATTTTTCTAATACCAAGTTCTGGAGGCCCATCCGAATCCCATCTGCAGGGCCTATCTTAAGTCGTTCGGCTTGTTAGTCCCTTTCTCAACTCTGTAAACAAACAGCATTAAATAGGACCTACAACTATCCGAATCCCAATCCTCTCCTTATACCCCAAAACAAATGGGGCCACAAAGTGATACGACCACTGTGAAGATGTTGAAATGTCTATTTGTGATTAGTATAGCGCTATGTACAATGCTCCAGAGCACCAAATTAATTTTTGGGTTAGGCTCTTTTACTTGGTAAGAGCAACATAACAAATTTTGGTCTCACATTGTATCAATCATTTTTAATTAAAGAATTTGTTGTGATAATGTTATCGTACTTGATGTATTTGTGGGCAAAATGACCACCAAAATTTATATATTTATATATAAAATATGGATACTAAACTAATCATAGAACTAACTTTGAAACAAGCATAAGGGAAGTGGGTTGGTTTTTTGACTATTTTAGCTTGGAGCTAAAAAGTCTCGTTTGGGAAGGATTTTTTTGACTTTTTGTGAGAGAAAGAATGTAATGATTATGGGTTGGATGTGACGTTTTGTCTTATTAGGATAAAAAGCCTATTCTGTTTTTTTATGACTAAAATAACTCCAAACCCAACCCAATCCATCTTCCGAGGCATAACATGTTCGATAGTTGGTTTTGTGTCTGTAGAATTATTAAACGAAGAATGCGCTGACTTTATAGGTCGTTTACTCAATATTCCAATAAAAAATGAAATTTATTTTAGCAGCAAGTTTACCTGCAACAACATGCCATGTCTCTATATGTGAGTGTGTGTATACAATGCATGTCTCTTTGATTCTACTACATATATATATATATATATATTATTTTTTTAAGACATGACATGAATATATATATATAGACCAATCATGTGAAGTAAAATAAAATGTCGCATTTATTTCTAATAAAATAATTTTAAGCAATGATTGAGACTCTCACAAAAATTTCACCCTCACAACCCCCACATCATCCTATGTGAGAGAGAGAGGAAAAAAAAAAAAAAACGCATGTGGGCCAATTACACACATTTGGTAGTCATGGGAGTCCCAAATTAGGGGTCCCAAGCTTTTTCCAATAATTTTTTTAAAAAAATAAACTTCCTTTATTCCAACTCCAAAACCTGTTCAGTATATGACTTAGTCCAATCCCTTTTATTTCAGAGACAGAAGAAGATCAAAAGAAAGAGAAGAGAAGATATGGGTTCTAGGTTTGCTTCTTGCAGATTCATCTTTTATGTTCTACTTGTTTCTCAGGTAAAAATGGCCCTTCCATTTTTCTTAGGATTGTTTTATCTTTAATTTCAGCTGTTTCTTTTCTCTTCTTCTTCTTCTTCTTCTTCTTCTTCTTCTTCTTCTTTTTTTATATATGTTGTTTTTCTGTTTGTTGCTTTGTGTTTTCCTCTTCCTCTTTCTTGTCGGATGAACAAAAACAGAAACACACAAAAAAAAATAATAATTGAATTTAAAAAAATGTACACTTTTCATGATATACCATTCCTCTATCAATCATTCAATTGTACATAATTTTGAAAAAATGTTCTTGTATTTCTCTAGTCTCTGCTAAGCTCATGCTCATTGGAAATTTCTAAATTTTTCTCCAAAATTAAGCAAGTTCTGTATCTTGTGGTGGATGGTTTAGTATTTTTACAAAAATGCTATGCTGCCATGAAAAAATAACTAGAAAAGTACTCATAATTTGAATCTGTACCTCTATGATGTGCCGCGGGTCATACACAGAATAAATTTGATCCACGCATTTCAAATTTGGACACTTTTCTGTTCATTTATTCTAACTGTGTAGCATTGCTGGTGTTTTTAGCATAAATTTTTCTGAGGTTAATTTGAAAACTATAATTCGTTTTTCTTTGAAACTAATTCTTCTATGATTTTAATCACAGTGCACCCACGCCAATTGCATCAGAGAGATTACAGAGAAAACCTGGAAAGATGCTAACAAAGAGGCATCTGATTTGCAACAAACTGCCATTGATGACGATCTTCAAATTTTCTTCACTGTTGATGATCTAAAAGTCGGGAAAACAATTTCCATCTATTTCCCCATCAAAGATCCTTCAACCACCCCTCACCTACTCACTAGAGAAGAAGCCAATTCAATCCCTTTCTCATCATCAAAACTTCCACAGATTCTTGACTTTTTCTCATTCTCCAAACACTCCCCACAAGCCAAAGCAATGCAATACACACTCTCTCAATGTGAGCTTGAACCCTTAAAAGGAGAGACTAAATTTTGTGCTACCTCCTTAGAATTCATGCTTGACTCGGCTCGTGGCGTGTTTGGTCTGAAAACAAATTTCAGAGTTCTTATAACCAAGTACCTGTCAAGCCACAATGCTGTTTTGCAAAACTATACTGTTTTGGATGTGGCGAAAGAGATTAAAACTCCGAAAATGGTGGCTTGTCATGCCATGCCTTACCCTTACGCTGTGTTTTACTGTCACGGGCAAGAGAGTCATCACAGAGTGTTTGAGGTGGCGCTGCGTAGCGGCAATGATGGGGAGAGAGTGGAAGCTGTTGGTGTTTGCCACATGGATACGTCAGAGTGGGACCCAGATCACGCGGCGTTTCGGGTTCTCAGGACTCGGCCTGGACAGTCTCCTGTCTGTCATTTTTTTCCAGCTGATAATCTTGTTTGGGTTGCATCACCTGCTCTAGATAGTTAGTAATTATCTGAATTGTGCTTGGATATATGGTGAAGAGGTAGTATATGTAAAAAAGGGTTATTTGTAACATGGTTGATGATGTTGTGTTTGTTTTAATTTAAGAGTAGTGAACCTTAAACACAGATCTAATTATTCTATGGTCCATCATGGGATTGTGTGTCTGTTCAATAACAAGCAACGTGCCCCATTGTTTGAGTCCATTGAATATTTTTTTGTAAGAATAAAAAAGGGATTGTAATTAGTGAAAAGTAAACGTGCAAGTGGAATATGCGCGCTGATTGCAAAGAAGGTCAAATTTCATTTGCACCAGAACACATACCTATTTGCACCTTCATGTATTTTTACGATTTTCACTGATTTGCAATGTGTATGTGTGTGTGTGCGCGAGCGCGCGTCACTATTGGCATGAACAAAGAACTTTGCCACAGATTTTGGGAAGTCTAGCACCAATATGTGACTTATATTCCAGTTATCTAAAAACTCTAAATAAATAAATTAAAATAAATAAATAAAACCTCAAATTTGAGCAATTCACTAATTCAGGTAAAGAAGAATTGCTCCTTAAATAACCACAATACACATTGGCGAGGGAGAAAGAGAGAGCTTCTTATAATTTAACCCAGTATTATAGGCCAGTAGTTTTTCACAATAAACAATTATAAAAGTACTACATCTGCCAAATGTTGGACATTTCCCCATGATCTATTCTTCTGATCCCCCAAATGCAATTCATCATTTTCCTGTAGAAAAAAATATATATATATATACAACAATTACAATCAGTTTGTCAGAAATTTGATCTAGGCGATTCGCATGTTTATCACTGATTGATAGCTCAATCTAAATCAGGAAAATCATGAACCAGTATAAACTTCACATAAAAACAAAACCAGACACTTTATTGCCTTAATTTAAAAAACAAAACAAGAAAACCTTAAATAAGGGGGAGAAATAGAACAAAAAAACACAAAAATAGAAAACATCTCAATTCGGTTTCAATTTCAAAACCAGATTTTTTAATTTATTTTATTTTTTGAGTTTTTCATATGGTTTCTCTCTTTTTTGGCCAAAATAAACACCAAAAAGTTGTTTTCACCCCAAAAAAGAGAAACCCATATGAAAATCAGAGTGTTTTTTTATTTTTTTTCACCAAACTAATCTTTTGTTTATTTGAAATAATTTCATAAAACAGATTCCAAAAACAAAACTAAACAGAGTAACTTGTTCAATGGAGATCCACAAATGAACACATCTAAAAAGTGTGGATGATTTCAACTTTAGTAGGCCATTCCAGTACACCCCATAAGGTTTAAAAGATCAATGATAGCCAGCTATTAACCAACACTAGTTAACCTTGATAATGATAAGAGGTAATAGAGGTTGCCGATCGAACAAAGTTTCAAAATCTAAACATTAGACACGGTAATTAATTCAAATGGATCTAAGAAAATACTGATGACAGATTATAAGGGCATCTCTACTTACCGTAGTTCTGGCGCACCATTGAGAACTTCCGCATCGCTTTTATTAGGGAACCATATTTCATGGACTTCAATGGTCCCATATGTCTGGAAAAGATGAACCAAATCTTGAGAAGTTTGTAACACGATACATCTTTAATATTCAGTAAACTAAAACAATAAAAAGAAATATTCAATACACCTAAAACAATAAAAAGAAATGCTTAGAAAGCATTTGAAATTGAGCCCAACATATTCATGTTTTGTGCACACGTGCATGCATCTTCCATACACTTCTAAAGCACTAAGAAACCTCTTAAAGAAGGTGCAAAAAAATCAAGCCCACCAATTAGAATTAGAAGTAAGAAATCAAATCACCAAGAAGCTCAAGATCAGGATTTAACAATCAATTAAGTTTACAAGCCAGTCAAATTGTAGATAGAGGAAATGTTGATAAAGCACTAAAACAAATCTTCTAGGGTATTTCACTTTCAATGAATTTATTGACTTTTAGAGTCTTTCAAGCATATGACTGTGCCTTGAAATAACACGGGATATCAAGATGAGAGAGAGATTACTAGGTAAATTTTGCTAGTCTTAATTCAATCACACCAAAAAATGAGCATTATTGCTATTTCAGCCTGTAATAACGAGCTCACTTGTGAGTTATGGTACCCTCAAATTACCCTAAGACCAAATAGCAACAGCTTACTGGTAAGTTCTATTTAAATATTGTTTATTATTTTTGGTCGTCCTACTCTATGGTAAGTTCAGCCTCCTAGCTGTTGGGTAGCCAACTGAAACAAAAAGATGCTCAAAAAATCCTTTTCTCCAAAGGTTCCTAAAGATTTTAACCAAGAACTAACTATTCAGTCAGACTACCGAGAAGTTAAAACACTCACATAATCTCAGTGTACCGAATTCGCCATGGTGGGAAGCCTAGGTGGCATCTTGTGGGCCCATAAACTAATAGGAGATCAAGATCAGGCCCTCCGGAACCTGACAATATACAGACATCAACAGCCAACGGTTAGCTATGTAAAAGATCTGAGAGGACCCCAAAAAAAAAAAAAAAAAAAACAAAAACAAATAATTTAAAGGGGAAATGGAAAAAAAAACAAACCAACAGCGCTTAGTGCCTCAGATACATGTGATTCTGTAAAGATTGGCAGCTCCTTCTCTTCTCTGCCCAAATAATGCTTCTGAAAAAGTAAGCTAGCAGCTTTGGCCACTGCTTCCTTCCCATCAGAGTAGGAAACAAATTCCAAATTTGGTTTTCGGTCAAGTAGCGGATAATTCCTTAGAGTTACCTGCATGAAATGGGGCTTAGATTGGGTGAGAGAAGTCAAGAGGGAGAACAAAATGTAAGAAGTCTAACCTAGTCAAGCCAATAGGAAGAAGAGAAAAAGAAATAAAAAGGAAAAACAAAACAAAACAAAACAAAAAAGTGGCTCATGTATAAACCTAAAGGGTAAATTACACCACTAGTCTCTAAAGCATAGCATGGATTTCATTTTGGTCCCTAATATTTTGTCTCCTATCTTCACTGTTGTCTTAAAAACATACGAAAAATGCTTATGCCAGGCTGACATTAGGCATTTGAGGGACATTAAGATGAATTTATCCTATTTCCTACCTAAAAATGTAAAAATGTGAAAGGTACATTTTTTACAAAACAAAACACATCAGAACCTTTTACTACATTATTGAGAGCCAAATACATAGCGTTTTTTGCTATTTGATTGATAGTACTTAGCATAAATAGATTTGTTAGAATGTCCTTTATGCCCTTTAATGCTTGATGCGAGGCTGACACAAGTATTTTTCGTCTGATCTTTAGACAATAATTAAGGGAAGGGACTACATTGGATTAACGTGTAAAGTTTAGGAATGCAATTGAAACAGATTAAAGATTAAGGACTAAAATGAAATCAATGGAATACTTAGGGACCATTGTCTAATTTACCCAAACCTAAATTAAAATTTTAATTCAAGAAATATGTAGATTTTCTTATTAACCAAGTATAATTTAACACAAAAAAAATGGCTGCCACTAAAGCTTCGTAAGTGAGTTCTCATGGGTACTCGTCACAAAAAACCGCATCCCAAAATTTAAGAATTTTTTGTTAATTGATAGAAGAGAAGTGACTGAAATAGGAACCATGACTGCAGCCTGCAGAGCTGGAAAACGCTACCTTATCAGACAATATTGCAACAACCAATCTCTCCAAGATGGCTTCCTTAGATTTCTTCAGTACTCCTACAACAACAAAAAGCCCAAGGAACACATTGTTACACAAAAGTTTTGCAGACCCCGTTAAATCTTGGCTGTTATGTATTTTGAGACTTCCAATACCGTTATTCACCAATATATAGGCCGATATTGTTTAATGCCAACCAATATATGACCGTATCGCCAATACTGATACTTGTCCTGATACCATTATTTAAAACAGTGGCAGGCACATTTTTTTGCTGTTATGTCTTAGGGTTTAGGGTTTCACCAAAGCACCCTTACCTTCAATGTCATATAGGTAAACATTCTTCACACCAAGGGATGCTAGCCACAGCAAAAGTTCAGCAACTTTTGAAGGTTGGTGAGCTTCTTCACTATCTACAACAATTGCTAGGTTCTGGAGATTATCTAAATTAAGGGTGTTGTACCCCTTCAACAAACCACTAGAAATAAGATAGCTTTCAAGCATATCGGCTAGACCCCGTGCAAAGTACCATATCCTGATCATAAAATGTAGAATATGCCATAGTAGTAGAAGCACAAAATTGCCAATCTGCAGAAAAATTTAATCAGAAATTCAGCATCTAATTCCTTGCTGCAACAGAATTCATAATCTTTCTTATATTATTTATTTTTTATTTTTTATTTTTTTTAATCATTGAATGTTCTTTTTTAAAATAAGAGTGTGAAAGCACTCATCCTACTGAAAAGCTCAAAGAAAACCTACTCTCCAAAGATTATTTTAGACTCGTAATCTCTTTGCATTGAACCAATTTTCTCAATATCTTAGACATCGTAGAATCAATTGAAAATATTAAATTTAAACATTAATGAATGCTATATGTATGCATGTATGTATAGATTAAGTTAATTATAGTATAAATAAATAAACATTAAAAATTGATAGTACAGAAGCACTTACTTGAGCAGTCCTGTAAAAAACCCTCTGCATTTCAACTCCTAAATCCATAATTCTACAACAAAAAAAACAAATAAACAAATGCAACTACATATCTAATACCTAATTGAACTACCCAATTTCCAAATAAACAAAGAAGCCTATTGGAAACAGAATTCAAACCACCAAGAATCTGTAATTGGGGAGACACAATAATGAAAACCCAGATGAGAAACAGCACAAAATTGAAAACCTAGATGAAGAAAAGTCAAACGTACCTGAAATTTTGAAAAATAAAAAGAATTAGAGAAGAAAAGTGACTAGAAAGAATTGAAAGACGGAGAGAAAGAGTCTCGGATCGAGAAATCATTCTCTTTATGTGTCAATCGAGAGAGAAAGAGAGAGGGATCGAGCAATCATGCTCTTTACCTGTTTGTCTATGTTTAATTTTGTTCATTCATAGGGTAATTGTTCTCTGTATTTAAGGTTGCTGTATGATTCAACAAAAGCTATGAAGGGACTTGAGAGAGCAAAAATTACAGGTCCTTTTTTCAAGCACAGTAGGATGTTGGTGAAGACGATTTATGAAGCTGGCCCCATGTTTAACCACCAAAAAGAGTAAATTACAACAAACCCCTTCAACTAAAATCCTTTGACATTTTGCCCCTTAGTGTCGAAAGAAACAACCATGGGTGTTTGGAAATTGATTTTTTTTTTTTTTTAATAAAAAATGTGTAAAAAAAATTAAAAATTAAAATTAATTGTCATTTTATAATGATTTTTATTTTTATTTTTTGACTACTTTAACCACTCCTCAAACGCTTATATGTAACAAAAATGTTAGAAATCTCAACAAAAAAATTATTACAAATTTTACATAATACTCGTATGTCTCACACCATGAAAATATTATGTAAAATTTTTAAATTTTTTTTTGACTCCTTAACATTAGCATAGCTCCTAAAGATAATTAATATTAATCCTTATCCTTCAACTAATTAATAATAGCAGTCTAAGTATTATTTCATCTGTAATTTTTTTTTACTATATCATTAATTAGAAGCACTACGTGAACAATATTACATGTTCATCTGAACCGTTTAATTGTGCGATAAACTATTGCATTGTTTGTTTGTCAAATTATTTGAGAAGATATTTTGAAAGGAAAAAAGGAAAGATGTGTAAAATATAGATAAAATATAATTATATTTTATTCATATTTTATCTATATTTTTTATAAACCAAACATAACACAAGTTATTTGAGATTATAAATACGATGAGATTTGAATAAGAAGATTACTGACGTAATAATATTAATTTGGAGATATAAAATAAATTGTATTTAGTAGTGATATTAATTAGTTAAAATTAAATTTATGAAATTACATGAAAAAAATTATTATGTAAAATGTTTAACTTTATTATTTTTATAAAATGGATAATAAAATAATATGTTCCATTCAAATTCCATGAGATTTGATTAACAATCTCACATTTTCATGCAATTGTAAATCCTCTCATTGAAGGGTACTAATCAACTTGTTTAATTCTGATTTTCAGAAAATAATTTTCAGAAAATTTTGTATTTTTATTTTTCGTATTTTAATGTTTTCGATAAACTTTTTTAAATATTTTAAGCAATTTTTTAAAAAATTTTAGACACACCTAATATAAATACACTTAAAAAAGTATAATATTTGTGAAAAGTCTTTTAAAAATTCACTAAATACCAAAAATATAATAAAAAATACAAAAATTTAGTACATTTTTCATATTTTTGTGTATTTATTAATTTTTTAAAATATTTTTTTACAAATATTTTACTATTTAGATACATCTAAGTAAGGCACATCTAAAAAAGTTTTTAAAATTGCTTAGAATTTTAAAAATATTCACTAAAAATATAAAACACAAAAAACAAAAAACAAAAAACTTAATTTTTAAAAACTGAATATAGAAAACTGAAACCAAACACACTGAATAATACCATGGGATCCATGGCTTTCTCTTCCATTAAACACGTTTTTCATGAGATCCATGAGATTACTCAAGGGTTAGTGAATTATATTAGGTGGGATTGTAAGCTGCGGTTTGGCAATTGTGTTGGGACTATATAAGCACAACACGTCAAGAATGAGCTATAAAATCACAAACAGACAAAAGGTCAAACACGTATGCTGGGACGCACATGTAGGAATGGACAATGACGAAAATACCCCATGTACAATTGGTCGCACGTTTACATGTATTTGGTAGGGTTTCCTGATGAAACAAGGGAACCAAACGGCAACGAAGAACCAGAGATAAGGAGACGACGACACAACATCGGACGACCGATCCAGGCTTACAGTGCTTCGTCAACGTGTCGACCATCCTTCACGCGTAACATTGTGCCGTCGTTGCATCTTTGGTACGCATAACTCGCTCTATTTTGGGGTTTTCGTCTCCTTGCACGAGATGTCACTTATTTGTTCTGTGTATGTTGAAAATCTATCGTTCTGAAGTTCGATCACTAGTAAAAAGGTTTTGTTGGTGTCAATGGTAGTTTAAAACCGAAGTCGATGTACTTGATTCTGATCTGTTGTGGATGAACTAAACAGGAGTTGGATGCTAGTGTTCTTTTGGTTTATTTTTTATTTTTTATTTTATTTTTTTTAAATTTTTTGTTCGATTTTTTCTTAATTCCCCTATTATGTGTTACCAATATTTGTGGAAACTTGTGGAATTTTTTGAAATTTTTTTTTTTTTCTAACTCAGTGGACGTCAAACTAGTTTTTTTTTTTTTTAATTTTTTTTTCCTTTCTTTTTTTTTTTTTTTTTTAAATCCCTGTTTGTTGTTAGTCGTTGAACACAATTTTTTTGAACTCACACTACAAATGGTTTTGCTTCTTGGTGCAGTAGACAGAGCAATTGGAATGTCATTTATCTGTTAGTTCTTGAATTGAACAGAGCAATTTATTTTTACAAGGCAATTCAATTTATCTGTTAATTTCTTACATCTGTTACCATTTTGTAGCATGAAGCAATTGAAAAAAAAATGTGGAAAAAGGGAAATTAAAAAAAAAAAATTATTGGGTCATTGTTAGTTCACAATATGTATAGAATTTGGAGGTGTAGTTGCATTTTGCCCACATGAGGGCAATTTAGTCATTTTACTCATTCACACATCACTTAAAATACAAAAAAGTTAAAAAAGCCTAACAAGAATACCAAACGAACAAAAAAATCTCAGGCTAAAAAAGTCAAAAAAATCAAAAAGTCAACTAAAAAAAGTCATTGTCAAACGAGACCTACGTACAATGAGATAGAGTGATAAGATGATAAATTGTATTTATTTATTCACTAGTATGATGATATTAATTAATTAAAATCAAATATATAAATTTACATAAAAATTCTCAATATATAAAACTATTTTGTCATTTCTGTAAAGTGTGAATAAATTGGTAATTTCACTTCCAATCACATAAGACTGGATTGTGAATCTCAACCCTTCTGTGAGATTGACTAACAATTTGGTTGTTAACTAACTAAATAAACCTTCTGTGAGATTGACTAACAATTTGGTTGTTAACTAACTAAATAAACATGTCATATGTAAGACCCATTTATTAATAATTCAATTATAAAATATGCTATTTTAATTATTATTTTTTATTTTTTAATTATTTTAATATAATTAAAAAAGTTATATTTGAAATGATAATTAACTTTTTTTTATAATTAATTTGATAGTCGTAAAAGAAAAAATAAAATTCATTCAAAAAAATAAAATAAAATGATTATAATTTAAATATAATATTTATTTTATTAACTATTTTAATTTAATATTTTATTTTATTAACTATTTTAATTTAATTTATTTTTATTAATTATTTTAATCCCAACGCACCACACTACCCAAACAAGGGCCTACATGCCATCATTTACAGCTACTGTTCCACCTACTAGCGTTACATGCCCTTTATATGACTTTTCACGTGCTAGTGTATTAATGTTGGGTTGAGTCGAGAAATTTAAAATAGAATTTAAATAAAATATATATATATATATATATATTTTTTTCTTTCTTATCAAATGTACTAATCAAACACGAAAATCGCGAAAAGAAAACAGTGGTGTCCTTATCAATACATAGGAGGAAGATATTTGAAAGAAGAATGACTTGGACCCACAAAAGGCACCCCACGACCCCATTCTCTCTGACTTTTCTTTTTTTTTTTTTTTCTTTTTTTTTTTTTTTTTTTTTTTCTCCAATCACTTGTTTTCACGTATGTATAAATTTTTTTTTTTTTGCTTCTCCTCCAATCACTTACTCCCACGTGTGTGTAAAGGTGATGCAAGTGATGATTGGAGAGAATCTCAATCACTTTCCATCATAAAAAATAAAAAACAAAAAAGAACAAAAGGTTGAGAAAGATAAAAATCGCGTCGTTTTAATATTTTCAAATATCTTCATTTGAATTTGAGTGAAGACAAATAAAATGTCATTTTCAATTTTACATTTTAATTTTAATATACTACAAATTATATTACAGGAAGCGCAATAGAGAGTATCTGAATTCAAATAGTAGGACTAAAGTCCGGTTTGTTTTTAGAGTTAGAAAATGAGATTGAAACTAGTAGTAAGATAAGATTCAAAAAATTATGTTTGTTTTGAAAAGTAGCCCTGGGATTAAGAGTCTCATGGGACTATAAAAAGTCTCCAAGAAGGGGACTAGCAATCCCATGAGAGTGGTGGTATTAATATCTAATCCCATGAAATTGGAGGTAAAAATATTATTTTGTCCCCTCATTTTATAAAATTTAATTTAATATAAAAATAATTTGTAATATTAAAATGAAATAGTATAATAATATATTTATACCAAAAAAAAAATATCAACATAAAATAATATAGTACAAAATATAATTTTTAATATTAAAATATATCAAAAATACCAAAGGATATTTATGATATTTCATATAGTTAATACTCTCACTAAAACATATTACAAACAAACATAATTTTTCTTAATCCCCTCATAATATGGCTCATGTAATATTAAACGCAAATAATTAAGTAAAATTTTATTGATAGTTGAATTCTTTAATATTGGCCCAAAAAAAAAAAAAGAATAACATTAAATAAAAATTTATTGATAATTGAATTCATTAATATTAATAAATAAATAAATAACATTGAGTAAAAAAAATTTGATAGTTAGATTCTTTAATATTTAAAATAAAAATAAAAAATAAAAAAGAAGAAGAATAACATAGTAAAAATTTATTTATTCTTTAATTGGTATAAGCCCAAATTTGATAATAATGTAAATAATATTTGTAAAATTTTACATGATCAATCCTACTCTTATCTCTCAAGACAAACATAACTATTACTAGCCCACTGATTATCAAACAAATATAATTTTTCTTAATCTTCTCACTAGCAATCCTTTCATTAACAATTTCTTTCATTCTATCTTTCAAAACAAACGGATGCTAAATTAATTCACGACTCGCGTGGATTCTGTAAAAACCTCATATAAGTAGTGGTCCAGCCCAAGTACAAACTAACTTGTGCTTTATTGAACACATACATTAACAAAACGAGTCTGAAAATTATTAAGTAGTTCAAAAAATTTAATATGACCACAATCACATGTGTATTAGTTTATTTATATTTATTTGTTAAAAACATATAATCACATATTGTTGTTAAAATAAAAGTTATTTGTCTCAGGGTGCCTGCTTAGTGCAAGAAAGGTCAAGGCCTTGTTTGTTTGCAAGATATAGAAGATAAAAAGGACTAATTATCCAATGGGCCCCCATTTATTTTTTTGTTGTCCCTTAGCCAATCCTTTATATAACAGTTAAAAAGTATTACTCCCTTTCTATTTAACCATAACCAAACATAGTAAAAATGATCTAGTAGATAAAATCGCTCTGATATCTTAAATACATTATAGGGTTCATCTTATATCCCTAATTCCTAAGAAGATATATCTAATCCGGACAATCAACCAAGTCCTAGGAGTGCCAGCACAATTCTGTTTGGCTAAGTATTCAAAACTTATTTTTTGAATTCTTTTTTCTAGAGGAAAAAAAAAAAAAAAATCTAGAAACTAGTTTCAAAAATATAAACAAAAAAAAAAAGAAAAAAAGAAGAAGATATTTTTAAAATTTAATTCTATCCCAAAAAAAATCATATCAAAATAACGGGTGATTTTTATTTATTTATTTATACTAAACTAATTTATTTATTTATTTAAATTCAGCAAACTGTATATAAAAACCTCAACCAAACAGATGTGAGCCCAAGTGCTAGAGTGTTTGATTTCCTTTTTTTGACCAACTCAAAGGCTATGTTTGGATTATGAATTTAGGTAGAGATTTAGAAAGAGAAAGATAAAAAATGAATGAAATGTGAATAAAATATAAACTAAATTTTTTCTTAATTTCCCTTTCTTTTTCCAAATTCATTATCCAAACATAGCGTAAAGCTCGCTTCTATATAGCCCTGTTGAATCTGTCTGTTCCAACAATGATAGAGACTACTAATTTTGGGACTCTAAAAAGATCACTAATGACATGACACTCAATAAAAAAGAAAAAAAATACAACACCAAGGCCAAAACATCAAATCATTCATGGTGGGGGCCACTGCCACATCATTAGTGGTAGCACTAATCAGTGCTCTCACTCATTTTCCGTGGGTACAAATAGAAAAAGAAAGGAAAATGTGAGAATTGGGAATTATTTTTAGCTTATATGTCATTCAAATTTTTCTCACATTTTCTTTTCCAAATTTCTACTTAACTTCACGATCCAAACACATCTTAGGAGATCATCTTTGGATCTTTGATTGAACAATACCTCAGCCAGACCAAAGAGATGCATGCTTTGTTTGCAAGAGGGGGAAATGACAAGGAAATAGCAGAAGCAAAAGCCGAGTGAAGAAAAGGAAAAAAATTCAACCAGCCAGCAATTATCAACAGAACAAATCTGTAACAACTTCAAAGGAAAATTTGTAACAAAAGTAATCTAAACTCTTTGAAACAAGAAACTGTTATTTTATTTTTTCCCTGATAAAATAAGGGTTCTTCTTTTCGGGGTAATATAAAACTAGAAAAAGGATGATTGGAGCTAGTATACCTTCCTGGCTTCCTCTGTACATAAATGCCATTTGCATCTTCAAAAATAGTCACTTAGCGTGCCAAAATTGCTTCAACTACGTCTCCAAAGGCAAGA
Source organism: Camellia granthamiana (assembly GCA_036172215.1). Lineage (NCBI taxonomy): Eukaryota > Viridiplantae > Streptophyta > Magnoliopsida > Ericales > Theaceae > Camellia > Camellia granthamiana. The sequence goes on along the minus strand of CM069908.1, from coordinate 144,450,440 downwards.
TCTGTACCCAAAAATCACCAACCAACAACACAGATGACAATAGCTATAAGATAATATGACTGCCGATGACAATGAAGTAGTATTAATGATCAATGAACCTAACAGTTGCACCTTTGGCTTAAAAATTTTATTCAAAACAAAGAAGATCAGAAAGAAAAGAGAAGGAAAAAAAATAAGAAGGAAACCTTTCTAAACACCATGAAGATTAAATCCTTTCCAAAAGGTCTTAATGATGTGTACATAGTTCATGTTTGTGATGCATTCAGGAGCATCAGGAGAGAAAATGGTCGACTTTGATTTTGATCAACCAGCTAAGCTGCATTTCCTGACCTTTTCCTACTTAAAACTGTCATCATCAAGTAAAATCAACAGGATCTGTTAGCCCTGGAAACAGATATCCAGGTAGTCTAAAATGCATTGAATCAAATCAAATACTGCGGTTAATGTTCACCTAGGGCCTCTACCCCATAGACTGCATCTATCAGATAAGGAAATTTGCGCTCACCCCTACATATTTGATGCCTTCACCTCCATTTTCCACAGATATTGGTATGGCATTCATCTTAAACTTAGCTTAGAAAGCTCACTTAAGTTTGGATTTCTATGCTCACTGGATATTCTTTTGGTCATCCTCCTCACAATTCCAATTGTTCCCATACCAGTGGAAGTATTATGACTACCCAAAGTGATTTTGATGTTTCCTAACTGAAATACATAATGCAGCAGATCAAATCTACAGAGAACATTAGAAACATCAGAGCAACACTTCATCCTCGTTTACTTAAACAAAACTTAAATGCACTTTAACAATGCAAGTGTTTGTACCAATGTTTCTGGCCATGACTGATGGTCAATTGGGACACGTAGACTGACCCATTGGACACCTGGATTGGCTTGCAGTCTAAGAAGCAAAGACATTTCAAAGAAGGTAAAGTGTTGTGTCCCAACACTTAAACACACATAAAACTCATTACAATTTTGAATAACAGAACTTGAAATCCAACGATAAAACAAATATAATATAAATTATACCTATTCCCCTCCTTCAAATTATTTTTTTCCATACAAAAATAAAAAGTATTATTTTTTACTTAAATATTCATATATGACATATGATAATTATTTATCCTTATCTATGACATAATCCACGTGTTATGTCCTACATTTTTTGAAATTTTCTATGTTGGCATGTTTGTGTCCATGCTTCTTAGCAGGCAGTACAATAACTGCTAAAATTTTGTTCACAGAGCTAACCAGCAATATTTGAGCTAATTACTTGCACTGATGCAGTAAAAATCAGATCTATTTCCAAGAAAAAATTCAAGAACATAGATGACTTGATTTCTCAGGATACCTATTGAGCTGCAGCATCAGAAAATCTAGCATCAAAAGTAGCAGAAGGGTGGGGATGTGATGAACCACCAGCAGTTCCAGAACGCTGCTGCAATTCAATCACTAGGCATCGGACAGCTTTACTCATTTGTTCCAACCGAACTGCACTAATTGGTAGAATACCTGTTGTGACGGCCTGCCCTCGCTTTCCATCCACTGAACCAGTGGCTTCATCAACCAAGCACTCTGAGCCTATCCTTTGCTTAACGGACTCCACGAACTCTTCAGCTTGATCGCAAGCAACTCGGAACAATTCCCAACGCTGCTTGAAGTTTTCCAGAGCAACATCCATATCTGCTGATTTTTTACCCCCGGAACTATCCTTGGCAGCAAGCACGCTAGCTACTGCAACAACAAACTCTTGATATGCAATCTTTAGAGAATCTACAATGTTGTCCATTGTGGGGGCCCTAACCTTTGAAAAGATGTTGGAACTCTATAAGAAAAAATAGGAATGGATTGCTATGGCAACACACTCCCGACATACATTATTTTAAGAATCTAAAATCTTATTCATTGTGAAGGTACTACTCTTGGGAACACTATGGCAACACACTCCCGACATACATTATTTTAAGAATCTAAAAGATTTAAGTATATTAGTGCATGAAATGTGACTTCTTCCTAACTTTCTTTACCAAAAAAAAAAAATTAGAAGAAAAAGAAAGCAAGAAAGTAAGAAAATCAGAGAAACTTTGACACACACACACACACACAGAGACAGAAAGAGAACCACAATACTGAGCACATGAAGAAAATCAGAGAAACTTTGACACACACACAGAGACACAGAGAGAACCACAATACTGAGCACATGAAGAAAAGAGTTTGAACATGCAAAAATACTTTTTGTTTTAATATGGAATATGATGTAGAAGTTTATTGCAAATTACTTCTACACAAAACAAAGTTAGAAAGTGCAACCTTAATAAATGATGATAAACACAAAGTTACCTGATCAAACTTACTAAACCCTACATTTATTCTATTTTGAAACCTAATCCAAATAAACAATCTATGGATCAAATAATCTGATCATGGAAAATTAATGTATGCTCCTGGGGTTGTTGGGGAATTTGCCCCAAGAACACCAAATATTTTCTCCTGATTCATCAAGTTTTTTACTATAATAATAAACTATTTGCCAATCTAAAGTCCATTTTGCAACATCATGAGCCATGTAAAAGATAAGAGTGGGTGAACAAACGAATTTTTAAGTAAAACCTTCACTTCAACTAGAGGCTTTTAAACTTTCAAGTGTGGAGGTTTTGTGTCATTCTGCAAATATAAAAAGTCTCCACTTTAATTGGAGACGGAGACCTTTAAAACCTCTACCAAAGATTGAGGTATTAGAAAAGAATAGAGCTGTTATTTAAAATGGAAGCTTTTGTTGTATAGTATTTGGGAAAGCCACCAAAATTGAGAAAATTTTTATTTGCACAATGACACAAAACCAATTAAAGCCTTTACTCCAAAGGTTAGCTTTGTATTTTCTACAAACCCTCCACAGGGTGAAGTTGAACCAAAGGATCAATTAGGATTTCTTCTAAAGCCCACATGATATGATGTAGCCAAAAAGCCCTAGATTGGGAATAGTTTCCAATTAACACTAATTTAATAATTTAAATTTTTTCAAGACCGACTATATTCTGCATGTAATTAAGAATGGTTAATTATATCCAAAAAAAATCAATTACGAGCGTATATCACCTCATCTATGAACTCATAAATTTTGACCCCTCAACCTCAACTATACAAATGCCCGGGTTAAAGTGATTGAGAAATGTACGCGGTTCGTAAATGAGGGGTTAAGATGATATATTTGCAAATAGTTGAGTGGGTTTTAGTGTAATTAACTCAGTATATAAATTCTCCATATTCATGGAAATTAGGAAAGAGAAAGAGAAAGAGAAACAAAAAAAAAAAATCAAAGATTAAACTTGGGGTGTGAACTACCTGGTAATTTACTGAAATTGTTAAGATTTGATGATTCATACCAAAAATCATTGACAAAAGGCCCAAACTCTTTGTAACTCCTTCAACAATCTCAAAGATAGAAATTCACAATGAAAGAATAAATTATCCTCAAGGCTAATTCTTAGATAAAAACAAATTTTAATTAAAAAGGTAAAATTATCAAAATTAGAGACGTATAAATACTCAAAATGTAAATGCGAGAAATCAACGGTGATACAATCAAGATTATGAATACGATATATATATCAGAATATATACAAAACACATTCAATACGAAGTAGAGAGAGAGAGAGAGAGAGAGAGAGAGAGAGAGAGACCTGGTGAAGAGAAAATAATCATCGAGCGTTAACAATTGAACTCTGTAACCCTAGCCTTCTCTTGTATAAAGAGTAGTCGGGGATAGCACCGACTCCGGTTTTATTTTTTTATTATTTTAAAAAAGAGTTGCTATTAGCGTTAATTATTGAAAAATGCTTGAGAGCTCTAAAATAAGAGCTCTAAACCATGCACTAATGACATGGAAGTGTGTGGGGTCCAGTCTGATGTGATGTTTTAGCTTGAAATTTTTTTTTTTTTTGGGACATGCCAACTCATTAGAGCTCTTTTAGAGCTCTCCTTTTAGAGGTCTATAGCATTGTTGTTAATTATTTTAGATTCTTCAATTTTTTTTTGAATCCCTACTAATAAATTTTAAAATCTTTAAAAACAATTTTTTTCTTCAAATAATATAAAAATTATATTTCTGAAAACATTCCACTTATTCAATTAAATGTACAAACTCCAATAAAACCCAGAAAGGTTATTACTATTTTATCTCCACATACTTATTTATGACCTGAAAAAATAAATGTAGGATTTTTTATTATTAATTCAAAATTCCCTTTTTGTAAGTTGTACGATCTCCACGAGTTTCGGTTATATGTTCCCAAACAAATAAGAGATATTCGGTTACCTGTTTCCAAACAAATGAACAATGTTCAAGTCTATGTTCCTGAATTTCGGTAGTATGTTCGGGAGTTCAGTCCCGAAAAAATAACAAATAGTTTTTATTATTTTTGTCATTTTTTAAAAAAAATTTACCCTTACAAAGTCAATCTGCTCTGAGTTAAAAATACCATCAAAGTTATAAACTTTTTTATGAGCTTTTATTGTTGTACTTCTCTCGTCTCATGGAGTTGTAATTGCTGGAAAAACTTCCACTCATTGTCATTGTTGGAAAAGTGTAGGTAATCAAATGATTGTCATGGTTACTGCCGAAATATTACCGTCAAAGGATTTTAAAAGTTTTGAGGATAAGTAGGTTTTGAAGGTGAGATTTGGAGAATATGGATAAATGGTGATAGAGATGGGTGCTCTCATAAACCCTAACTCATGATGTAGTAGGTATGTGGACTTAATTGTAAGATAGGGTGTGCCACAATTATTTGATATTTTTTTTAGTAATTTCATTTGAGGTTATTATTGTAATTAAAAAAAACAGCTAAAAAATTGAGAATTTAAAATAATTGATGGGGTACTAATAACAGCACTATTAAAAAAAGGCACTCCGAGTATCATCAGTAGGTAGGGGTGTGCGCGATGCGGTTCAGATGGTTTGAGAGTAAAATTATAAATTGAATGGCAAATTAGTAGATTGGAGGATTAACAAATTGTGATTTGAGCAGTTTTGGACAGATTGACGGATTGAAGAATATTCTAACAAATTATCAAGTCTTTGCATAATACATAGCACTAATTTGCATAATATTTTTCATATATATAATACAAACTAATTTTAGATAATATTTTTCATATATATAACTATTAATTTCTAATAAATTTCACATCTTAAATCTATCACTACAATAATTTACACTTTTGGCGACCAAAATTGGCGACTAAAAGGAATTTAGTAGCCAAAAGTTAACTTTTTAGCGACTAAAAAATGTATCAGTCGGCATTTGTTTAGGGCGTAGCTACTAATTTTTTTTAGTCGAGATATATTACTTATTGGCAACAAAAAAAAAATAGGAGCTGAATATGTCACCTTTTGGCGACTAAAGAAATATTAGTTGGCGTAGGTCAAGATTTTAGGCTACTAAAGGGGGCTTTAGTTATCGTGTATTAATTATTGCCAACAAAAAAAAGTTTAGTCGCCAAATAAACAATCATATTGTTACGTTACTATTTGGCTACCAAAAAATTAGTCGGCAAATGTCCACTTTGGATGACAAAAACATACTTAGTCATGGTTTACTCAATTTTTTTCTGACCAAAAAAAAAAATTAGTTGCCAAATTACAAGTTTTTGCGACTAATATTTTAGTAGCTAAAAATGTAGAGTTGGCTACAAAAATTTTAGTCGTTATATATTGGTTTTTGGCGACAACTAGCTAGTTTAGTCACTAAAGGTATAATTCATTTTAGAGGGAAATGAATTTTAATATTGGCGCCCTGTTCTATGTTTAGACATCCGATTATTTTCTTTCTCACACACAAATTCTTTGTGACCACCACCACACACCCCACCTCACCTCAGCGCAGACCACCGTCTCTCGCCACTGCCACCACCACCGCCGCAAATCACCACTGGCACTGCTACATCCTCACAGGCTCTCTCTCTCTCTCTCTGACCCCCTTTCTCTATTTTCCGCTTTCTGAATCTTGCTCTGGGGTTTTTATGATTTCTTTAGTTTAATTTCGTGTTAATTTCGAAAAATGGGTTTGGTTGAAGTGGTTTGATTTCTAAAGTTTTATGGGTTTGATATCCTAAATGGATTTGATTTTAGTTGTTTGATACATTTTCTCCACTTTTTCCTTTCTCTCTCATTAGTTTCAAAGCCCTAATCCATTGTAGGGATTTTAGATTTTATCTGTTTTTTAGATGCTCATGGTTTCATGTTTAACATTTCCTCCACTGAAAACTTTGAAGCTAGCTTGATTATCAGGAAAAGAAATATTTTATTTATACGCTAGGGGGTAGAATCGAATTTCTTCTCAAAACCATTAACTGGGAATGTGTTTGCATGCATATCGAATGCTTTCAGCTTAGGGATTTTTGAGTCTCTGCAATTTGTATTATTTTTTATCACTTGATTGGTTTCTTCTTTGGTTCTGTTACGCCTTTTTTTTTGTTCAATTTTGATTTTTTATTATTTGTTTGTTTTGGCTGTTATGTGAGATAATGTCAAAAGTATGGTATTTCTGCTTGTTTATTGATTGGAGTCAGTAGGGGACATTTTCTTAGACTTTTGAGGCCTAAATAGTCTTCTCCCTCAAAGATATCTGACCAAATATGTATTTTTCCTTTTCTTGAAAAAATAATTGGAAAACGGATAAATGGACCTGAGGCTGTGATTTATGTTGTAGCTTCCCAGATTGCTAATCTTGGTGAAAGTGTGATAGGTGCTTCCCTCAAAGAGAAAGAAGGATTCCGATGGGTAGGTGACCAACACAAATTATCATTTCAATTCTTTATTTGTTACCGAGTATCTATTTTGTTTTAGTATGATTGAGAAGTGAAGTTAGTTCTTTATGCCATGTGGCCTGGTATAACACTGGGAAGATTGCTGCTTAGCAACTTAACTCTCTCTCTCTCTCTTTACTGTTGTTCTGTTTGGAATTTTAATTCACCGCTGCTGGCATCTATTACTGGTTTGATTTTGCATCTGAACAATGATGTTGTTAATGTCATCAACATGTCTATCGAAATTACTTTGGTAGTCTTGATGCAGCAAATTGTACTCCAAAACTGGTATACATAGTTTTATAAGATCATCCATTTAGTTTTACATCATCTCGCAAGGAAAAGGTGCATAGTTAGGCCCATCTTTGCTTACAAAATCTGTGAATATTGACTGAAACAGAAAAACAATGCATGACTGTGAAACTCTTAATCGTTTTTGGGTACCCAAAAATTTTTAATTAATCAAAGGTTTAATCCATTTGCCTTGTATCTTTGTTCCCATCATAATTAATTACATCCAAGGATAAAAATTAAAAAAAAACTGGGTTTAATTTTTTTTATTCATAATGTTTTCTCCTCAATCTATACATAGGGACAAGCAGTGACACTCTTCAAGCTGAACAAAAATGTATCAACTAGTTTATGCTGGGGATGTTGAAGTCCTTGGAACAACCAAGAATCGTACGACTGGGTAATTATTCATTTCTTTTTGTTCAAAAGTGTATAGATTTAATTGATATTTTGAACCATTTGAATTTGAGTTGTTGAATTTTTCCAGACAATGCCTTGATGGTACTCTCTCACCGGAGCTTGTGAAAGGAAAAATTGTTTTGTGTCTAAGTGGGTATTCATATAGTGTTGAGAAAGGCTTAGAGGTCAAAAGAGTCCAAGGAATTGGGTTCATTCTACAGAACCCTATGAATGGCATTGGAATATCAGTTGATGCTCATGTGCTTCCAGGAACAGCTGTATTTTTCAATGATTCAACCACAATTCTCAACTACATACAAACTTCTAAGAATCCAATGGCAACATTGGTCCCACCAAAAACTGTTTTGAATAGTTAACCAGCGCCTTTCATGTATCATTCTCTTCAATGGGTCCAAATGGCCTTGAATCCAATATTCTCAAGGTAAGAAGTATACTCATTGGTATAAAATTATACTTTTAGATGTCCATAATGAACCCCAAAAGGTGACACATGTTGGTTCTAGTTGTAAATCACAACAACAATCTAAAATAAATAAATAAATAAGTGCATAGACTTTAGTGTTGAGTGGAGTGTGTACTCCATCTAGGATAATGTGCATCATTCTTTTCAATGGAAGTTTTATATCTTTGTTCATTACTGAGAAGTCCTCAAGTATTGGACATGCGACTGCAATATCATTATATATGAACAACAAGAATAGAAGAGATTTCAATTTTTGAGTCTCTTTGGCACAATAAAACAATTTATTAGTAGCTTTTATGTCTTCATACTTGTGAATGGTTTCATGAACTTAAGGTTAATGGCTATCTTGGCAGCCAGACATTAATACTGCTCCAGGACTAAATATCTTAGCAGCATGGAGTGAGGCATCCTCACCCACAAAGTTGCCTGATGATCATCGAGTTGTCAAATATAACATCGACTCTAGAACTTCCATGTCTTGCCCTCATGTGGCTGCTATAGCTGCACTCATCAAAGCCATACATCCTGATTGGAGCAGTGCTATGATAAGATTTGCCCTCATAACAACCGGTATACTTGCATGTTTTAACTCACTACATATTATCTATTTTCTAGCTTTCAAGACATCTTTCATGTCCTAATTTTTATAGGTTTTTCTTCTTCTTTTGGCACAGCCGGGCTAAATAATAACCAAATGACACTTCTCTTTCTCTCTATGTTCATTATGGACAAAGCAGGCCAAAGGATGCAAAAATTCTATCTTAGAGTGATGTTCTACTAACCACCTATGGAGTTTTATCTTCAGAATTTTCAATAGAGGTATCTTGAAGGGTTCTTGTTTGAATTTAATAATAAAAGTAATATGATGGATGGATAATGTTATTGTTTCAATTTTCAGAGTTATTACATGTTATCTATGTTAAATCTCCCAATCATCACTCAATTTCACTCGGATTTTGAGTAAAAGCTTCATTTGATATGAACTCCAATGGCAAAAACTAATTTTCTTTTTAAAAGTTCTTCTCTTATCACAAGAATGACAGTTTGCTAAATGATAAACTTCAAATGAAGCAAATATAGCTTTTAAATTGAACATTTGAGTCAAGATTTAAGGGGTGTAATCTTGGTTATAGTAGCCATATAAATTGAGAACTAAGATAGCAAAGGTAAAAAAGATTAAATAAATGAAAAGAAAACAAGAGTACTAATGTAGTTCATAAGGTGCTCTGGGAAAAATTATTATTTTAGTTTTAGTTGTCCAAAAGTATTGGTTCAGTACCATATTGAATTGAGTTGGAACAATAAAAGTACAAATGAACTTGCAAGCTACAAATCTATGGATCTTATGATTTTGAGTACCTGTTTGTATCTCATGGAGAATACTTTGTGGATTACGTTTTTGGTGTAATGGATTGAAGCAATACAAATACTAGCATCAAATCTATAACTATATATTGGATGAAATATACAATTTTGAAAGCAATAGAAATACAACAGCCTGAGGTGAATCTTTAATCACATGAATTTGCAAATTAAACAAACAACTACTAGTAATGCAACACATAAAATAGGTAATGAGGAAATCCAAGTCTAAAACGCCTAAAATTTAATCAAAGGGCGTTAAGGAGCAAAAATGCAAAATAGTCCCAAAACCACCGTACGAACGTCACGGCCAGCTTCCCCATGACAAATAAGACCTGTGAAAATAGATAGAATGTAATTAGCACGCGTAGGTTGGGATTTAGATCCGAAAACACATTAAACTTAATCGAAAAAGGTCGTTACGGGGGCGAAAATGGGAAATAGCCCCTGAACCACCGTACGGATGTCACGGCTAGCTTTCCCGTGACAAATAAGACATGTGACAACAGACATAATGTAATTAACATGCGTAAATTCAGAGTTAGAGCTGAAAACACATTAAACTTAACTGAAAAATGGCGTTAAGGGGGCAAAAATGCGAAATAGCTCCTGAACCACTGTCCGGATGTCACTGCCAACTTCCTTACGAAAAATAAGACCTGTGACAAATACAAAATGTAATTATCACGCGTAGGTTGGGAGTTAGAGCCGAAAACGCATTAAACTTAATCAAAAAAGAGCGTTAAAGGGTGAAAATGCGAAACAGCCCCCGAACCACCATACGAATTTCACAGCCACCTTCCCTGTGACAAATAAAACCTATGACAACTGACGGAATGTAATTAGCATGTGTAGGTTGGGAGTTAGAGCTGAAAACACCTTAAACTTAACTGAAAAAGGGCGTTAAGGGTGCGAAAAAGCAAAATAGCCCCAGAACCATCATATGGATGTCATGACCAGCTTCCCCATAACATATTGGACCTATGAAAATAGTCGGAATGTCATTAGCACATGTAGGTTGGGAGTTAGAGTCGAAAATGCCTAAAATTTAACCGGAAAAAGGTGTTAAGGGGGCAAAAATGCAAAACAGCCCCAGAATCACTGTACAGATGTCACGACCAGCTTTCCCGCAACAAATAGGACCTGTGGCAATAGAAGGAATGTAATTAGCACGCGTAGGTTGGGAGTTAGAGCCGAAAACGCATTAAATTTAACCGAAAAAAAGGGCGTTACGAGGGGCGAAAATGAGAAACAGCCCCCAAACCATCGTACAGATGTCATGGCCAGCTTGCCCGTGACAAATAGGACCTGTGACAACAGAAAAAATGTAATTAGCATGCGCAGGTTGGGAGTTAGAGTCAAAAACAAATTAAACTTAACTGAAAAATGGCGTTAAATGGGCGAAAATGCGAAATAGTCCCTAAACCACAGCACGGATGTCACGGCCAACTTTCCCGTGACTAGCCATAAGCATTTATTTTATGAAGAGGTATGCTCCTAAAAATTGTATTTTTTGTAAATTGAAATTAAGTTTGGAATAAATCTTTCATGATACATACATATGATTGTATTTCGAAAAAAAGGCTTTTATAGATTGTTTTACCTTAAATGCATGTTATTACAACATTTTTCCTATGTCTGAATCAATTGATATTTCGTAATGGGTGCAATTTTTTTTTTTTTTTGTAGATGGCTTTTGACGTGGACTTGTGAATAGTCTATATTTTTGTTTATGGAGGACATTTGACACTTTTGTATAATCTTACTAACTATCCTCTACTTTTGTGTAGATTAGTATTACTGATGCATATAACTTTTATAATCCAATTGATAGTTGGTGGCGTGGCATATTAGATCACCTTTTGTCGTGGTACAAATTACAATGGTAATTTTACCACGCCAATGGCCATATCGCATGGTAGTAAATATATTTTTTGTATATGGAGGGTTAGATTTTTGTATGGAAATATAATTTTAGTTTGGACAATAGTTGATTTGTATGGAATATATACATTTAAAGTTATTCATTTTTTGATAGTTGGAAGTAATATGGATTGTGGAATGATTGATAATTTTACATTGTGGAATGATTGATAAAATATGTATTGCTTTGTTTATATACATACTACAGGTGCACGGAATATAGACAAGTTGTGGAGAAATTAGAATTTTGCGATAAAACATAAGAGTATTTTTTTGGCGACTAAATAATTTGTAGTAAAAAAGAAAGTATATATTTCAGTGACTAAAATGTTAGTAGTTAAAACCAAATAAAAAATTTCGAAAAACAATTATAGCGACTACAAAGCTTTGTGTCAACAAAAAGCAGACATTAGGCGACTAAAACTTAAAAAATAATCAAACATTTAGCGACTAAAATATTTTCTAGTCAAAAAATAAAAAAACATTTGCCGACTACAAGTTTAGTATCGAAAAATGTGAGACTTTTGCCAACTAAATGTTTAGTAGGCAAAACACAAAAAATTTGCCTACTAAAAGCTTAGTAATCAAAAAAGACAAACTTTCAGCAACTAAAAAATTAGTAGTCAAAAAGAAAATCAGATTTTAGGCGACTAAAATCTTAGTAGCCAAAAACAACCTAACATATGGCGACTAAAATATTTTGTAGCCAAAAATTTTTTGATGAACAACAATACTTTTGCTAACTACAAGTTTAGTAACGAAAAATGTGAGACTTTAGGCGACTAAACTTTCAGTAGCTAAAACACAATCACATTTTAGGCGACTAATATATTTAGTAGCTAAAAAAATAATAGGAGGAACCGAAAAAAATTTGGCTACTAAATCTTTAGTAACTAGATATAAGTAAGATTTTTCACGAAAAAATATTTTTAGTCGTTGAACATGTGATGTTTAATTTTTTTTCAATACTTTTGGCTAAGGGTGGGCTTAGATCGATTGCGGCTACGGAACGTCCAATCCGCCATCCGTTCGCCAATTCGGCGGATGTAGATTGAACGAATTGACGGATGGATGCGAATCAATTTGGTAGTTTAAAATTTTATAAATTTTTAACATAATTCAACTTGTGCACTTTCTCAAACAAAAAAAAAAAATTACTGTCAATGACTTTAAAAAGTATTACAATCATTGCATATCTCATCTAAAAAAAGAAAGTTTGAAACTTTATAATATTACAATTACTGCAAGTCTCATCCAACATGTCTCATCCACATAAAGTATTACAATATGTGGTTTTTAAAATATAAAATCAATTCAAACCACCAAAATCATGAACAGAGCGGTAGTAGAGATTGTATACCTTTGTATTATTATATCTATATCTGTTTTTGAAAACAAAAACCAACCAACATATATCATCTTTTTTATTTATTATTTTTAGAGTTAGATTTAAAAATAAAAAAATATAGATAAATAATACATTTATTTTTTTCAATTCAAAAAATATATTCAAGTTGAAATTTTTTTTTCAACAGAATATATTCAACATAATATTTAAACTTTTTTGCAATGGAAAACACGAATAGAATATCTAAATAAATTGAAAACACAAAATCTTACAAATTACTAGGGGTGCTCACAGTTTGACGGTTCAGTTGCAGCCAAAAGAACTTCAAATTCACCATCCGTCCAAAAATAAGCGGTTTGGAAAAAATCAATCCGTAACCGTCCGCTCATCATCACGCATCCGTCTAAAATATGACGGGTCAGATTGGTTCGGTCGATTTGTGTGGATCAGTATATCTGCTGTTCACCCCTACTTTTGGCAACTAAAAAATTAGTCTGCATTTCAGTAAATTTGGTGACTAAAATAATTTTAGTCACCAATTACCTCTCCCGACAATCCTTCAGTGACTACTCTTGCGAACAAAAAATTTCGTTGCTAAAAAGTTTCGGTGACTAAAAGATGACTTTTGGCGACTAAAAATTTGGTTGCCAAAAGTGTAAATTCTTGTAGTGTATCTCACACTAATTTTTACTTTGATAATTCATTATAAGTTAAAAGATATATATGTATTAACTATAGCAAATCAGAACGTTTTACAAAGGAGATTATAAATTTTAAAATTTAAACCGCGGTTAGAAAAAAAATATATAATTATACACTAGTGTTGTTAAAAATATATATATACGAAAATATAATAAATATTTTTATTTTTATTTTTTTTTACTAATATGTAATAATTTTTAGAAATCCCTTCTAAATAGTAATTTTCCCATAATAGAATAAACTATAATAAAAAAAAATTAGAATAATTTCATATTTATTATTTTTTCCCCATAATACTCACTCCGTTTGATTTCTATTTTCAGAATTCATTTTTCAAAAAATTTTACTCTTTTTTTTCCCCTTTTTTTTTTCAATGAATTTTTTTAATATTTTCAGCAATTTTTTTAAAATTTTTAGACACGCCTAACATAAATCTACTTAAAAAGTATAATATTTGTGAATTTTTTTTAAAAAAATTCACTAAATACCAAAAATACAAAAAAAAAAAAATATATTTTTCATATTTTTGTGTATTTATTATTTTTTTAAAATAATTTTTCACAAATATTCTACTATTTAGATACATCTAAGTAAGGCGCATCTAAAAAAGTAAAAAAAATTGCTTAAAATTTTAAAAATATTCACTAAAAACAAAAAAAAAAAATGAAAAACAGAAAAACTCAATTTCAAAAAAAACTGAATTCATAAAATTGAAACCAAACACACTGATTGATATTAACAATTTTATTACCACATTCATAAAAATTAAGGTTATTTATACCAAGATTTCCTCAATTATTACCGAATATCATTTTATTCTTTTTATTAATGAATTTGTACATTTTGACCTCTTCAATTATAAAAATGTAACAATTTTGCTTTGTAAACTCCCACGTAAAATGATATTCACCAATAGTTGAGGAAATCTTAGAATAATTAACCTTAAATTTTACTAGGCCCATTATAATGTTAAAATCTCACAAATTTGTATGTTAATATAATTGTTAGTACCAATCAGTGTGTTTGGTTTGAATTTTCTTGATGAAATTTTTTGAAAACTGAGTATTTTGTTTTCGTGTTTTTTGGTTTTTAGTGAATATTTTTAAAATTTTAAGCATTTTTTTTACTTTTTTAGATGCACCTTACTTAAATGTATCTAAAAAGTAAAAAATTTGTGAAAAAATATTTTAAAAAATTAATAAATACATAAAAATACAAAAATTATACTGAATTCTCGCATTTTTTTTATATTTTTGGTATTTAGTGAATTTTTAAAAGTTTTTTTTTACAAATTTTTTACTTTTTAGGTATATTTATGTTAGGTATGTCTTAAAAATTAAAAAAATTGCTTAAAATATTAAAAAAATTTAGTAAAAACAAAAAAATACGAAAAATAAGAAAGTAAAATTTTCTGAAAATGTTTTCAGAAAAATGATACCAAACAAGCTGAATGTTAGTATTCTTTAAAACAATATATATATATATATATCTTATTTTATTTGTCATGTAACATAATAATGAATATTAAAAAATACCCATCTTATTAATCATTATAAGTGTCATATACCAGGAAAAAAAAAAAAAAAAACGATGTATGACAAAAAAATGTGACCTAAGATTAATTTGTGTCATTATTATGAGTTTTTTGAGACTTCTTTACTGTTTTCATTTCACACTTGTTTTGGTGGACACTTTTCATAATTATTATGGGGTCTTGTGGGAAGCAAAAAAAAAAAAAAAAAGTCAATTTTTAACTTTTTATTTGTTTTGGATCATATCACCTCTCACATTTTTTATCTACAAAAAGATAAAATAGATTAAAAAAATTAAAAAATTAATTTTTTACTAACTTTTCAAAATATTAGTATGTGTCCCACCCTCAAATCAATTGAGGTGATAAGCTACTTTCTTTATGGTAGATTTTTTGTACTATTACAACTAATTGATGTTTCTCTCCTATTAAATACAGTGTAGAGTTTCGACACATTTATTTTAAGAAGTCATTCATGATATCGGGGGGTGCGATTTTACAGTTTTAGTGCTATGTGCGGTTGTTGTTGTTGTTATGGCTCCAATAAAAGCCTTACGCGTTGCATCAATACTCAGGTCACTTAACCTTGCATAATAGAGCAAACTCTCTCTCTTTTCTTTTTCTCTCTCTCACTAACTTTTCCTCTCTTCATTTATAATTTTCCTTTCCGGCTCTCTTTCTCTCTTCGTTTCTCTTCCTCTTCCTCTTCTGAACTAACCTTCCATGCCCATAAAAATTGTAAGAAGTCTTCCTCTAGAGATCTCTCTTTCTCATGGCAAAGTTAAGTGATCTAGTTAGAGAGAGTTTACTTCGTTAAGAAGTAAAGTTAAGTGACTTGGGTATAAGTGCAACACGTCAGGCTTTTGTTGGAGCCATGTAAGCGACAGTAACAATCGCACACAGTACGAAAGTAACAAAACCACGTCCGATATTAGGAGATTTCAATTAATGAAGTGATAAGCTTTATTGATAATTAGTTCTTCGCTGTTCAAATAACTTAAATTCAATTGAATTAGGGATTTCAATTAATGAAGTGATAAGCTTTCTTAATTGATAATTAGTTCTTCGCTGTTCAAATAACTTAAATTCAATTGAATTTCGCTGTTCAAATAACTTAAATTCAATTGAATTAAGGCGTGCGAGAGACACTAATTGTCAAGAAAATAAATAAATAAATAAATAAGTGGTAAGATTTACATTGCATCACTATAAGGCGATTGTGCTTATTTTCTTGCATATTTATTGTACTTCTATAACCAATTGAAAAATTCAAATTGTCTATACACTGCTATTTATTAAAAAAAAAATTGATTTGACATGAAGAATTTTAGTTATTAGATTTCTCAACAAAAAATAAAAAATTGGAACATTTGTGTGAATATGTTGGCTGTTAAATATTTTTTATACAAAATTAAATAGCTAAAATTTGTCAATTAATAATTTTTTTATTATCTTTACAAATTAAACACTCATAGAAAAATAAAATTTTATTATACATGCCTTAAACATATATACTATATGCTTACCATTTTTCACATTTTTTTAATTGCGTGTATATTTGGTTGAGTTACATAACTTATTTTTTGATGTTTTAAAATAAAAATTAATTTGACAGAAATAAATACAAGGAGAAGATAATTTTTAATTTTTAAAAATTATTTCTCTAAAAAATGAGAAGTACATATAAAAAAATATGGCTATTTTTTAAAGTTTTTTCACCAGCTAATTTTTTATTTAAAAAAAAACTTTTTATGAAAATTCAATCAAACTTTAAAAATCATAAATACATCAAAATCAAAGATAATGAGGTAGATATAGCCAAGCGGGAAACAAAATAAAAAATTAAAAAAACTGTTGAATTAATAGTTATTTTGAATTGGATAGAACTCTAGTATCCAATGAAACTTTCATAATACACAATACTTCTAATACAAAATCTGTTTTTAATTTCATCTCTATCTCTAACTCTTTTATATACATCTCTAAATCTATCATCAAAATCAAACCCATCTCTTACTTTTCTCTTCATTTTTTTTTTTTTGTTCTTTCTGCATTATTTTCCTCTGTATTGCCCTAGATTTTTTCCCACATGAGGAACGAAGAAGACATAAACAATGCTGAAGAAATCAAGAAGAGAAAAAACAGTCATGATTTTCTTGGAAAATTATCAGGTCTTGAAGAAGAAGACAAAGATTTACTCACTCTTTCTCTCTCTTGCTCTCGACACTTGTCACCACCGCCGCCACTACTACAATCATCGTCACCACTACCACCGCCACCACAACAAGCATTCTCACAATGGTCCCCACCACCACCACCACCCCCGTGGCCACTCCAACTATCCCCCTCACACTCTCTCTACACCCAGCCGCCACCTTTACCACCCCCACCACCACCACCTCCACCTCTAACCCCCTCCACCTCCGCTACCACAGTGCACTGCCACGAGGCAGGCCCTGGCCCATCTCGTATGGTACGTGCTCGCCGAAACCCTACCCAATTGCCGCGGGAGGGGAAGAGTGACACGGTCCCGGCTCCGTTCCCATGGGCGACCGCCCACCGGGCCACCGTGCACAGCCTCAACTACCTATTATCGAGACAAATTTATTCCATAACCGGTGAAGTACAGTGCAAGCGATGCGAGAGGCGGTATGAGATGGATTTTGATCTCCGGGAGAAGTTCGCGGAGGTTGGGACCTTCGTGGCAGAGAGGAAGAGCAGCATGCACGATCGAGCTCCGAGCGTGTGGATGAACCCGGTGCTCCCGGCATGCAGGTTGTGTTTATTTTTTTTATTTTCATTTAAGTTTATGCAAATAATGGAAGAGTGATCTGTTAAAGAAAATTTAGTATTATTTAGTGATAGAAAAATGCTATATATATAATATCTAATTTCTTACTTTATTGGTTTCATATGCATTTATAAATTTAGGTTTCAATTCTATTTATCTATAGCATTGCTTTTTTTAATAATTTGATAACATATGTAAGAAAACATAACTCTCAAAATATTTAAATAAATAATGTGTTAAGAGAATTTAGTATTTTTTGGGGATATATAATTGTTTCTGTGGTTATATATATCTATGGGAGAAAATGAGTGTTTATATTGTGATGAAAGAGTCTTAATGTTAAAATGTCAAGAGTTTATTTTTAAGCTTAATATATATATATAACTTTGTAATTTAGTTATTTGAAAATTGAGAGTAATATGAGTGAAACTTTCTTCCAATTGTTTGAATTGTATAGCCATTTTATTTTCTAACAGGTTTTGCGAGCAAGAGAACAGCGCGAAGCCAGTGATTTCAGAGAAGAAAAAGTCGATCAATTGGTTGTTTTTGCTTTTGGGTCAGATGATCGGGTGTTGTACTCTTGAACAGTTGAAGTACTTCTGTAAACACACTAAGAACCATCGGACTGGAGCAAAAGATCGGGTTCTTTATCTAACTTATCTTGGTCTGTGCAAACAACTTGATCCTAATGGACCATTTGATCGCTGAGCACATAAGATGTGTCACGGGGATCTTTAATCTCAAGTTTAGATCATATGATTATGTGAAATTTATTTTTGAAGATCATAAAACATAATGTTGTCATCGTTATGTTTATGTAATTTTAGAGTTGTGACATTTGAAGTCATTTAAGATTTTGTTTAATTTCATTAGATCTTTGTCTCTATGTCTATCTGTTTGAATTTTGTCTGTTTGAGTAAATTATTATTCATAAACCTCTAGCTTGGTCAACTACATGATTGGTCCCATTTATTACTTATGCAAAATAAATATTCAAACTTTGATTTTATTTTGTTAACGTATTAATGTGTTCTTGGAGTATATGTTTATTAAAAGAATTATACATTTTGCATAGAAGTGAATACCATAAAAAAATGTATAATATTTTAAAGCATGCTTAGTAGACTTT
This sequence comes from Camellia granthamiana, assembly GCA_036172215.1. Lineage (NCBI taxonomy): Eukaryota > Viridiplantae > Streptophyta > Magnoliopsida > Ericales > Theaceae > Camellia > Camellia granthamiana. Next base: position 144,431,667 of record CM069908.1, on the reverse strand, counting down.
ATAATAAAATTTATCGTTAATGTTTTCATTATATGCGAATGATAAGGGAAGAATCACATTTTTTAATCACGTTTTGCTAATCTTATAATGCGGTATACTTACAAACAAACATTTGCATGAATCTTATTAATACTTCATCATTGATAAGCCTATCATATCCAATTATAAATAAAATGTGATAAAAAGTTATTGATACTATGTTTCTGTAGCACTCACCATCGCTTGTGACTATGCCATTTTTGTTGTACATTAATGTTGATTTACTTCAACCCTGTCGCATATTTTGTTCCCTAATAATATATAATATATATTTTCAAATATAAATATTTATTTTTTTGTGTGGTTTAAGGCATGTTTGATATCATTTTCATTTTCTATTTTCTCCTACGAAATTGAGAAAGTAATAATATATATTACCAAAAAAATTGTTCTTATGACTGCAACCATGCCGAGTCAATTAGAATTGTAGATTATTATAGTTTGAATTAAAATTTTAACAAGTTTCCAAAATCTATTAAAGCTTCTGAACTAATTTCAAACAAATTATAATTGAGCCAAAACTAAGTAAGTTAATTTTTTATAACACATATTAACTTACAAAAATTAACAAGTATTGAAATGTATTTACGCTGACCTTTGGGAGAAGCATTCAATGAATAGGCACGTCCTCTCTGTTTTTAGTTTTCAAACTTTTTGTTTATGAAAATACAAAAATCAAAAGATCAAGAATGAGATCGATACCAAACAATTATTCATACTAAAGCTTCCCACTATACATCCCCTACAACATTCTGAAGGAATTTTATACATGAGGTTTTGAATTACTAAAATTTATGGCAAATTGGCAGCCAAACAAAGTTTATTATAAAAGCTCACCCTTCTCTCATATACAAAAGGATCTTAACGACAATTAATACATTACATATCGTGTCAATATCTATAAAAAGGTGTTGGGTGCCAGTGAATTGAGGGGAGGCTCGATAACGAATAGGAAAGAGCTTAAAACTATAAGAAAGAGGGAGAATATGATAAGTGATTTACAGGGATCGGCATATTGTCTAACGAGTGTGATTCCTTCTTCTTGACCACTTTTTGAAGATCCATCATCCATTCGCAGCATTGAGCACGTCAGAAAACCATACAATATACCCGTAAAACCTGCTCCAAAATGTGTCCTGCAACATGTAGTAATATCATTGGAATGTGAAGATCTTTGTCTATTTTCTGTGTAGTCAAATTTTCAATTCTATAGCACTAAACAACAGTTCATATATATTTTGTCATGCATATAAGTGAAACTTTTTCAAAAAATATTTTTTGTAGAAAAAGTTTTTCTATGTTTGATTGCATCCTTGAAACTAGTGTACTGGCGGTGGTGGGGTGGAGGTGGTTTGGTCGGAAAGGGGGAGAGTGGTGGTGGTATGGTCCGAAAAGCATTTGTCATATTTCAAAAGTGGAGAATATTTTATACTCAAATAAGATTGTTTTTCATTGATCAAGAAAAATGTTCACTTTTGACTTTCATTTTCCGATGTACCAAACACTCAAAACGGAACATTTGTACCCATTTGCTTTAAACTTCCGGGGAAATCAAATTAAAATTATTTTAACTTGTAGAGAACTGACCAGTCATCAATTGGCCCAAAATTGCTTAATATGCAGCTGATGCCAGTGGCAATTATTGCTTTCTGAAGCATGTTTTCAGAATCATCCTTTGTGATCACCTCCTTGTTCTGAATTTGATAAATGAGCCAAGCTCCAATTACAGCAAATACTGGTCCCTGAACATGTAGAACGACTTCGTTAATGTTAGTATGGACAGAAAAAGCATTGCAAGAAAAACAGAAGGATGCTCAATTTGAAGCATTATATCAGAACAGTGCTCGCACAAACTTTGCTTGTCGATGTAATGTTGTTTTTTCTTTAAAAGAAAGAAAGAAAGAAAGAAAGAAAGAAAGAAAAAAATAGAAAAAATATGGTAGGAGAAATTGTCATAAAGACCTACATGGTGGAAAGACCAAACGATGGCTCAATTTTCAGTGTAGTTACTGCGTGCATATGAAATCCCAACAAACTAATTTCAAACCTCGACTCATTTAGGGAGTGTGTTTGTGTATGTGTGAAGAAACACATATCTCCATTGGTTTGCCATTTTGAAGCTACAGACACAATCTCTATATTTCTCCAGAAAATGACTCTCAGTAACATACAGACCCACGGAGAGAGAGAGAGAGAGAGGCACATTTCAATTACAATAAAAATCTCTGCAATGACTAAAGACCAATAATCAAATATTAACTTCCATGAAAGAACAATTCAAGGAATAGTAAGATAAGGTCAATCTTGTCCATGATAACAGCAAAGCAAAATACAAACAGAGCAAACAAGTCTGAACTCTATATTGAAAGGACAATGAGGTAAAAGTAACCACAACGACCATGGTATTATTCACATAATCTATCATGAAGTGGAAATTGCCCGGAAAAACAAAAAATAAAAAATAAAAAGAAAAGAGATACAAGGAAAATGAAAAAATACACAGATAGTATGTATAAGATTATATACCCAAGAAATAAAAGAAAACAGTGCAACACGGCTTACCGTCCCACCCACAGTTGGGTCTGGTGTTTGAAGAAAGCTGGTCAAGTTACCAGAAATTCCTCCAAGAATATATATCAATGAAAATGTAAAGGAACCATATGCTCTGCAAACTCGAGGCCCAAAACTAAGAAGCACCCAACAACCAAGGGCCACGTGAAGGATTCCCGAGTGCTGCAAATAGAAAATGTTTAAAAGAAGGCGAATCTAAAATGTTCACATCTCAAATTTGTGTGCAGTAATTTAGTAAAGGAGTTCTTGGACATCCAGAAGAATTCAAACCAGTCCTTTATTTTCTCTTTTACATTAAATGGAATTGAAACAGTCTACTGTTTCTTTCAAAGCATTTTTGTATTATTTTTCATAGCATATACATGAACCCATTGTTCTAATTCTAAAAAGGACATGATTCAATAATGGTTTCACATCTTTGGAATGATTACATTTCTCATTTTTCCATTAAAAAAACAAGAAACCAGCAATCAATAAAATAAGATAAGTGACAGATGACTGGGTGATTTGTTTGTAGTCAATGTAGTACAGTGTTCTTTTGATTGAACTTCCTAGTAGAGACTAAATCTTGATTACGACAGACAAAAATAAAAAATATACAAAATTTGTATATAGAATGATGTTGGTGTATTAAAACTTTCCATTTTAAAACAGAGTGCCCAAGAAAATGATACTTTAATTACTGAAATCCCACAGCCACACCATTCTGGTGGAAAAGTCTGCATAAAAATCCAATAAGAATAGTATTTTCCCAAAAGAATATATCAAGTTTATAAATGTGGTTGTTTGGTAGGCTTTTTGTTTTTAACCATTCACCCAAGGATTATAAATGACAGTTAATGCTTCAAAGTAATCAAAAGCCCAATGGAACCATTTTGTTTTTAGGACATTCAAATGCCCTGTACCTAAAAATCTGTCTCAAGTTTCATTTGATTAACTAAATCCACAAACCACTACGGCAAGTTTCATAAATAATCATTTCAGTACTGTTTGAATAATTGTTGAAATGGTATTGAATAGAAACACGAACCCAATCATCAATCTTGTACCAGAAATGTCACGCCCCAAACCCGCCCCTAAAAGTTTGGGCATGACCCATTCGAAAACAGACACTAAACCTGATATACATATCATACGGGGCCTGAACGGAAGCATGCAATAATATAAAATACATCGAATAACATCCATTGAGCTACTTCTAACATGTCAGGATCTCAACATCACACTAAGTAAATATTATACAGACGGTTTACATCCACATGCCTCGACTCAACCCCACAAATAGGCACATAACAAAAACAATAATGAAGAAGGAATTATTTACAATCAACCCAAAAATAGACATCTAATGCATAAATTGAAACTCGGCAAAACTTTACAAAACGAACGGCTTCAGGTGGTGCCTGGATGCCTCAAGGTTGACAAGAGGAACACAAGCTTTAAAGGTTGGGACTGAACTCCCGATTGGCTACCTACAGAAACAGACAGACAAAATACAGAATGAGCGAACTCAGTGGATAATAGTACATAAATATAGTGATATTTAACCTGACTAATCAAAACATATAGTTGCAGATACATATTATTAACTACATTTCGTGATTAATTCCAAAACAGCCATAGGCCTACAAATGCAAAACGACCATAGGTCCAGGGATCAGAAGTAACAGAGATATCAGAAGTAACAGAAATAACCGAAGTAGCAGAACTAACAGAAATAACAAAACGCATAAGCGTGGGTAACAGAACGCATAAGCATGATAACAGAAATAACAGATGTATGGATTCAAGAGGTGGCTCGTACGGATTCCAGAGGTGGCTCCCACCAAAGTGTAGCACTTCGTTCCGTACAGCACTTTGTTCCATACCAGAAAATATTAGAACGACCTAACGGTCCAGAAATATCATAAACATAATCTTATCAGAAACAGAGTCTTATGCATTTCCAGATTCCAAACCATTTTCGTAATCATTTTCATAATTATTTCCATATTCAGATTTTGCATAAGATCATATGTGGTACACCCATTAGCCATCGGATCAGGTAGGTCCAAAGACCACAACAGGTAGGTCCGAAGACCACAACAGGTAGGTCCAAAGACCACAGCAGGTAGGTCCGAAGACCACAACAGGTAGGTCCAAAGACCACAACAGGTAGGTCCGAAGACCACAAAGTAGATACCAACAGCCACGGTATTGTTACCCCCGGGCGAGGGCCATAGGCCACGGTATTGTTACCCCCGGGCGAGGGCCATCCGGACTAAGGGTGCCACAAATACTTTTTAGAAAACTGAACATTCATTCGTTCATTTCCAACATATCATAGCTTTTCAAAAATCAATCACTTCGTATCATGGTATACTGAAAATACATAACATAAGTTTAACAAAACGTTGTTGATAACTGTTAACACAAGACAGCATAGTATATAGCTTGCACGCTTTCAGAAATACATACGTACTACAATTCTGTAATGTATATAGATACCATAACATCAACAGGCCGGAATAACTTATAAACCAACTTTACAGTGTTAATAGCTGTATGCAATTCGTATACAGAAGTATGGGTAATTCATAGGATGGTATATTGACAATAGTCAATAGCCATAACTCAAAATACGGAGTAGGTTCAGAATCATACCGATGTGTGCTAACTATTTCAAAGTTCACATTGACTGTCAATCATCATAATGTTCGTGTAACATGTTTGTGTAACACTTACAAGAAACAGAGCATTAGTGATAATAATTGTCAATGATAAATAAAATATATATATCTTCGTACTATTACTCACAGTGCTTGGCTGCTTGGTCTGCCCCTGTAGTTGTCCCTACACAATTTGTAATACACAAAGAAATTGAATCACATAAACTTATTTCGTTCTTACTTAATTCTCTTTATTCCAATTACACATCACTTTGCACTTCATCATAATTTAAACTAAATCTTTAAATCCCATTTCAACACCCCACAATTGAGTTCATGTCTTCCAGATCCTTACTAAATTATTTCCCTAATTTTTCCTTTACTTTATTACATGAATTCCACATTTATAACAAAGTTCATTCGCTAAATTTAAACATAACTTCCAAGTATCACCAAATTCCAATTAAACTTGTATATACATAATTCAATACGTCAATTTCATTATTCTACATTCAATTTGGGTTAAATCTTTGGTTATCATCCTTAAGAAACTTATGGGGCTCCGTTTGGTAGAGCTTTGTAATTATGATTTGAGAATATGAGTTGTATTTTGAGTTTGTGTGTTTTAGAATTATGATTTGAGTGTATAAAATTTGTTTGGTTATGGTTTTTGAATAAAGTGTTGAATTGAGTGTGGAATTGAGTTTTGAATTGAGTGTAGAATTGAGTTTTGAAAGTTTGATTTGACATGTGAAGTAAGAAAATTTGTTTGGTTATGAGTTTTGAAAAGAGTTTTCAAAACTTAATTTAAATTGTTATAACTCATAACAAAACACATTACTTTCACATTATTGAAAATTTTGATCAACACTCATAACCAAACTCTTTTTAAAATTCAATTAAAAAAATTTATTATTAACAAAAAATAACATTAATTAATTTTTTAATTAAAAATACTAACCAAACACATAACTCGAAATCCTAACCAAACACATAAAACAAAACTCAATTAAAAAATTATTTTTAAAACTCATAACCAAACACATAACTCGAAATTCTATACTACTTTCACAACTCTACACTCAAATCGTAACCAAATACATAACAAAAAATTAAAATATTTAAAAATATTTTTATAAAATAGAGTTTGAATTTATTTTTATAAAATATTTTAAAATTAAAAAAATTAAAATTGCAATATTTAAAAATTAAAAAATATTCAAAAAATTAAAAAAATTAAAAAATTAAAAAAATCGTAAATCTTAACAAAATTAAAATATTTAAAATATTTTTATAAAATAGAGTTTGAATTTATTTTTATAAAATCTTTTAAAATTTAAAAAATTAAAATTGTAATATTTAAAAATTAAAATATTCAAAAATATTCAAAAAATTTAAAAAATTTAAAAATTTAAAAAAATCGTAAATCTTAACAAAATTAAAATATTTAAAAATATTTTTATAAAATAGAGTTTGAATTTATTTTTATAAAATATTTTAAAATTTAAAAAATTAAAATTGTAATATTTAAAAATTAAAATATTGAAAAATATTCAAAAAATTAAAAAATTAAAAAAAATCGTAAATCTTAACAAAATTAAAATATTTAAAAATATTTTTATAAAATAGAGTTTGAATTTATTTTTATAAAATATTTTAAAATTTAAAAAATTAAAATTGTAATATTTAAAAATTAAAATATTTAAAAATATTCAAAAAATTAAAAAAATTAAAAAATTAAAAAAATCGTAAATCTTAACAAAATTAAAATATTTTTAGAATATTGATTTGAATAGAGTTTTGAAAAAGAGTTTTGAATTATGTGTTTGGTTATGAGTTTTGAAAAGTAATGATTATGTTTTGAAATAAGTTTTGAGAAATGAGTGTAGAATTGTGATTTGAAAACCCTAAACAAACACAACACTCAAAAGTGAGTGTTGAATTAGATTTTGAAAACTCTGCCAAACGGAGGAGGGTTTCAAGAAATAATGAGATTTCAAGAAATAATCAAACTTATTAACCCAACACTATTTTTTCATCAATTACACATCTAGGACTCATAAACCATTATTTAAACCCATCAATTAACTCCCAATATCTTCAAACCATAAAACCCCCAATGTTCAAACCCCAAAATTCCCAAACTCGTCATAATTTCTTCCATATACATAACATAAATGAAAACTTGCACCATTATACAATGAAGACACCCCCAACCTATCTATGGATGTAAATATTAAAGAGTCTTCAACCCTTACCTCAACAATCAAGCAAAGGGGGTGAGCTTGAGAAGAAACTTTCACCAATCCAAATTTTAATCGGGTAAAAACATTGATCCTCCTTAGTTCTCCATTCTACATGCCAAAACCATGGTGGATTATTGATAAAAATGGGTGAAATCAGAGGTTTGAGAGTTAGGGTTTCGGACTAAGGCAAAGAGGAAAGAAGAGGGTTGAAGGAAATCTATGAAATGATCCAAAAATCCCGTTCTTAAAGCTGCTGTCCCGTAATTCCCGCTCGAGCGGACTGTTTTCCGCTCGAGCGGACCTGCCCTCAGCACAGATTCCGAAACTTTGAACAGGTATAACTCTCCCATCCGAACTCCGTTTTAGGTCGTTCTTGTGTCCAAATTGAAGCCCCGGAAATAAGCTTTCCAATGGTTCTAACCTCACATCCAAATTCAAAGTGTGGACAAAGAAAAGGATAAAAGAGTGACGGCTGGTCGCCGACAATTTATTCTAATTAAAGCTTTTGGCCCAATCTTACTTTGCCATCATATTACCACCACAACCAATACTCCAAAATAAAATAAGAAGGTTCCAAATACACTAATAAAAATGTCCAAAACAAACCCACACCTCAGAAATACAACTCAACCTAGAGGCCCGCTCGAGCGTCAACTCTTCCGCTCGAGCGTGCAGACCAACAAAGCCGTCCGCTCGAGCGTAAACTCCCCCGCTCGAGCGGAGAATCACAACTCCCAGAATCTCAGGCCGTCTGCACAATTGCTGGAAACTCCAAAAGTCCGCTCGAGCGTCAACTCTTCCGCTCGAGCGGAGGGAAGAATTCTGGGTCGTCACAAGAAACATAGGTGTCACTAGTCTCCACCATTCTCCAAGCAGAATCAAGTGATTTATCTTTGCTCCATATAACAATGGGAGTGAAAAGAGCTCTAAGTCAGAATTCTGGATCGGACTTGCTATTTCGAACAGAAAAACTGCTATGTTTGTGGAAACCAATATACTTCTGCATTGAGAAATCTTAGAAGTATCAGAATGGTATAAATCAAGAGTTACCCAGTAAGAAAATGCATAGATAGTGGCAATGGAAACCAAACAACATCAAACATGAAGTTCAAAAAGATGGATGGATATATTACATCAAGTGAAAATCGGAGGTTTCATTGTATGAATGCTTTGAACCATCCTCACCATCCTCGTTTTTAAACCTCATATAGTTTCTCATTTTCTTCCATCCACCTCTTCCAGAACCTACCCTGACAGAATATGATGCTGCTTCACTAGTTTCATCGTTGGAAGCAGATGACACATAGTTTTTTGAATTTGCATCTGAATGAAAGATAAAAAGCATTAGGACTTTTATTTTCCTAATAAACAATGACTATGGAAATCTAGAAATACATGCTAGAAATATGCTTCGGTGCTTCGCAACATATCAATGATATGCTCGTACCAACAAAATTTGAAAACAAATAAATAAATAAATAATAAATAAAAATTGAACCATTACCTTTACTACTTTGCCAAAATAATCATCTAGAGATCCTAGTACACTTTTCGCCTTGGACTGATCATCTTGATCAATAAACTCTTCCTTCTTATTCAAAGAAACTGAAGAAGGCTTATTAGCATCATGTTGAAGTTTTCCAAAATAAGTATCTAGAGACTGTAATTGCTTCTCATTCTAATTTGACTTATATGCATGACAGACGGTGCACCGTTTGTCTCTTTGTGGAATTTTATTGGATCTAGATCTTAGACAGAACGGTGTAGATCCTCTGGTATAAACCATTCCTTGGGAAGCTCCAGCGCCTTTTCTCATATTTACTTTTAGTGGAATCCCAGTAGCATCATTTGACCATCTTCTGCCTGTTTCACCAGAAATTGAAGAAAAACAACCACAATCCTCCTGGGTTGCAGTAAAGCTACACATAAAATCCTTCTCATTATGCCTTACTTCTTTTGAATTTAAAAGAGGTTGGTCTTTGTATGACATTTTGTAGCATATTGGAACCACAGCCATGGAGACCTGAAACAATAACATAAATAGCGGTATCAGCATCAGTTTTATACCCATAAACAGAAATGACTTTATTAGTTTGTTCCCAATATCAAATAACGCACTATATTCATTCACACATTTCTACAAACACTTTATCTATGAACTTAAAGCACCACATTAAATAATCAAACAAGAGCACATACATGCCAATATCAGCCCAAAATTCATTCATGCATATCTACAAAAACTTTATCTATGAAATAAAATCAAGATATAGAATCTTAGGTGGGGTTTGGCAATAGAACTTTTTATTTATTTATTTATTTTTTGTTAGTGGGAAAATTGAGTAGTTCCTTAGTTTTTATAGCCCGAAAAAAAAAGAAAAGAAAATTAGGGACTAATATAGCTAAAAAAAACTACTTTTTTAGAATTTACCAAACAAGACTCTGATAACAATTGCCACAAGTTAAATAATCAAACAAGAGCTCATTGGGAGCCAATATTCATTCATGCATATCTACAAACATTTGATCTATGAAGTTAAAGCACCATAAAAAATCTTAATAAACATTGCACAATGAAGTTAAATAATCAAACAAGAGCTCATTCGGTACCAATATCAAATACCAAGTATTCATTCATGCATTTCTACAAACACTTTGATCTCTGAACTTAAAAGCACCACATAGAATCTTGATACCATACACACACACACAAACCCAAGACATGACATGTTTTCATGGGAATAAACAGAGGAAAAAAGGTAGTTATATACCGTTAAAGACAACAAGTGAAGGTGATGGAACCAAGATAACATGCAGAGAGGTGAGGGAAAACAAAACACACAGACAGAGAGAGAGAGAGAGAGAGAGAGAGAGAGATAGAATCTGACTGGGAATCAGTCAGATAAGTGGCACTTCCATTAATGAAAGTACTTTGCAAAAACATAGATGTAATAGCAAATGTAGAAATCTGACATGTAACCAATGGAAAGTACTGCCTTATCATGGTTGGTCCACTGCAGTGCTGCCACGTGTTCCCAACAACACCGAGATTCTCACTGGTTCTTCCTGATTTGGTCGCCAGGAAGTTTGCATGGTCCCACGTTCTTTGATTTTGTGTGTCGCACCAACCACGTCGTGCCACGTGGTGGTTTACAGTGGATATTAACGCTTATTTTGTCAATTAGAAAAAGAAATTATTCGCTTATTCACTTATTTGATGCCAATGGCCACGTGGTTGATGTTTTATGTTTTATTATTACTATTGGGTAGATTACAAATAAACTATTTGCATAAAATACTATGGCTTCCTATAATTATAAAAATTATGAGTGTGTTTGATTTGGTTTGGTTTGGTTTTGGGAGAAAGATTTTTTAAAAAAATTTGGATAGAGAGTTTAGAATTTTTTTTTGTTTATTTGGTTATATATTTTGAAATTTGTTTTCGAGTATAAGAGTTTGGAATGATTTGGGGCTGGTTTGGCAACTTTAAAAAAAAAAATCAAAAAGTTATCAAAAAAGTTAAAAATTATCACTATTCATAAAAAATTTAAAAATAATATATGTAATATTAAAATACAAATCAATTTTACGCGTTTCTAAGAACCGACGTCAAAGCAAAGGCTGAAAGAAAAGAAAAAAAAAATTACATGTTTGTATTCACTAAGTTGGATGGTAAAGTTGGGCCCATAGGGGCCTACCATGGGTCCTGTTTTGATAATTTAAACCGTTGAATATGTAGAACTCGTCTAATACTATATACTTGTAAAAAATCACGTCTATCGAATATCACTAAGTACATGATCAAATCAGTTTTGTATAAAAAATTAATGGTGTTACAGTTAACAGTTGACCAAAAAACTAACACGATCAGATAGCTATCGATATCTAATCAACGTGATTTTTTACAAGCATATAGTACTCGACGAGTTCTACACATTGAACGGTTCCGATTAGAAAAAGGGACCTGTAGTAGGCCTTCACGGGTCAAATAACATAGTCAAATCAAAGCCCGAAAATGAGGTAATCTTTTCCCATCTCCTACCCAGCCGACTGCACTGCCCAGCTCGTACGGATTAATTAATTATCTTCTCCTACACACTTATTTATACAATATTTTAATACATATTTTTTCATAAAAAGTCAAAAAGTTAACTCAAATATCCATATTTTTTTCCTCAACTTTTTAGTCCAAAAAGACAAAAAGTGTACTTATTTAGGACACCCCAAACAATCCCTTGATATTTTGTTATAGTTGAGTAGATGTGTGTGAGAGAAAAAGTGATTGATTGATATGTAGGAGAGAGAAAGTGATTTTGGAATTTTTTTTTCCAAAATCACTAAACCAAACAAAATTTAAAATTTTTTTCTCCAAAACTACTCTCTCAAAAACAAACTACTCTCTTTTAAATTTATAATCACAAATAACTTATTTTGTTAATCAATTATTAAATTAATTAATAATTTTTAATAATACCAATAATCTATTTCAATTAACAATTGTCATAATTTTATTGTTGTATAATATAATAGTTAAAAATTTTATTTTTTATATCAATTCTATTAATTAAACGGCAAATTATGATAAGAGATTATTTATAATTTTTAAAATCACAAAAAATAATTTATATTTTAAGTAAATTGTAGTGAATATATTTATAATTTATTTATTTATATTTTTTTACATTAAAATTACAAATAAATCTTCTTAAAATGGGGAGACCCCACCATATGATATTTTTAGTAGAAACAATGTTACATCTACTTCAAATCTTGTTAATAATCTTACTAAGATATACATGTCTAAATATTATTGGATGTTTATAAATTTTTTTACCCTTTTTTGGAACTAATCATATTTTGTCTCTTGTATTTAGAATTATTTTTATAGAGGGCAAGTTTGGGTAACATTTTTTTTTTTTTTTTGGTGAAAAAAAGGGTTACGCAGGCTCTGTGAGTACCCAACTCTGGGCTAAGATGAAGCAATGTATAAGGGCGCCACTCCGAGAGAAGATGATGAATCGAATTCGGGTGAAAGCATTTTTTGACCAATCTCTAACCACTGAACTCACCTCTTAGGGGCAAGTTTGGATACCTATTAAAAAGGAGAAAAGACAAAAGGGCATTGTTAAAATTTTAGGAATTGTTTGTAATGTTCTAAATAAGTATGCTTTTTGACTTTTTATGAAATATGAGTTGGGTTTGAAGTGATGTGGTAGAGAAGTGATGTAACTTAAATAGAATAATAATTTTTTGACTTTATAATTTTTTTAAGGGACGACAAACAAGGCCTTAATTTAAATTTTTACTTTCATAAAAAAGTTAATTTTCAAAACAAGCAAGAGGTGAAGTCATGGGCCATTTGCGAAAAAAGAAAAGAAAAAGAAAAAAGCTGGTGAGTTGTGAACCAGGCCCAATGGACTGAACACAGTTGCAGTGTTCGGATTTTGGACTGAGGAATGTTAGACATCAAAATATTTTATTAAATATATAAATGTAAAGTCGGTACCAAATAGTTTAGAGGTGATTTGGGATGTTTTAAATAAGTGTATTTTTTAAATTTTTATGAAATATGGGTTGGGTTTGAAGTGATGTTATAGAGAGGTGATGTGACTTAAATAAGATGATATGATTTAGGGATTGTTTGGGGATGTCCTAAATAAATATATTTTTTATCTTTTTGAACTAAAAAGTTGACAAAAAAAATATGGATGTTTGGGTTAACTTTTTGTCTTTTTATGAAAAATCTGTAATAAAAAATTGTATAAATAAAGTGTATAGGGAAAGAAAGTTGAGTAAGTTGTACGGCAAAGTGTATAGGGAAAGAAAGTTGAGTAGGTTGTACGGCTCTCCTGCTGGGGCAGCGTGTCTTACACAACAAATTATTGGCTCATTCGGGGCAAAATGTTTGAACAGTGATGGCCGGTCCATGGGGGCCACCACGGGTCCCATTTTAATAATCTGAACCGTTAATATGTACAACTCGTCGAGTATTATATGCCTGTAAAAAATCACGTTGATCGAATATCGATAGTTATATAATTGGATTAGTTTTATTCCAACAGTTAACTATCACACCATCCGTTTTGTTTATACAAAACTGATTTGATCATATAGTTAACGATATCCGATCAATGTGATTTTTTACAGGCATATAGTACTCAACGAGTTCTACATATTGAATAGTTCGAATTATCAAAACGAAACCCTTAGTGGGTCCCCAAGGGCCCAACATTACCATCAAACTTTGTGACTTTACAAATGTAATTTTGTTTTTCCCCCAAAAAGTGTATGGCCTACCATCCTGCTGGGGTAGTACGGCTAACAGTGTAATTCAAACTTTTATATTACAAAAATGTATAAAATATTTTTTTAATATTTTTTATTTGTCAATAGTGATTTTTTTGCTTTCAGTGTAATTTTTTGACTTTTTAGATTTTTTAAAATTTGTCAAACCTGACTTTAAATAGGATAGTAATTTTTTGACTTTTTTTAATATATGCCAAACAAGATTTTAATAAAATATTTAAGATTGTTAACAATTTTTTTTTTTTGTTTTTTGGGAATACATCGTATCGGACGAGTCGATGCTCGCATAAACAAACCGTATGTTCCCAAAAAAAATTGTCTGGTTACGGCTATACGAATAAACTGAGGGAGAGATGCAAATAAAACACTTCCGAAGATCTGAAAGAGGCGCGAGTTGTGCCTTGTACCCCAAACACAGGACAGACACCCCAACCAATACCGATATATATAAAGAAAGAAAACACACATACAGAAAAATGGCGAAGCAGAAGAACAGCGACGCCACAAGACGTCTCTCAACTCCGAACCATTCCAAAGACAATCATCGTCAACAACAATAGCACCACCGATCCTCCTTCCAAACCCTAATTACGCAATTCTCTCTCTCTCTCTCTCTCTCTCTCTCTCTCTCTCTCTCTACATTTGTATGCATTGTTTCTCTCTCTAGACTTGTGATGTTGTTGCGTTTATCAAGCAATGTGAGACTTGATTGTTGAGGAATATAAATCCTTGGTTTTTGTTGAATTGGGCATTGGATGGGAATGGAGCCTTTGATCGAGCTCTGCGACTTGATTGCACAGAAACCTGACCAATTCGCCGATAAACTCACCTGGATGTGCGGCAGATGCCTTCAGCCTGAGTCTCTCCTCGCCGGATCTCCTAGGGTTTCTCGTGCTCAGCTCAATGCCGTGGTCGCCCTCGCTCGATTTCTCTCCAAATGCCCTAATCACACCGATCAGCGTCCCGAATACGTCGTTTCGGAGTTTCTCCGCTCGATTCCCGCTTCCTTCAACCAATCTTTCTAGCCTCAGTCGTTCGGGACCGATTCAATTGCTTCGTTTTACGCCGATTTCTTGGCTTACGTCTCGAAAGCCACTGAATTGTCGTCGGATTTCGCCGCCGATGTTGCGGAGTTCATGGGAGATATTGTGATGTCAGCCGTTGGCAATGAGACTGGAGATTTGAGGATTTCTAGGGCTTTCTTGAGAGCTCTGTCTCAGAGTTTCCTGCCAATTCTAATTTCCGATGCTGATAAATTGGTTGCATATCTTCTTGATCACTTCGTGAGTGATGTCCCGAATTCATTTCAGAGTTCACCTATTATTGCAAGTCCACAAAATCATGTATCTGGGTCGTCTAGCAGTTCAGCATCCAGAGAATCAGCGATGAATGGGTATAGCGTCGCGTGGAAGAGTAGTGTGGATCAGTTGGTAACAAGTATTGGGAGTGTTGGGTTCAATGATGGAGGAGGCAATGCCACGGGCTATAAGCAACTGGTTGTCACTTTTGAGGGGGAGCCTGTGGAGAGGCTCGAGAAACAAGAAATTACGTTTAAATTGATTGCACACATTTTAGATACAACGCTGCTAAATAACCCCAGTGGGGGTCGACCCCAGTGACGTGGCGGACCCTCATTCGTTGAAAAAAAAAAAAAAGTTTTTTCTTTGGGCCAATGTTGTCTCTACACGCACGACCCCCAGTGACCCCCACTGGGGGTCTTAGGCATTTTTCTTTTAGATAAAGTATTCATCGATACCAAACTGTTGGACCAGGTGATGATAATCGTGAAGGAGCAGCTTCAGTCAATGTCTGCTTTTCTAAAGGTAAAATTTTGCAGGCGTACAATCTTTAATTTTTATTGTAGTGTTT
Source organism: Camellia granthamiana (assembly GCA_036172215.1). Taxonomy (NCBI): domain Eukaryota; kingdom Viridiplantae; phylum Streptophyta; class Magnoliopsida; order Ericales; family Theaceae; genus Camellia; species Camellia granthamiana. The sequence continues at coordinate 144,415,988 of CM069908.1, read as the reverse complement.
AGAAATTGAGAAAGAGAATTAGCTTCTTGAAGAAAAATGGGAAATTGAAAATGGAAGAGCTCATTCAATTGTTTGGTTTTGTGGGTAGATAAGGAAGAATGACTGGAATGAACAAGGAACTGTACTTAAAGCTAGAATCGATACAAAATTATCTGTTTTCCAAGCTGCAGCTAGGTTAAAAATTAAAAGTCTTGCATCCCTTAATTGTGACGGAAAGTCATCAAAGAGGTTGCTTCTCAGTACTCTTGCACTGTTGGTAGACAATGCAGAAGCTTGTTTATTTTCAGTGTGGCGAAAATTGAGAACATGTGAAGAGCTCTTCAGTTCTTTGCTTTTCGGAATTACCCAAATTGCTATCACTCGTGGGGGTTCAGCTGCTATGTGTTTTGCTAATTCGACTTAAACCTCTTGTGCTAACCGCATGTGCGCAGGTACATGTCTTGGATTGATTCAGAGCTAGCTCGTCTATCTAATGGACAGTGCAGTTAATGCAGTAAACTTTTTATGCACATAATTTCTTTTTCTAAACAGGCTGACACTTAGGGCAACAGCCAGGGAGCCATGTTTGAGAGTGTACTAAAAACAAGCTGCGAGATAATTGAATTTGGTTGGAGCAAGGACCGGTCTCCTGTGGACAGTTTTATCATGGGATTAGCTACGAGTATTCGTGAACGAAATGATTATGAGAAAGAGGTTAGCCTTATAATGCTGGTTATTGAATGGCAAACACATAAATATACACCCATACACAATTACATGTATAATCACATGCATATGCCATGTTTGTGAGTTTCTAAATGCACATGATTGTTGAATGGCAAACACATAAATATACACCCATACTCACATACACAATTACATGTATAATCACAAGCATATGCCATGTTTGTGAGTTTCTAAATGCACATGGATGCTTATGCACTTGCCTATAAATGCTGTCTGTGTTTTATTTCTTCTACTTTTTATTTTTTTGGTTTAGGTGGTTATTATTATTATTATTATTATTTAATGTGCAATTATATGATCAGTTGTTTACTATTGAAATTGCTTGTAACTGATGATCCTCCAAGTATTGAAGGAAGTTGGGTGTTGATCACATACTCTTTTGTTGTTCCTCTTTGTAGGGGTTATTTTTTCAATACTTTGTGGTTAGGCTTGTTAGGTACAATTTATTCTGCACAAAATGACTTGTTTGACAATATGATGGAATGTTGAGATGAGAGGAATATAAAATGCTTACCTAGGAGGGGAAATTGTCGCCCCACTTCCTCTTTCAATGTGCCGTTTGGTTCAAGCACAATGGAAAGGTTGAGCTAGGAAGGAATGAAAAGAGTGGTTATTTATTTACCATTAGACGCGTACAGGTTAATATGAGGGTGCTGTTTGAAGGCAAAAATGTAAAAGAATGTTCCTCCTTTTGGGCCTTTTGGTTCGCATTTGCATAGAAAGGAAATGGGGGACCTGTACAAAAACTCCCTTTCTTTCTTTTCCCAGTTAAGGGTGGAAATTCTCTCCACCCCTTTCCTTTTCCTTTCCTCCTCTTCCTCTGAATATATGGCATATCATATGCATGGGTGGAGAATGTTTTTGATTAAGATCTGGCATACTTCAGTTTCTTTATGTCTTTCAAGTTTGTGGAAGTGAAGTGGTGCATTAGTGTTTCAAAGCTCAAGTTCCTTGATAGGGTACTTATTATTTGCTCCTTTAACTAATTTATATATGTTATAGATTATGTGTCACCCTCAAATCAATTAAGGAGGTGATAAACTAGTTTTTTTATAGTAGATTTTTTTCTACTGTTATAACTAACAAAAATAGTAGAAAACTCTAAAAATTCTACCAAAATTTTACTAAATGTCTCACATGAATATAAGACTCATATGAGACCCACATTGTGTGGGTCCCATACCCATGTGAGACATTTGTTGGTCTCATACCCATGTGAGACATTTGGTAGAATTTTTAGTAGAATTTTTAAGATCTCTAACATTACTCTATAACTAATTAATGTTTGTCTCCTATTAAATAGAGTGCAGAGTTTCAACACATTTATTTTAAGAAGTCATTCATGATATTAGGGGTTGCGATTTTACTGCTTTCGTGCTATGTGCGATTGTTGTTGTCTTTATGGCTCCAATAAAACCTTACGTGTTGCCTCTATACTTAGGTCACTTAACCTTGCATCTTAACGGAACAAACTCTCTTTCTCTCTCTCTCGAACTTTTTTTCTCTTCATTATAACTTCTCTTTCCTGCTCTTTTTCTCTCTTTGTTTCTCTTCCTCTTCCTCTTCTTTTTCATTTTCTTCTGATCTAACCTTCCATGCCCATAAAAATTATAAGAACTCTCCCTCTCTCTTTCTCGTGGCAAAGTTAAGTGATCTAGTTAGAGAGAGAGTTTACATCGTAAAGAAGTAAAGTTAAGTGACCGGGATATAAGTACAAAACGTCAGGTTTCTATTGGAGCCAGATAAGCGATAGTAACAACCGCACACAGTATGAAAGCAACAAAACCATGTCCGATATTAGGAGATTTCAATTAATGAAGTGATCAGCTTTCTTAATTGATAATTAGTTCTTTGCTATTCAAGTAACTTAAATTCAATCGAATTAGGGCGTGGGAGAGATATTGGTTGTCCAAAAAAGAAAAAATGAATAAATAAGTTGTAAGATTTCCATTGCATCACTATAAGGCGATTGTGGTTATTTTCTTGCATATTTATTGTACTTCTATAACCAATTGAAAGCTTCAAATTGTCAATACACTACTCTTTATACATTAAAAAAAAAAAAAAATTTGATTTGACGTGAAAATTTTAATTAGGCTTATTAGATTTCTCAACAAAAGAAAAAAAAATTGGAACATTTGTGTGAATATGTTGGCTGTTAAATATTTCTTATACAAAATTAAATAGCTAAAATTTGTCAATTAGTAATTTTTTTATTATCTTTACAAATTAAAAACTCATAGAAAAATAAAATTCTATTATACACGCCTTAAACATGTATACTATATGCTTACCATTTTTCACATTTTTTTAATGGCGTGTATATTTGGTTGAGTTACACAACTTATTTTTTGATTTTTTTAAATAAAAATTAATTTGACAAAAATAAATATAAAAAGAAGATAATTTTTAATTTTAAAAAATTATTTCTCTAAAAAATGAGAAGTGCATATAAAAAAAATATGGCTATTTTTTAAAGTTTTTTCACCAAGCTAATTTTTTATTAAAAAAAACATTTTATGAAAATTCAATCAAACTTTAAAAATCATAAATACATCAAAATCAAAGATACCGAGGTAGACATAGACAAGCGGGAAACAAAATATAAAATAATAAATAATAAAAAAATAAAAAAGCTATTGAATTAATAGTTATTTTGACTTGGAAAGAACTCTAGTATCCAACGAAACTTTCATAATACACAATATTCCTAATACAAAATCTGTTTTTAATTTCATCTCTATCTCTAACTCTATTATATACATCTCTAAATCTATCATCAAAATCAAACCCATCTCTTACTTTTCTCTTATTTTTTTTGTTCTTTCTTGCATTCTTTTCCTCTGTACTGTCCTAGATTTTTTCCCACATGAGGAACGAAGAAGACATACACAATGCTGAAAAAATCAAGAATAGAAAAAACAGTCCTGATTTTCTCGAAAAATTATCAGGTCTTGAAGAAGAAGACAAAGATTTACTCACTCTTTCTCTCTCCTGCCCTCGACACTTGTCACAACCACTGCTGCCACCACCACTACCGCCGTTGCTACTACAATCATATACACTATTTATATAAAAAAAAAAAAAGTTGATTTGACGTGAAGAATTTTAATTAGGAGTATTAGATTTCTCAACAAAAGAAAAAAAAATTGGAACATTTGTGTTAATATGTTGGCTGTTAAATATTTCTTATACAAAATTAAATAACTAAAATTTGTCAATTAGTAATTTTTTTATCATCTTTACAAATTAAACACTCATAGAGAAATAAAATTATATTACACACGCCTTAAACATGTATACTATATGCTTACCATTTTCCACAGTTTTTTTAATTGCGTGTATATTTGGTTGAGTTACACAACTTATTTTTTGATTTTTTAAAATAAAAAATAATTTGACAAAAATAAATACAAAAAGAAGATAATTTTTAATTTTTAAAAATTATTTCTCTAAAAAATGAGAAGTACATATAAAAAAAATATGGTTATTTTTTAAAGTTTTTTCACCAAGCTAATTTTTTATTAAAAAAAAACTTTTTATGAAAATTCAATCAAACTTTAAAAATCATAAATACATCAAAATCAAAGATAACGAGGTAAATATAGACAATCGGGAAACAAAATATAAAATAAAAATTAATAAAATAAAAAAAATAAAAAAACTATTGAATTAATAGTTATTTTGAATTGGAAAGAACTCTAGTATCCAACGAAACTTTCATAATACACAATACTCCCAATACAAAATATGTTTTTAATTTCATCTCTATATCTAACTCTATTATATACATCTCTAAATCTATCATCAAAATCAAACCCATCTCTTACTTTTCTCTTACTTTTTTTGTTCTTTCTTGCACTCTTTTCCTCTGTATCGCCCTAGATTTTTTCCCACATGAGGAACGAAGAAGACATGAACAATGCTGAAGAAATTAAGAAGGGAAAAAATAGTCATGATTTTCTCGAAAAATTATCAGGTCTTGAAGAAGAAGACAAAGATTTACTCACTCTTTCTCTCTCCTACTGTCGACTTTTGTCACAACCACTACTGCCATCACCACCACTGGCGCCACTACTACAATCATATACACTACTCTTTATATAAAAATAAAAAAAAAAGGTTGATTTGACGTGAAGAATTTTAATTAGGAGTATTAAATTTTTCAACAAAAGAAAAAAAAATTGGAACATTTGTGTGAATATGTTGGCTGTTAAATATTTCTTATACAAAATTAAATAGCTAAAATTTGTCAATTAGTAATTTTTTTATTAACTTTACAAATTAAAAACTCATAGAAAAATAAAATTCTATTATACACGCCTTAAACATGTATACTATACGCTTACCATTTTTCACATTTTTTTAATTGCGTGTATGTTTGGTTGAGTTACACAACTTATTTTTTGATTTTTTTAAATAAAAATTAATTTGACAAAAATAAATACAAAAGGAAGATAATTTTTAATTTGTAAAAATTATTTCTCTAAAAAATGAGAAGTACATATAAAAAAAAATATGGCTATTTTTTAAAGTTTTTTCACCAAGCTAATTTTTTATTAAAAAACACTTTTTATGAAAATTCAATCAAACTTTAAAAATCATATATACATCAAAATCAAAGATAACGAGGTAGACATACACAAGCGGGAAGCACAATATAAAATAATAAATAAATTAAAAAAAACTATTGAATTAATAGTTATTTTGAATTGGATAGAACTCTAGTATCCAACGAAACTTTCATAATACACAATACTCCTAATACAAAATCTGTTTTTAATTTCATCTCTATCTCTAACTCTGTTATATACATCTCTAAATCTATCATCAAAATCAAACCTATCTCTTACTTTTCTCATATTTTTTTTGTTCTTTCTTGCATTCTTTTACTCTGTATTGCCCTAAATTTTTTCCCACATGAGGAACGAAGAAGACATGAACAAAAAACAATCATGATTTTCTCATAAAATTATCAGGTCTTGAAGAAGAAGACAAAGATTTATTCACTATTTCTCTCTCCTGCCCTCGACACTTGTCACAACCACTGCTGCCACCACCACCACTGCCGTCGCTACTACAATCATATACACTACTCTTTATGTAAAATAAAATAAAAAGTTGATTTGACGTGAATTATTTTAATTAGGAGTAAAAAAAAATTGGAACATTTGTGTAAATATGTTGGCTGTTAAATATTTCTTATACAAAATTAAATAGCTAAAATTTGTCAATTAGTAATTTTTTTATTATCTTTCCAAATTAAACACTCATAGAAAAATAAAATTCAATTATACACGCCTTAAACATGTATACTATATGCTTACCATTTTTCACATTTTTTTAATTGCGTGTATATTTGGTTGAGTTACACAACTTATTTTTTGATTTTTTTAAATAAAAATTAATTTGACAAAAATAAATACAAAAAGAATATAATTTTTAATTTTTAAAAATTATTTCTCTAAAAAATGAGAAGTACATATAAAAAAAATATGGCTATTTTTTAAAGTTTTTTCACCAGGCTAATTTTTTATTAAAAAAAACATTTTATGAAAATTCAATAAAACTTTAAAAATCATAAATGCATCAAAATCAAAGATAACGAGGTAGACATAGACAAGCGGGAAACAAAATATAAAATAATAAAATAATAAAAAAAACTATTGAATTAATAGTTATTTTGAATTGGAAAGAACTCTAGTATCCAACAAAACTTTCATAATACACAATACTCCGAATACAAAATATGTTTTTAATTTCATCTCTATCTCTAAATCTATTATATACATCTCTAAATCTATCATCAAAATCAAACCCATCTCTTACTTTTCTCTTATTTTTTTTGTTCTTTCTTGCATTCTTTTCCTCTGTACTGTCCTAGATTTTTTCCCACATGAGGAACGAAGAAGACATGCACAATGCTGAAGAAATCAAAAATAAAAAAAACAGTCATGATTTTCTCGAAAAATTATCAGGTCTTGAAGAAGAAGACAAAGATTTACTCACTCTTTCTCTCTCCTGCCCTTGACACTTGTCACAACCACTATTGCCACCACCGCCGCCGCCGTTGCTACTACAATCATATACACTACTCTTCATATAAAAATTAAAAAAAAAAAAGTTGATTTGACGTGAAGAATTTTAATTAGGAGTATTAGATTTTTCAACAAAAGAAAAAAAAAATTGAAACATTTGTATGAATATGTTGGCTGTTAAATATTTTCTTATACAAAATTAAATAGCTAAAATTTGTCAATTAGTAATTTTTTTACTATCTTTACAAATTAAAAACTCATAGAAAAATAAAATTCTATTATACACGCCTTAAACATGTATACTATATGCTTACCATTTTTCACATTTTTTTAATTGCATGTATATTTGGTTGAGTTACACAACTTATTTTTTGATTTTTTTAAATAAAAATTAATTTGACAAAAATAAATACAAAAAGAAGATAATTTTTAATTTTTAAAAATTATTTCTCTAAAAAATGAGAATTATATATATATAAAAATATGGCTATTTTTTAAAGTTTTTTCACCAAACTAATTTTTTATTAAAAAAAACTTTTTATGAAAATTCAATCAAACTTTAAAAATCATAAATACATCAAAATCAAAGATAACGAGGTAAACATAGACAAGCGGGAAACAAAATATAAAATAAAAAAAAATAAAAACTGTTGAATTAATAGTTATTTTGAATTGGAAAGAACTCTAGTATCTAAGGAAACTTTCATAATACACAATACTCCTAATACAAAATTTGATTTTAATTTCATCTCTATGTCTAACTCTATTATATACATCTCTAAATCAATCATCAAAATCAAACCCATATCTTACTTTTCTCTTTTTTTTATTTTGTTCTTTCTTGCATTCTTTTCCTCTGTATTGCCCTAGATTTTTTCCCACATGATGAACGAAAAAGACATGAACAATGCTGAAGAAATCAGGAAGAGAAAAAATAGTCATGATTTTCTTGGAAAATTATCAAATCTTGAAGAAGAAGACAAAGATTTACTCACTCTTTCTCTCTCCTGCCCTTGACACTTGTCACAACCACTGCTGCCACCACCACCGCCGCCACTGCTACTACAATCATATACATTACTCTTTATATAAAAAAAAAGTTGATTTGACGTAAAGAATTTTAATTAGGAGTATTAGATTTCTCAACAAAAGAAAAAAAAAATTGGAACATTTGTGTGAATATGTTGGCTGTTAAATATTTCTTATACAAAATTAAATAGTTAAAATTTGTCAATTAGTAATTTTTTTATTATCTTTACAAATTAAACACTCATAGAAAAATAAAATTCTATTATATTGGAAAAATGGTTTTATATAGACATATTTTTTAGCCCAATTTGGGTGGACCCCAAACGTCTTTTTGGGGTGGGTCCGAAGAGGTGAAGTGTTCTTTGCCGCGTGGCAAGTCATACGGTAAAGACGGAACGTCAAAACCATTTATGAGTGAATGGGAAGTTGAAGTCGTTTTTGGGTCTAACATTAATTTTTATTTAGATAAAATTCATTTAAATTTTTTCAATAAAAATTATTGTGGGAATTTAAATTTAAATCTAAATTTAAATTTTTGGGTTCCTAAGTGGTTTCCTAAAGTTTATCAAATAGATTAAATATTTATTTTCCAAACAGTTAATAAATCTTTTTAATTGAATTGGTTTTGTTTTGATTAAATTATTCTAATAGTTTAATAAAACAAAAATCAGTTCCAACAGATTTATAACTGTTGGACCAAACGGCCTTGTTCCAAATTGTTTGAATATTGGGTCTTTCCCTCGGTCAAATCAAATATTCAAATTGGGAATAGTGCATGCACCCGTTCCTTTGAATTATGCACCTTTTCATCTAATTTTTGATACCTGTTCGGGTCTTTTATTTTGCCTATAAATACAATCATTTTTCAGCAGTTAAGGAGATCCGAAAAATCAGTCTATTTTGGTCTCTTTGCTGTCCATTTTTTCTTTTAGTGCATTATTCTTCATTTTAGATTTAAGAATAAATATTCAGAGAGTTAGAACACAGGTTTGGTTCGCCGAACAAATTTATTTGAAGTGCTTCTATAAATTTGTGAAGATCATTGTATCCTGGGAGACAGACGCCATTCAACCGTAAGCACCGTAGCGGGGCGAATCTGTCTTAAGGACAAAGTGTCACACACTCGACTTGGTCTTAAATTATTTATTCAGTTCAACGAAATAAATTCGGTATGTTATTTATTTATTTTGTTTGATTTATTTCAAGTTATTTTTTATACACAGAAGATTGTTCCAACATATTATACACACCTTAAACATGTATACTATATGCTTACCATTTTTCACATTTTTTTAATTGCGTGTATATTTGGTTGAGTTACACAACTTATTTTTTGATTTCTTTAAATAAAAATTAATTTGACAAAAATAAATACAAAAAGAAGATAATTTTTAATTTTTAAAAATTATTTCTCTAAAAAATGAGAAGTACATATAAAAAAAATATGGCGATTTTTTAAAGTTTTTTCACCAAGCTAATTTTTTCTTTAAAAAAAACTTTTTATGAAAATTCAATCAAACTTTAAAAATCATAAATACATCAAAATCAAAGATAACGAGGTAGACATAGACAAGTAGGAAACAAAATATAAAACATAAAATATAAAATAATAAAATAATAATAAAAACTTTTGAATTAATAGTTATTTTGAATTGGAAAGAATTCTAGTATCCAACGAAACTTTCATAATACACAATACTGCTAATACAAAATTTGTTTTTAATTTCATCTCTATCTCTAACTCTATTATATACGTCTCTAAATCTATAAACAAAATCAAACCCATCTCTTACTTTTCTCTTTTTTTTTTTTGTTCTTTCTTGCATTTTTTTCCTCTGTGTTGCCTTAGATTTTTTCCCACTTGAGGAACAAAGAAGACATAAACAATGCTGAAGAAATCAAGAAGAGAAAAAATAGTCATGATTTTCTCGGAAAATTATCAGGTCTTAAAGAAGAAGACAAAGATTTACTCACTCTTTCTCTCTCCTACCCTCGACACTTGTCACAACCACTCCTGTCACCACCACCACCGGCGCCGCTACTATAATCATATACACTACTCTTTATATGAAAAAAAAAAAGTTGATTTGACGTAAAGAATTTAATTAGGAGTATTAGATTTCTCAACAAAAAAAAAAATTGGAACATTTGTGTGAATATATTGGCTGTTAAATATTTCTTATACAAAATTAAATAGCTAAAATTTGTCAGTTAGTAATTTTTTTATTATCTTTACAAATTAAACACTCATAGAAAAATAAAATTCTATTATACACGCCTTAAACATGTATACTATATTCTTACCATTTTTCACATTTTTTTAATGGCGTGTATATTTGGTTGAGTTACACAACTTATTTTTTGATTTTTTTTAATAAAAATTAATTTGACAAAAAAAAATACAAAAAGAAGATAATTTTGAATTTTTAAAAGTTATTTCTCTAAAAAATGAGAAGGACATATAAAAAAAATATGGCTATATTTTAAAGTTTTTTCACCAAGCCAATTTTTTATTAAAAAAAACTTTTTATGAAAATTCAATCAAACTTTAAAAATCATAAATACATCAAAATCAAAGATAACGAGGTAAACATAGACAAGCGGGAAACAAAATATAAAATAAAAATAATAAAAACTGTTGAATTAATAGTTATTTTGAATTGAATAGAACTCTAGTATCCAATGAAACTTTCATAATACACAATACTCCTAATACAAAATCTATTTTTAATTTCATCTCTATCTCTAACTCTATTGTATACATCTCTAAATCTGTCATCAAAATCAAACCCATCTCTTACTTTTCTCTTGTTTTTTTTTTTTGGTTCTTTCTTGCATTATTTTCCTCTGTATTGCCCTAGATTTTTTCCCACATGAGGAACGAAGAAGACATAAACAATGCTGAAGAAATCAAGAAGAGAAAAAACAATCATGATTTTCTTGGAAAATTATTAGGTCTTGAAGAAGAAGACAAAGATTTACTCACTCTTTCTCTCTCTTGCCTTCGACACTTGTCACCACCACCGCCACTACTACAATCATCGTCACCCCTACCACCGCCACCACAACAAGCATTCTCACAATGGTCCCCACCACCACCTCCGTGGCCATTCCAACTATCCCCCTCACACTCTCTCTACACCCAGCCGCCACCTTTACTACCACCACCACCACCACCTCTACCTCCACCTCCACCTCCAACCCCCTCCACCTCCGCTACCACAGTGCACCGCCACGAGGCAAGGCCCTGGCCCATCTCGTATGGTATGTGCTCGCCGAAACCTTACCCAATTGCCGCGGGAGGGGAAGAGTGACACGGTCCAGGCTCCATTCCCGTGGGCGACCACTAGAGCTGTAATCGAGCCGAGCCGAGTCGAGTTTTACCATGCTCGAGCTCGGCTCGTCCTATTATGAAGGTGTTCGAGCTCGGCTCGAGTTCGAAACGAGCCTAAATATGTGAGCTCGAGCTCGGCTCGCCTAAAATTTGCATAGCTCGAGCTCGGCTCGCTATGGCTTGTTAGCCAAGTGAAATCACCAAAGGCTAGCAGCCACTCCACTTAAATAGAGATCTGTCTGTCTTTGAAATGCATGATGTAAACGATGTGGGACTCCAAGTTGTTTGAAACATTACTATCAAACGGTGTCGTTTTATCCTTTGCACCAAAAGTCCCACATCGCTCAAAGGAAGGAGCATGCTAAAGGTTCACCATTTATAAAATGGGGCGTTGTTTTGTCCTTTGCAAGAAAAGTCCCACATCGCTCAAAGGAAGGAGCATGCTAAAGGTCACTACTTATAAAATCAAGCTGCTGGCAGCTTCATTGGTAGCCCAAGTCAAGCTTTGGAACATGCAATATGATATGTATACATATGATTATATAAAACATAAAATATTATGTGAACAAAAAATAAATAGTTAAAAGTTTTATGGCATTTTATATATAATATTTATATATATATATATTAGTTTAAGCTCGCGAGCCTAATCGAGTCGAGCATTATTAAGCTCGAGCTCGGCTCGTTTGTTAATCGAGCTTGGAATTTAAGCTCGAGCTCGGCTCGTTTATTAATCGAGCCAAGTTCGAACGAGCCTTAACGAGCCGAACTCGAGTTTGTTCATGAACAACTCGGTTCGTTTGCAGCCCTAGCGACCACCCACCGGGCCACCGTGCACAGCCTCAACTACCTATTATCGAGACAAATTTATTCCATAACCGGTGAAGTACAGTGCAAGTGATGCGAGAGGCGGTATGAGATGGATTTTGATCTCCGGGAGAAGTTCGCGGAGGTTGGGACCTTCGTGGCAGAGAGGAAGAGCAGCATGCACGATCGAGCTCCGAGCGTGTGGATGAACCCGGTGCTCCCGGCATGCAGGTTGTGTTTATTTTTTTTATTTTTGTAAGAGGAGCTAATTTGAGCCAATTAAATTAATTAGGCCCAATAGTCCAAGGTTGGTGGGCCCGAATTTATCGCAAATCCATGATTGGTGGGCCTGGATTTATCGCCATCAAATGGACTGAATGGCTAAGCCTCGAAAAGGTTTGGATCCACGAACTTAGAGACTTACTCGGGCCCTGACTCGAAAAGGTATTGAGCAAGCCTAGAGATCCGAGGCACTTGGACTCGAAAGGGTTCGAATCCACGAACTTAGAGACTTACTCGGGTCCGGACTCGAAAAGGTATTGAGCAAGCCTAAAGATTCGAGGCACTCGGAGTCGAAAGAGTTCGGATCCACGAACCTAGAGGTCTGAAGCACTTGGCTTCGAACGGATTCAGACGCAATCTAGAAGTCGCTCCGATAATGAGTCCCAGAACACTTGCGGGTTCGGAGCTTTCCGGGATCTACGTACCAGAACCATGGGCGTAATGGAGTCCGAACAAAGGACCCGATCCCGAGGACGGTGAGTGGAGATAAATTCACTCTTCGGTTAAATTAGCCTATACCCGGGTCGAGGTGGCACGACCCTGGGGGGTCCCTGAGACTTGGCAATATTTCGCGGCAGGACGTCCTCTGGGACTACCCCTGACCCTTTGGGATGATTGGGGATCATTGGTTAGGTGTGGCTAAGAAGAAGCGTTCGCCGAGAGGTTGATCTCCTCTTCGGGGTTTTCCTTATCCTCGGAGAGGGCACCTCCTCGGACAAGGTGGTTAGAAAGAATATTCCCCATGTGCCTTGCACATGGGCTCCATCCTACATCATAAGATGCCTATAAATAGCACCCACCCATAACTTTACAATGGATGGATTTTGGAGAGAAAACTCTTGGGAAAGAACTAATTTTCCTTCTCCATTATCAACCTTGAGAGTGAAAGTGGGAGATTCATGGGAGAGCCTTGCCATTATTCTCTCTCTAGCTACCTTGCCTTCTTCTTCACCCAATCTCTTATCTCCATCATCTCCTTTACTCTTGTGTTCTTAAGTTGAGACTATTGAAGAATCTAAGCCTCTTATCATTTTCTAGAGAATTCGAAGTTGTTCTTCAAGGATCTTCGAAGATCTTCGAATTTTCCAACGACGTTCTTGAACCCTCTCATACAATTTTCATTTAAGTTTATGCAAATAATGGAAGAGTGATCTGTTAAAGAAAATTTAGTATTATCTAGTGATAGACAAATGTTATATATATAAAATCTAATTTCTTACTTTATTGGTTTCATATGCATTTATAAATTTAGGTTTCAATTCTATTTATCTATAGCATTGCTTTTTTTAATAATTTGATAACATATGTAAGAAAACATAACTCTCAAAATATTTAAAAAAATAATATATGTTAAGAGAATTTAGTATTATTTGGGGATATATAATTGTTTCTGTGGTTATATATTTCTATGGGAGAAAATGAGTGTTTATATTGTGATGAAAGAGTCTTAATGTTAAAATGTCAAGAGTTTATTTTTAAGCTTTATATATATATATAACTTTGTAATTTAGTTATTTGAAAATTGAGAGTAATATGAGTGAAACTTTCTTCCAATTGTTTGAATTGTATAGCCATTTTATTTTCTAACAGGTTTTGCGAGCAAGAGAACAGCGCGAAGCCAGTGATTTCAGAGAAGAAAAAGTCGATCAATTGGTTGTTTTTGCTTTTGGGTCAGATGATCGGGTGTTGTACTATTGAACAGTTGAAGTACTTCTGTAAACACACTAAGAACCATCAGACTGGAGCAAAAGATCGGGTTCTTTATCTAACTTATCTTGGTTTGTGCAAACAGCTTAATCCTAATGGACCATTTGATCGCTGACCACATAAGATGTGTCACGGGAATCTTTAATCTCAAATTTAGATCATATGATTATGTGAAATTTATTTTTGAAGATCATAAAACATAATGTTGTCATCGTTATGTTTATGTAATTTTAGAGTTGTGACATTTGAAGTCATTTAAGATTTTGTTTAATTTCATTAGATGTTTGTCTCTATCTGTCTGTTTGAGTAAATTATTATGCATAAACCTCTAGCTTGGTCAAATATATGATTAGTCCCATTTATTACTCATGCAAAATAAGGGCTGGTTTGGCATCTATGAAAAAAGATAAAAAGCTAAAAAATTATTCAAAAAGTTATCACTATTCACACAAAAATATATATATATATATAAATAAGTTTACAAAAAAAAAAAAGCACAAGTCAAAAAGTGTATTGAAGTAATGTGTTGCTGTTCGCCCCGTGGAACCCATCATGGGTCCCGTTTTGATAATTTGAACCGTTCAACGTGTTCTTGGAGTATATCTTATATTAAAAGAATTATACATTTTGCATAAAAGTTAATATTATAAAAAATGTATAATATTTTAAAGTATGCTTAATAGACTTTATAATAAAATTTAACGTTGATGTTTTCATTATACGCAAATGATAAAGGAAGAATCACATTTTTTAATCACGTTTTGCTAATCATATAATGCGGTATACTTACAAACAAACATTTGCATGAATCTTATTAGTACTTTATCATATTTTTATTTTTTTTCGATCGGCAAACGTTAGTTATTAGTTGTTAGATTAGCATATATGGGAGAAAATCTCCCCACCTTTAGCAAAATAAGTGTTTGCACTCCCTTAATACTTCGTCATTGATAAGCCTATCATATCCAATTATAAATAAAATGTGATAAAAAGTTATTGATACAATGTTTCTGTGTACATTGCATATCGTGTCAATATCTATAAAAAGGTGTTGGGTGCCAGTGAATTGAGGGCCTCGACAACGCATAGGAAAGAGCTTAAAACTAGAAGAAAGAGGGAGAATATGATAAGTGATTTACAAGGATCGGCATATTGTCTAACGAGTGTGATTCCTTCTTCTTGACCACTTTTTGAAGATCCATCATCCATTCGCAGCATTGGGCACGTCAGAAAACCATACAATATACCTGTAAAGCCTGCTCCAAAATGTGTCCTGCAACATGTAGTAATATCATTAGAATGTGAAGATCTTTGTCTATTTTCTGTGTAGTCAATTTTTCAATTCTATAGCACTAAACAACAGTTCATATATATTTCATCATGCATATAAGTGAAACTTTTTCAAAAAAATTTTTTTGTAAAAAATGTTTTTCTAAGTTTGGTTGCATCCTTGAAACTAATGTACTAGCAGTGGTAGGGTGGAAGTGGTTTGGTCGGAAAGGAGAAGAGTGGTGGTGGTTTAGTCCGAAAAGCATTTGTCATATTTCAAAAGTGGAAAATATTTTCTATTCAAATAAGATTGTTTTTCATTGATCAAGAAAAATGTTCACTTTTGACTTTCATTTTCTATTTTACCAAACACCAAAAACGGAACATTTGTACCCATTTGATTTAAAATTCCGGGGAAATCAAATTAAAATTATTTTAACTTGTAGAGAACTGACCAGTCATCAATTGGACCAAAATTGCTTAATATGCAGCTGATGGCAGTGGCAATTATTGCTTTCTGAAGCATGTTTTCAGAATCATCCTTTGTGATCACCTCCTTGTTCTGAATTTGATAAATGAGCCAAGCTCCAATTACAGCAAATACTGGTCCCTGAACATGTAGAACGACTTCGTTAATGTTAGTATGGACAGAAAAAACATTGTAAGAAAAAACAGAAGGATACTCAATTATGAAGCATTATATCAGAACAGTGCTCGCACAAACTTTGCTTGTGGATGTAATGTTGTTTTTCCTTTAAAAAAAAGAAAGAAAGAAAAGAATAGAAGAAATATGGTAGGAGAATTGTCATAAAATCGTACATGGTGGAAAGACCAAATTATGGCTCAATGTTCAGCGTAGTTACTATGAAATCCCAACAAACTAATTTCAAACCTCGACTCATTTAGGGAGTGTGATTGTGTATGTGTGAAGAAACACATATCTCCATTGGTTTGCCATTTTGAAGCTACAGACACAATCTCTATATTTCTCCAGAAAATGACTCCCAGTAACATACAGACCCACGGAGAGAGAGAGAGAGAGAGGCACATTTCAATTACAATAAAAATCTCCGCAATGACTAAAGACCAATAATCAAATATTAACTTCAATGACAGAACAATTCAAGGAATAGTAAGATAAGGTCAATCTTGTCCATGAAAACAGCAAAGCAAAATACAAACAGAGCAAACAAGTCTGAACTCTATATTGGAAGGACAATGAGGTAAAAGTAACCACAACGACCATGGTATTATTCACATAATCTATCATGAAGTGGAAATTGCCCGGAAAAACAAAAAATAAAAAATAAAAAGAAAAGAGATACAAGGAAAATGAAAAAAATACACAGATAGTATGTATAAGATTATATACCCAAGAAATAAAAGAAAACAGTGCAACATGGCTTACCGTCCCACCCACAGTTGGGTCTGGTGTTTGAAGAAAGCTGGTCAAGTTACCAGAAATTCCTCCAAGAATATATATCAATAAAAATGTAAAGGAACCATATGCTCTGCAAACTCGAGGCCCAAAACTAAGAAGCACCCAACAACCAAGGGCCACGTGAAGGATTCCCGAGTGCTGCAAATAGAAAATGTTTAAAAGAAGGCGAATCTAAAATGTTCACATCTCAAATTTGTGTGCAGTAATTTAGTAAAGGAGTTCTTGGACATCCAGAAGAATTCAAACCAGTCCTTTATTTTCTCTTTTACATTAAATGGAATTGAAACAGTCTAAAGTTTCTTTCAAAGCATTTTTGTATTATTTTTCATAGCATATACATGAACCCATTGTTCTAATTCTAAGAAGGAAGTGATTCAATAATGGTTTCACATCTTTGGAATGATTACATTTCTCATTTTTCCATTAAAAAAACAAGAAACCAGCAATCAATAAAATAAAACAAGATAAGTGACAGATGACTGGGTGATTTGTTTGTAGTCAATGTAGTACAGTGTTCTTTTGATTGAACTTCCTAGTGGAGACTAAATCTTGATTACGACAGACAAATGACATACAAAAATAAAAAATATACAAATTTTGTATATAGAATGATGTTGGTGTATTAAAACTTTCCATTTTAAAACAGAGTGCCCAAGAAAATGATATTTTAATTACTGAAATCCCACAGCCACACCATTCATAAAAATCCTGTAAGAATAGTATTTTCCAGAAAGAATATATCAAGTTTATAAATGTGGTTGTTTGGTAGGCTTTTTGTTTTTAACCATTCACCCAAGGATTATAAATGACAGTTAATGCTTCAAAGTAATCAAAAGCCCAATGGAACCATTTTGTTTTTAGGACATGCAAATGCCCTGTACCTAAAAATCTGTCTCAAGTTTCATTTGATTAACTAAATCCACAAACCAACACGGCAAGTTTCATAAATAATCATTTCAGTACTGTTTGAATAATTGTTGAAACAGTATTGAATAGAAACACGAACCCAATCATCAATCTTGTACCAGAAACATAGGTGTCACTAGTCTCCACCATTCTCCAAGCAAAATCAAGTGATTTATCTTTGCTCCATATAACAATGGGAGTGAAAAGAGCTCTAAGTCAGAGTTCTGGATCGGACTTGCTATTTCGAACAGAAAAACTGCTATGTTTATGGAAACCAATATACTTCTGCATTGAGAAATCTTGGAAGTATCAGAATGGTATAAATTGAGAGTTACCCAATAAGAAAATGCATAGATAGAGGCAATGGAAACCAAACAACATCAAACATAAAGTTCAAAAAGATGGATGGATATATTACATCAAGTGAAAATCGGAGGTTTCATTGTATGAATGCTTTGAACCATCCTCACCATCCTTGTTTTTAAACCTCATATAGTTTTTCATTTTCTTCCATCCACCTCTTCCAGAACCTACCCTGACAGAATATGATGCTTCTTCACTAGTTTCATCGTTGGAAGCGGATGACACGTAGTTTTTTGAATTTGCATCTGAATGAAAGATAAAAAGCATTGGGACTTTTATTTTCCTAATAAACAATGACTACGGAAATCTAGAAATACATGCTAGAAATATGCTTCAGTGCTCTGCAACAAATCAATGATATGCTCATACCAACAAAATTTGAAAACAAAAAATAAAAAATAATAATGAAAAACATTGAACCTTTACCTTTACTAACTTTGCCAAAATAATCATCTAGAGATCCTAGTACGCTTTTCGCCTTGGACTGACCATCTTGATCAATAAACTCTTCCTTCTTATTCAAAGAAACTGAAGAAGGCTTATTAGCATCATGTTGAAGTTTTCCAAAATAAGTATCTAGAGACTGTAATTGCTTCTCATTTGAATTTGACTTATATGCATGACAGACGATGCACCGTTTGTCTCTTTGTGGAATTTTATTGGATCTGGATCTTAGACAGAACTGTGTAGATCCTCTGGTATAAACCATTCCTTGGGAAACTCCAGCGCCTTTTCTTGTATTTACTTTTAGTGGAATCCCAGTAGCATCATTTGACCATCTTCTGCCTGTTTCACCAGAAATTGAAGAAAAACAACTACAATCCTCCTGGGTTGCAATAAAGCTACACATAAAACCCTTCTCATTATATCTGTCCTCTTTTGAATTTAAAAGAGGTTGGTCTTTGTAGGACATTTTGTAGCATATTGGAACCACAGCCATGGAGATCTGAAACAATAACATAAATAGCGGTATCAGCACCAGTTTTATACCCATAAACAGAAATGACTTTATTAGTTTGTTCCTAATATT
Organism: Camellia granthamiana; assembly: GCA_036172215.1. Lineage (NCBI taxonomy): Eukaryota > Viridiplantae > Streptophyta > Magnoliopsida > Ericales > Theaceae > Camellia > Camellia granthamiana. The sequence continues at coordinate 144,397,056 of CM069908.1, read as the reverse complement.
AAATAACCCACTATATTCATTCACACATTTCTACAAACACTTTATCTATGAACTTAAAGCACAACATTAAATAATCAAACAAGAGCACATACAAGCCAATATCAGCCCAATATTAATTCATGCATATCTACAAAAACTTTATCTATGAACTTAAATCAAGATATAGAATCTTAGGTGCGGTCTGGCAATAGAACTTTTTATTTATTTATTGTTACTGGGAAAATTGAGTAGTTCCTTGGTATTTATAGCCGAAAACAAAAAAAATAAATAAAATTAGGGACTAATATAGCCAAAAAAACAGCTTGGTTAGAATGTACCAAACAAGATCGTAATAACAATTGCCACAAGTTAAATACCCAAACAAGAGCTCATTGGGAGCCAATATTTGTTCATGCATATCTACAAACATTTGATCTATGAACTTAAAGCACCATAAAAAATCTTAACAAACATTGCACAATGAAGTTAAATAAACAAGAGCTCATTCGGTACCAATATCAAATACCCAGTATTCATTCATGCATTTCTACAAACACTTTGATCTCTGAACTTAAAAGCACCACATAGAATCTTGACACCCTACACACACACACACACACACACACAAACCCAAGACATGACATGTTTTCATGAGAATAAACAGAGGAAAAAAGGTAGTTATATACCGTTAAAGATAACAAGTGGAGGTGATGAGCCAAGATAACATGCAGAGAGGTGAGGGAAAACAAAACACAGTGAGTGTCTGTGTGTGTGTGTGTGTGTGTGTGTGTGTGTGTGAGAGAGAGAGAGAGAGAGAGAGAGTCTAACTAGGAATCAATCAGATAAGTGGCACTTCCATTAATGAAAGTACTTTGCAAAAACATAGATGGTAATAGAAAAATGTAGAAATCTGACATGTAACCAATGGAAAGTACTGCCTTATCATGGTTGGTCCACTGCACTGCTGCCACGTGTTCCCAACAACACCCAGATTCTCACTGGTTCTTCCTGATTTGGTCGCCAGGAAATTTGCATGGTCCCACGTTCTTTGATTTTGTGTGTTGTACCAACCACGTCGTGCCACGTGGTGGTATAAAGTGGATATTAACGCCAATTTTCTCCATTAAAAACAACTTATTTAAATCCCACCAATTCTTTATTTTTATTTTTATTTTTTTTTGAAAAAAGTCAATAAATCCAAAAAAAAAAAAAAAAAAAAAAAAGGAGACATTTATCAAAATAGGCCTAATCCTTGATGCCATTGGCCACTTGGTTGATGTTTTATTACAAATAAACTATTTGCATAAAATAATATGGCTTCCTATAATTATAAAAATTATATCTCTCTCTTTTAAATTTATAATCTCATGACAAATAACTTATTTTGTTAATCAATTATTAAATTAATTAATAATTTTTAATGGTACCAATAATCTATTTCAATTAACAATTGTCATAATTTTATTATTGTATATGATAATAGTTAAAAATTTCATTTTTTATATCAATTCTATTAATTAAATGACAAATTATCATAAGAGATTATTTATAATTTTCAATATCACAAAAAATAATTTATATTTTAAGTAAATTGTAGTGAATATATTTATAATTTATTATTTATATTTTTTACATTAAAATTACAAATAAATCTTCTTAAAATGGGGAGATCCCACCATAAGATATTTTTAGTAGAGCAATGTTCCATCTACTTCAAATATTATTAATAATCTTATTAAGATATACATAGTTTAAATATCATTGGATGTTTAAATATTTTAACTTTTTTTTAGAACTAATCATATTTTGTCTGTTGTATTTTTAATAATATTGTTAATATGTGTAGAATTATTTTTAGTGTAATAGAGGGCAAGTTTGGGTAACATTTTTTTTTTTTTTGGTTGAAAAAGAAAGGGTCGAGCAGGCTGTGAGTCTCCAATTCCTAGCTAAGGTGAAGCAATGTATAAGAGCGCCACATCGAGGGAAGATGAAGAGCCGAATCTGAGTGAAAGCATTTTTGCGTCAATCTCTAACCACTGAACCCACCTCTTAGAGGCAAGTTTGAATACCTATTAAAAAGGAGAAAAGACAAAAGGACATTATTAAAATTTTAATTTAATTTTTTACTTTTTCTATATTTTTTCATAAAAAATTAATTAAAATAATTAATTTTCAAAACAAGCAAGAGGTGAAGTCATGAAAAAAAAAGAGGGAAACTTATCAATAAGTCTCATATACAAAGTTCAAGACCTATCTAATCCTCAAACAAAACAATTGTACCAATTAATTCTATATATTTTTAATTGTTACCAAAAAATCTTATATTTTTTTTTAGAACTTACAGACACCGTTACATCCTACTACCGTCAGACTTCTGTCAAACGGTCACCGGAGATTCGTCAGAATATTCAGCATCGCCGAGAAGTCGCCAAAGTATCACTGGGAAATCGCCGGAGTATCGCCAGAAGTTCACCGGAGTGTTAAGAACGTTAATGGAAGTCGCTGGAATGTTCAGAACGTTCACTAGACGTTAAGAACATCATTAGAGACTCACCGAAATGTTTAGAATATTGCTGGAAAAAAAAAAAAGAATAAATGGAAAAATTAGAGCAAAAAAAATAGCAAAATGTGTTAAATATTGATAAACTAAAAGAAAAAAAATGGAATGACAAAAAACAGCAACAATGGGAAAAACATATGCTATTTTTCAATTTTTGTAAGGTTTAAGCAAATAATCTCCAATATTGATCAAACTGAAAAGTGAGTTTTGAAACTGTAAAATATTACAGTTTCAAAGCAAAAATCTATTAAGTATTTATCCTTATTAATCAAACTGAAAAACATATTATGAAACTGTAAAATTTTACAGTTCTAAAGAATGTTATGAAATTGTAAAATTTTACAGTTTTATACCATGATTCATTTCAGTACCAAAAAAATTTGAAACTATAAAATTTTATAGTTTTAAACCATGATTCATTTCAGCACCCAAAAAAATTTGAAACTGCAAAATTTTACAGTTTTCACCGCCTATAACTAAAACTCGAAAACAACTTGTTCAGAACTTGAAAATTTTCTCCATTAGAACAGAAAAAGAGAAGTGTATAGCATAAAAAATGTAGAAAAAATACGAGATTGAAGTAGAAAGGCGGATATAGAGAAATGATTGTACTCCGACAACTATTTTTTGTTTAGATCTAGCCAAATCTGATGTAGATCTACTCAAATCTTGTAATAACCCTCATCACTGATTACTGATTTAGTACTGATTACTGCTAAACCGAGACCGATTATGATTGATAATTGAATTGATTGAAATACTGAACTGACTGACTGAGAACTGAGACTGATTGATTGACTGTAACTGTTTAAATGCATAATCTATCTGTTTGACTGCCAAATTATCTGTTCTTGTCTTATGCATTAAACTGCAAATTGAAGGCCTTATCGGCGGCCAAATCGAAAATTTGTTGATGTTCTGTAATCGTCATAATTTATGTGATTTTATGGTATATTTAATTGAAAATCGATTTGGTGTGATTAAATTATATTAAAATAAACTAAATCAAAGAGTTGCGTTATTTACGGAATTGCCATGCTAGTGGGCCCTTTTATTATAACATTTTTTAGCCTTATTAAGCATTCAACAAAACATTTGCTCAGCCATTTTCTTCATCCCAACCGACCAAGAGAGAGAGGGAGTGAGAGAATTGAGTTCCTTCTTGAGTTTTGCTTGGAGAATTAAAGAAATTGAAGGATAAATGTCTAATTGAGCTTCTAGTCTTGTGATTGAAGACCTAAGGTAGATCATTGACCTTCTTTATTGTGCATTTGAGTTCATTCTTGCATGATTCATGGGTCTTTAGTAATCTAAGGCATGAATTGGTTCAATAGTGTTGAGTTGAAGCTCATTTCATGCATGCATGCTTGTATTGATAAGTTTGAAGTTGTTTTCATGGCAAATGTCACATGCATGCTCATATTTATGTTTAAGTCCATGATTCCATCTTGTTTTGAAAAGAATTGGCTCATTAGAGCATGAATTTGAGGCTTAAGGGTTGTTTTAGTACATGCATGTTCAATTGGAATCATGTTCATGAAATTGATTTGAAAAAGGTGTTTGATGGAACTACCTTTGGGCTTTGATTTCTCAAATTGATCTTTGAAACATGTTGTATATTGAGTTTTAAAGTGTTTTCTGGAAAATTAGCCCAAAAGGATCGAATTTGATACATTGGAAGTTGATTTTGATCATGGAGTTCAAATCTGGAATTTCCAGATTTTGGTCGTCCGCTCGAGCGGAGGAAGTGACGCTCGAGCGGGGAAATCGAGCTCCCAGCATCTCTCACTGCTTTGCAGTCCGCTCGAGTGGGGTATTGTACGCTCGAGCAGAGGCTTGTGTCACACGCTCGAGCGGGGGAGTTGACGCTCGAGCGGGGACCTTTGTTGCATGTCCGCTTGAGCGGGGAAACCTGCGCTCGAGCGGGGAACTGTTTTTCTGAAAATTCTGAAACTGTTTTCTGAGTGCATCCTTGCACCCTCATTCCATTCTAGGCATTCTTAGGCCTAGTTTAAGACATCTTAATGAGGATATAGATGTAGAACCACACCGAGGCAAATTAGGGATTAAATTATTATCCTTCCCAACTGTGTAGCTTAGTGTGTGTTCAATCTGTTAACTGTGTAGGGCTGGCTTACCGAGGAGACGCTCTAGCTTACTGTAGCCCAGAACTCTGTGAGTAACAACTGTGTAAAGATATGTTCAAAAATGATTATCTTCTGAACTGTTTACTTTATTGAATTGTTACCTTACTGAGCTGTTTACTAAATTGAACTGTTTACGAAACTGCTTACTGAATTGAACTAGTTACTGAACTGCTTATTGAGCTGAACTGTTTACTGAATTGATACTGTTTACTGAACTGATACTGTTTACGAAATTGAACTGTTCACTGAACTGATACTGTGTACTGAATGAACGTATGTCTTATATTCTGAACTGTACTGTGGCATCCTTGGCACCTACTGTTTACTATTACTGTGACAGAGAGATCTCTGTCGGTTCCCAAGTTTGGAACCACTACTGTTTACTGTTATGATGGCCATTCTGTATTTCCGATATGGAACAAAGTGCTGTACGGAACTAAGTGCTACACTGTGAGCCACCTCTAGAATCTACGGAACTAAGTGCTACAGTGTGAGCCACCTCTAGAGTCTGTGCGAGACACCTCTTGAATCCACAAGTACTGTACTGTTCTCTGAAATAGTACTGTTACTGTTACTGTTACCGTTACTGTTACTATTACTGTTACCGTTACTGTTACTGTTACTGTACTGCTACTGAAGGCCATCATTTACTGTTTGGTCTGTTAAGACCCGGTCTTTTAAGACCTACTGTTCACTGTACTGTTATGCCAATGGATGTACCACATATCACTGCTTTAACTGAATGACTGTTATGACCTGAAATATGAGTCACAAACTGAATGACTGATGAACTGACTGAAATGACTGTTTTCAATACTGAAAGGACATTTATTCTTAACCCCTTTACGCATTGTGTTATTCACTGGGCTTTAGCTCACTGCTCATATATATATGTAGGTGTTCAGGCACCAGATCGCAGCTAGGAGTGTCAGGCAAGCTTTAATTCTGTCAAGCCAACCACTGTGCCTCACTGCGAGGTTCCGAGCCTATCAAGCTATGGCTTAGGGGCTTATGGGTGTTTTATTTCCCCGTTTGTCTCTGTAACTGTTTTGTTTACTGTATAGACTGATAGCACCGTACCGTACTGTTTAATAGGGATTAAGTCCCAGTTTTGACTGATTGTATATTTTGTGCATACTATTATGTACTGAAAGTATAAAGGTATGAAAAATCTTTTTGCATACAGACTGTCAGCTCATTGGACATTGTTTATTTACTGTATTGGCTTCCGCCATGCCCCTGTACTCTGTATTACTGTCCAGCAGGCCTTTGGTAGTCTCAGATTACTGGCCGGTTACAGTGCTAAACCCATAAGGGCGGGTTTGGGTCGTGACAGATCTGATGTAGATCTATATCAAATCTAAGTAGATCTACTCATCTTCTTCGTCGAAAACATATCTTCTTTACCATCGGTGAGGGTGATGCAAGGAGTCGGCGGTCAGTGGTTGCCGGTGAATCCCAATCGATGGTAGTCGTCAGTCGCCGGTGACTATATATCGGAAAAAGAAAGAGAAGAAGCAAGATATGGTTACCCGTCAACGATCGCCGAAAATCACAAAGAGTAAAAGAGGCAGAGAAGAAGAGAGGCAAAGCAGAAGAATAACGTTATAGGACTTTTTACTATAAATAAAAGGTTATGGGACTAAATAGACTACACATTTTTCAAAAAAGACTTCTTAGTAATTTTTCCAAAAAAAAGCTGGTGAGTTGTGAATCAGGCCCAATGGACTGAATACAATCTGTAGTGTTCAAATTTTGAAATAAAGAAGGTTAAAGATTCTAAATATTTTATTAAATATATAAGTGTAAAGTGTATGTCAAATATTTAATAAAATATTTAAAATTCTTAACATTTTTCTTTTGAAATACATTGGGTGTGTTTGATTTGGTTTTGGGAGATAAATTTTCAAAAAAAAAATTGAGGAGAGAGTTTTGAAATTTTTTTAGTTTGTTTGGTTGTATATTTTGGAAATAGTTTTGGAGTATGGAAGTTTTGGATGATTTTATATTTTATTGTAGTTGAGTAGGTGTGTAAGAGAAAAAGTGAAGGAGAGAGAAGAGAGGAGAGAAAGAAAGTGATTGATTGATGTGTAGAAAAGAGAAAGTGATTTTATTTCTAAAATCACTAAACCAAACAAAATTGTAAAATTTTTTCTCTAAAACTACTCTCTCAAAAACAAACCAAACAAAGCGATCGTATCGGACGAGTCAATGCTAATGTATATAATTGTAATGTCAGAATATGAACAATAATGGTAGGTTTTTATTTATTGTTGTCAAGACTTTTTTGATATTGTATTTATTTTTTGTAAAAATTTTGTCCAAGCCTATATCTAGACTTATAGCCTTTGATAGAAAGGTGCAAAATTTTGGACGTATTAAGATGCTAATTTTCTACAATGTAATAATGTTAGTAGACTATAATGACTTTATGGTTTTGTTTGTATATGTAAGATGTATTCTATAAATTGACTTTCAAGCCAACATAATAAACAATGTAAATTATTTCCATCCTTGTGTTGCTTTCACTTTAACTCCATAACTCCATCATAATTGCATAATAAAATAATAGAAAGCTACTTTCCTTTTTCGTTTTGTAATTGGCATCAGAGCTTTTGAAAGTAAGATCAAGCTATGTAAATATGTTTCTGTACATCTAAATTTTTGATATATATAAATGTGTATGGTGTGCTTTATGTTATAAAAATAAAAAATAAAAATAAATAAAAAATTCCTTTGTCAAGTTTAGTCTTTAATTGTGTATCCGTTATATTTTATATCTTCATAATTATTTGTTTCATTTATAATTATTGTAAAATCTATATGCTTAGTGTATGTCAAAACCCATATACTCATTAAGATCTTTTGACTATTAGCCATAATTAAGTCTTTAAGATCATAAAGAGAGGTTTTAGACACCAGATAAATATACTATGAGGGTCTTAGGTACTATCAACAATCTATAATGGCAATTAACCCTGAAGATATAATATGTTTTGGAAATACAAAAAATAATTTTAATAATAAATATGACCATAATTTGCATATTGCTAAAGAATCTGCAAATATAAATAGTATGTGTTCAAGTTTAAATAATATTATGGATATTATGTGTTCTTGGTTTTCTAAATTAGATAAAAATCAAAATTATCTAGAAACCAAAGTCGAGTCTATAGAATCTAAAATAGACAATTTGGGTTCTATAATAAATATTGACTTAAACAAATAAGCAAAAAACCAAATAAACAATTTGGTGAAAAAATTAAAAACTATATCCTTCATAAACAATGATGGAATGAATAGTTCAGGAGATAACTCCATTCCTGAGCTATTTTATGGTATAGAAGATATTATGGTTCTTCAAATCAATACCTATAATAGGACTGAATATGAAAATATTGTTGAAATATTGGATTATTGGAGAAAATTATATAAAGATTCAGATTTAGGTATTGATGAAAGAAATAGGTTACTAGACCAGATAAGAGAAACTTATCTAGAACATGAAACCCTTTTACAACACTTTAATTATGATATTAATATATCAACTAATTATGATGATAGCCAATCATCCTCATCTGAAGAAACATTAGATCAAGATATTTCACTAGAAATAAATAAAGGGAAAAGAAAGACAGAAGAGCCAATTGATCCCGAATTATTTGGCACATAGGGAGATGAAGAAAATTTTAACTTTATTCAAACAAATGAAGTTAAAAATGATACTAACACTGGAAGTACCTCCAATCCTACACCTGAGCCAGTAATATCTAGAAAAGATAATAATCATAAGTATCTAATAACTCAAAATGGTACTTATTTAGATTTGTCTCATGTTCTATTTAAGGGTCAGCCACAAGCAATTGATGATTGGACACAATCCTTGTCCATCATTATTACCAATTATAAAAATAGTTGGTCAAAGGAAAAATTCCTTGATTATATTTCAGCAACTCTCCAGGGAGATGTGTTGCACTGGTTAAGACAGTGGGAAAAATCAGAAATTAGAAAAAGTCAAAAAACGACTTTGTTGGCAAATTTTCTAACACTTGACACCATCTTAGTTGAATTTGCAAAAATCATAAAATAAAATTTATGTAGTTTTGTAGGAAATACTAATTTGCAAGCAGATGCGAATTATATTTTGACTAAATTAAAACTATGTAAAAATTGTCTTTTTGAAAACTATGTTCAAACTTTTAAAAAATATTATTATCTTATTGATCTATCAACAAATCAACCCTGGTTAGATCAATTTTTCCATATACTCCCTAATCTATGGGATGAGTTATGTATTAAAACATATTATGATTTTCTTTTTTTAAAAAAAAAGGGAGGGAAAGGAAGAATATGATAATCTTGGTTTTCGCATTAGTTATGTTTTAAGACTGATAGCAGATTGGTGTCTAGAAGCAAAGGCAAAAAAACAAATAAAAAATCAAATTTTCAACTCACAATACGGTAAAAAATGTTGTGATAAAATTTTAAAAGAAAATTGGAAAATTGGTTGTAATACATTTCTTAAACAAAAAGGATTTTCCAAAAAATGCAGAAAATATAAATGGAAACCTTGGAAAAAGAACAAAACTTTTTTAAAAAATAAAAAGTATATTCGAAAAAAGAAATCAACAAGTGTTTCAAAAAAGAAAACTTATAAATGTTACATTTGTAATGAATAAGGTCACTATGCACCCGAATGCCCAAAAAAAGGAAAAAGTGTAAAGAAAATGATCAAAATTCTCGAAGAACAAGATTTTGAAATAATGCATGGCGAAGAAATTTCTGATGAAGAAGAAATCTTATATGAAATTTATAGTGATGAAGAAAGTTTAGATAAAGAACTAATATTCATGATGATTAATATTAATAGTCAAGCAATATCTCAAAAAGTAAATAGTATATCTCAAGAATAATTACAAGCCATTGGGCTTGGAGATGTAATCGGAGAAGAAAAAACTTTTACCAATAAAGAATTAGCAAAATTCGAAAAAATGCAAGAAGTTACTGTTCTATAAATTTATAAACTTTCAAAATTCAGTGACAGTGTTTGAACAACACAGCAGTAGCACTCAAGCAAAATGGTCAGAAGAAGGAAATATTGATATTCTTTTTTTTTTATAAGAAAAATGTTGCAAGATGGAAAAAGAAATATCTTGAAATTTAATATATTCATATTGGATTAATTCAAGTAACCATAACAGCCTTATTTCGCCAAGGGATAGATATTCCTATTTTGGCAATAATTTTTTGATAAAATTTTTTTTGACCCAATTAAAGCAACCATTGGAGTAATCCAATCTAATTTGGCTAATAGAGTAGTTTGGTTTAATGCTATACCAAATTTCTTTATTTCCATAAATGATCCTAATCTTGAAGACACAGTTAGAATAAGAATTAAAACACAAGGATTATGAATGAAATCAAATTCCCATGATTTGGCTATTCGTTGGAAAACAATTCACGAATTGACCAAATTTCCTTAAATAAAAACAAGATCAAATGATAATAAAATCGTTGAAATCTTTGAACCAAGACTATTTGACACAGAAATACAACATCGTCTAATGAATTTGGGTGATTTAGAAGTCCCTCGACAATGGTTAATCCATGACCTAGTGGGACAAAGATAATCTTCTAAAATAAAAAATCCTGCACAATTACAAATGCAAGCATCAGGAAAAAATTTATATATTGAAAATATAGTTCAAAAAATTAAAAGATCAACTTTTGTATTTGAAAAGGACTTTCCTAACAAATCATTTTCAAAATTAAGCATTGGAGAATCAAGTAATAATTCTAATTAACAATCTATTACTTCAAACAATATTTAGATTCCTATTTTCCCAAGAACAATAAGACAATTTGAACATATTAAGTCTGCATATATGTATCATTTCAAACAAAAAATGATGATATTATTTTTTTCCCCTAACCAAGGAAAAAGAAGATACACATATGTATTGGAAACATTTAATTTTGCAGGTTATAAACCCTATAGCCTCAGTGTTCTCATAGACACAGGAGCCACAATCAGCTTATGTAAATGGAATGCCGTACCCAAAAAAAATGGACATTAATGAAACGTCCAATTTTGGGAACTGGAATTGATAGCAACCATACTTCCAAGAAAAAAAGGAAAAGTCCAAATGGTAGTTAACTATAAACGGTTAAATGAAAATTTAGAATTTGATGGATATTTTATTCCAATAAAATATGTTTTGATTAACTTAACCAAAGGATAAAAAAATCTTTAGCAAATTTGATTGTAATAGCGGATTTTAGCAAATTCAATTGATTGAAGAGTCAAAAGAATTGACAACTTTCAATACACCTAGAGGACATCACCACTGGAATGTTATGCCTTTTGGGTTAAATATAGCACCATAGGTATTTCAACGATGAATGGATACAATTTTTAAAGATCTTAAAGATTGTTGTGTAGTTTATATTGATGATATACTTATCTTCTCTAAAACCAATGAGGAGCATACGAAACATTTAAATTTACTTTGTGAAAAATTCTAAAAACATAGAATTATTTTGTCTCTAAAAAAGATTGAATTAGACAAAGAATCAATTGAATTTTTAGGAATAATTTTAGACAAAAAATGTTTAAAATTACAGGAACATATTTTGTCCAAAGTACGAGATTTTCCTGATACTCTTGAAAATATAACACAATTATAAAGTTTATTATGTATTTTAAATTATGGACAAAATTTTATCAAAAATCTTTCAAAAATAGAAATTCCCTAGTTAACCAAATTAAGGAAAAATGTTATTTTTGAATTTTTTTGAATGGACAACAGAAGATGTTGCTTTAATTAAACAAATTAAAGAAAATGTTAAAACTTTACCGGATATTTATCTTTCTAAAACACGTGATAAACTAATTTTAGAAACAAATGCCTTAAAAGCATGCTGGGGATATGTTCTTAAAGCAATACCAAGTAACTTATGGCATGATAAAGAAATACCTTTATCAGAAAATGGGATTAGATCAAGGAAAAATCCAATACCCGTAAAATTACAAAAAAAAGAACTAATTTGTAGATACAATTTTGGAACATTTAAACCAAATGAACAGAAATATATTATTTTTGAAAAAGAATTACTTGCAATAAAATTGGCAATAAAAAGTTTTCATATTTATTTAGCCCTATAAAATTTTATTGTACGCACTGATAATAAAGCAGTAAGAGATTTATTGATCAATAAAAAATCTATTGAACAAGGAAGAAGATTAGCCTGGTATCATAAAATTTATGAATATACTTTTTGTCACGACCCAAACCCGGTACCCAAGGGCTTGGCGTCGTAACAAGATAAAAATAAAATAATTCGGATAATTCTGTAGTCACAACGCAAGCGGATAAATTAAATAAATTAATTAAAATAAATGACTGGGTACCAACTGTTTATTTAAAAGGAAATAAAACATAATTTGCTTGAACTACATTGTATTACAAGAGTCTAATAATAAAAGATAGAAAACAAAATAACATAGCGATTCATTTTCCATCTTGATCCCGCTAAACCTCGTTACCTGAAAGGGGTAACAGCTATAAGCACATAGCAGAGTGAGAAATATCATACTATGAGTGTAGGGGCACAAAATGGCCATTGATATTTATTTAAGCTAAAACATTAACATAAATTGAGTTGAGTTGAATACACAAATTAATTAAGTGGCAGAAACTGAAACAATCACTATAACCGCGGTACATCACTAAGTGATAATCACTACACTGATCAATGGATCCATGACAACACTGAACCACAAAGTGGTCAACCACTAGCCAATGGTTATTTAAGTCCCCCAAGGCATGGGACTCCCGTGGTGGTACTCACAAAACATATTTTCATATAAGGTCATAGCCAAATATTCTTTAAAAGTAAAACAAACATATCCATGGATTTCACTTTTAAGCAAATAGGGTTCAGAAATAAAACCACGTAGTTGAAACTTTTATAAAACATAACTTTTATTAATATATTAATAAAACATAAATTATATAAAATAGATTTTGATAAGTCAAAATATCAGTAAAATACTTTTTGGTAACTTAAGATATAATTTAACTCACCTCTAGTACAAATTTATCCCTACTTCCTCGCACTTCCGAGCCTCACTTGCCCCGTTACGCTCCTCACGTTCACTTTGTTTCTGTGCTACACCAACACACTTCACTTCCCTATTTATACTTAAACAAGGTGTGAAGCCGAAGCATTAGTTGTATACGTGGCGGCATTCTCAATCACCCACTAAATTACCCCTTTTACTTTGACCATTTACTTTGACTTTTATCCTAATCCAGAGTCTTTATCCCTTTTGTTTAACCCTTATCCTGTACCAATGTCTTAAGACTTGAATTATGGGTTTAAAGGGTTACTATCTCTTTGGTAATTTGATGACTCCTAAAATTATATATAACTATAAATTAGGTTCACGTCTAAAAATCTCACTACTCATCTATAAATCACCACTTACAACTTACTAAAATATTTAACGTATAGTGTTTTATAACATATTTATTTAATAATCAAATTCCCAATTTATTATGCATTTATTTATTATTATTTGTTTAGTTATTATTCTTGTCATTACATGTGTATATATATATTTATTTATTTTTTGAGTTCTATTTATTGTTATTTTAAAACATTTGGGTGTCACACTTTTGAAGTAGAACATCTTAAAGGTACTAACAATTTTTTTAGTAGGAATTATTTTAGAAAATTAAATTACTAAACAAGTAATTTTAATTTTTGCAGAAGACCTCTAGATCAAGAGGAAACAATTGACAAGGGTAAACAACCCGCTCAAGGAGATTGGGTAACAATTGTTAAAAAAGTAATCATCAGACAAGAAAAATTTTATGTTGTGTTTGCAGGAAGACAACCGGGAATTTACACAGAATGAAATGATTGCAAAACGCAAGTTTGGGGATTTTCAAGAGCAAGCTATAAAGCATATGATAGCATGATCAAAACTAAAAAAACTTTTTATAGTGCACCAGCTATGGCTGTTTATCAAAAGAATTTTTGTCAAGTGAGAACTAACACAGTTCCAACTAATATTCAGACATCTAAATCAGATGAATATGAAATAAAAGATTTTTTCAACCCTGGTATATCTAGAGAAATTTATACAGAACTTAATGGAGTTTGGAAAACTCACATTGAAGACAAACAAAGTGAAATTTCGAAAATAAATGGGAGTTTTGGCTAACAAATTAGCTGAGCAAATAGCTAAATTAAAAGACTTGCAAAATCTTTGTTTCAATATCCTTAAACAAATGAATTGGAATGAAAATTTTAATTTTAAAAAATAAATTATTTTTTTCAGCTATCAGACCTCATATCAGATGAGTTTTCTAATCCAATTTTTGAATAAATAAAAAGAATTTGTCTTTTTGAAAAAGTAAGAACTTTGCTCCCAAAAGAAATTTTTCTGCTAATCAAAAATCGAGTTGAGGATCATCGTGATAAGATTAGACAAATCTTAGAATGATCTTATGATAAATTAAATTTTAAAGATGGAATTCCCAAAATAACTATAATGGCAAAGCATGACATGTGGTATTTTGAAGATATAAATTGGGGAATAACTAATCAAGTTATTTTCCAAATTTTAGATCAGATCCAATTGATAGAATATCCAATGATCATCAAAGCAATGCTCTAATGGGTAGTAAAAGGTTTTCGATTGAACAAATATTTTACTTTCTGGATCTCCAGTACCATTGGTTGGCGGGAACGAGAACATTTTTTCCAACCATACCAGATTTGGTATCTTAAAGAAACTGAAGATTTTGAATTTAAAGATGATTATTTAGATGAAGATCGCTAGAGAGAGTGATTGGAAAATATTCAAAAACTTTATTTGACAGAATATTTGATAGACAGTCTAATATCGGTTTCACAAGCAGCGTCCAATATCTATGGCTCAGCAAAATTGCCACTCATGGTCATAGATGGTAGAATACTATTTGTAACCCATTTTCCTATAACATATCAAATGTCTCATACACACAATTAATAAGGCTCTTGACATGTTATTAAATCTCAAAAAGAGAAATAATTTAGATCTTTTGTTGGAACTAGCTATGACCGCGGATAGGGATGGCAATTTGAAACCGACCCGACGGGGATCCCTGATCCCGACCCCGATTTAAGCAGTTTTTCCCCGAAAAATACCCCCGATGGGGAGGGGACGGTATTTGAAAATCAATCCCCGATCTGTTCCGGGCCGGGGACGGTGATCAGTATTCAAGCCCCGGGCCGGCCCGACCCCGGCCCCGATCCCCGGCCCTGATCCCCGCTCCGGTTCCCCCGACATGAAATTACTAATATACCCCCGTTTATATATATAATATATGTGTATTGTGTTAGGGCTTGGCTAAACACACATTCACACACAAACTGTTTCTCCTCTCTCTCTCTGCAGGTGCTACTCAAGGTCATGGCGGCGGCTCCTCCCATCACGGCGATCTCCTCCTCCCATCTCCCATCACGGCTCCTTCCATCAGGTGCTACTCACGGTCATAGCGTCGGCAGTGGCGGCAGCGGCATCACGGCGATCTCCTCCTCCCATCTCCGACGCCTTCTTCCTCCTCCCATCTCCGACGTCTTCTTCAAACTAGCATTCTTGGCTTGTTTTATCTTCTCATGCTTGTCTCTTGGAACCCCAAGTCAAGACTGTGATCCCAATGACCTGTTAGCACTGAAAGAGTTTGCAGGCAATCTCACAAATGGGTCCATTATCGCAACATGGTCCAATGATTCCATTTGTTGTGAATGGGAATGTATTAAATGTGACCATGGTGTTAGATCTGTGTGTGTGTGTGATCTGATCTGGTGATGAACAATATATATATGAAATTTTTTTTAGATACGAACAATATATATAGATCTGTGTGTGGTGTGTTAGATATGAATTTTTTTTAGATATGAACAATATATATAGATCTGTGTGTGGTGTGTTAGATATGAATTTTTTTTTTTTTTTATTTACATTTGTTACATCTGAACAACAGATTGTTAATGGTGATTTTTTTTTTTTAATGGTGATGAACAACAACAGATTGTTAATGGTGACTTTTTTTTTTTTTTTTTTTTTTTTTTTTTGGTCAGGGACTTTTCGGGGTCGGGGAAACCCGATCCCCGTTAAGGGCCGGGAGCGGGGGCAGTGATGGGCTCCCCGTCGGGGTCGGGACCGGGGATGGGGGGAGTTTCCACCGTCGGGGATCGGGGACGGAGAGGGTGATCCCCGGTCCCGCCCCGCCCCGTTGCCATTCCTAACCGCGGATGATGTAGAACATTTTCGGAATGAGCAACACAGCTAGCATCTTGATTTCCCTCCATCAAAGACTGATGAAAAATATCACAATCTCATCAACAGGATAGAAACATAGTGGACCCCACTATCAAATGCAGCTGTCTCTTGATCGACTCTAACCTTATCCCGGACACGTGGAGCAATCTGCATTATTAGGCGGAAAGTGGTCAGACAAATCTTTTAAACCGACGTTACAAGACAGAAAAGATCAGCCAAATCTTATATGTTTTAGTTTATCCATTTGAAACCCAAGGAGGGTAGACAGTGTATATAATAGTGTATATAATTGTAGTGTCAGAATATGACCAATAATGGTAGGTTTTTATTTATTGTTGTCAAGACTTTTTTGATCTTGTATTTATTTTTTGTAGAACTTTTGTCCAAGCCTATGTCTAGGCTTATAGCCTTTGGTGGAAATGTGTAAAATTTTGGACGTATTGGTGTGTTAATTTTTTACAATATAATAATATTAGTAGGTTATGATGACTTTATGGTTTTGTTTGTATATGTAAAATGTATTCTATAAATTGACTTTTAAGCCAACATAATAAACAATGTAAATTCTCTCTATCCTTGTGTTGCCTTTACTTTAACTCCATAATTCCATGGGGAATGATGGAGATCCATTGGTCAGCCTCTTTTTTTTTTTTTTTTTTTTTTTTTCAATCACCAACCCCCACGTGGGGGTGGGTGGTGGTGGTGGTGGGGGAGAAAGGAGGTCTGGGGCATTTTCCATAATTCCATCATAATTAGAGATGGCAATTGGAATCCGGGCCGACAGGGACCCGATCCCCCAACCCCGAATAGAGCGGTTATTCCCCGAAAAATACCCCTGCCGGGCTGGGAATGGTATTAAAAATTAAATCCCCGATGATATTGTAACAACCCAGATTTTTAATTATTCTGTAGAATTTATACTAATATTATTTAATTTTAGTTCAGAAAATATATAATTTATTATATATTATTATGTATAATTTTGTAAAACAATATAATTATTAAAAGTTTAGGGGTCAAAATATAAATAATAATAATATAGATAATAATAATAATAATAATAATGGGTGTGGTAGTAAAATAAATAATTAATTTTCCATTGGTATACGATAAAGTGTAATTTAATTAGGAATTAATTTATTTATATAATTATATTAAAATATTGGGTCAAATGATAATTATCTTAAATATCTATTAAGAATAAGAATGAATCTATATAATTATGAATTAAATCTTAGCGAAAGGGACGGGTTGCCACGTGTTGACACGCCGTGGCTTTCTCCTCACTATTTAAGGGAGGAGGTGATCAACCTGCGTAAAAAGAGAAAGGAAAGGAGAAGAGAAAGGTGAGAAAGAAAGAAAAGGAAAAGAAAATGATGGAAGTTAAGAGGGTCTTCAATAGTGGAAAGAAATGGTAAGGTATTAAATTTAAGGTGAGTTATATTATACCTTGAGTCACCAAAATGTATTTTACGTATGTTTTGGCTTACCAAAATCTATGTTACACAAGTTATGTTTTATTAGTATATTAATAAAAGTTATGTTTTATAAAGATTTCAGTTACGTGGATTATCTTCTGAACCCTATTTGCTTAAAAGAAAACTCATGGATATATTTGTTTATATTTTAAAGAATATTTGACTATGACCTTATAGACAATTACGTTTTGTAAGTACCACCACGGGAGTCCCACGCCTTGGGGGACTTAAATAACCATTGGCTTCTGTTTGACCACTTTGTGGTCCTTTGTTTGTCATAGATCCATTGACCTCTGTTCTGTGTGGACCAAAGTGCTACACTATTGTGGGAGCCACCTCTAGAATGTGTACGAGCCACCTCTTGAATCCGTACCTCTGTTCTGATTGTCACACCTGTGACCTCTGTTCTGTTTTGTTCAGTACCGTGGTTATGGTCATTTACTTACATAATTTCTGCATTTCAGTTTCTGCTACTTAAATGAGCAGTTTCTGCCATTTCAAGAATTTATTCACCAAACTGAGTTATGTCAATGTTTTGGCCTAACTAACTATCCATGGTTATTTCGTGTCCCTCATACTCTTGGTATGATATTTCTCACTCAGCCATGTGCTTATAGCTGTTTACCAATTTTCAGGAAATACTGCAATTCAGAAATAGTTTTTGGAAAGTCTTAGACGCGGGGTTACGAAATAGACACACACAGCACTTTTATGATATATTTTTTTATATGTAAATATCTGCCTTTCTGGTCAGTAAATTTTGTAATGAAAATAGAAGTTCCGATGATTATTTTGGTACCTTTACTTAAATATTTCTTCCGCTTGCGTTTATTAATTTGTTTATGAATTGGCCGTAGGTAACTCCAGTTACTGGCCATTACGATACTTAATCCTTGGGTACAGGGAGCGGGTCGTGACAGGTATTCAGGCCGGGGACGGTATTAAAAATTAAATCCTCGATGATATTCCGGCCGGGGACGGGGATACATGTTTCAGCCTTGCCCCGTCCCCGAACCCGGCCCTAATTCCCGACCCGGTTGCCCCTAACGTGAAATTACTCTTTTGCCCCTGTTTATATATAACATATGTGTGTGTGTGTAGGGTTTTGTTTGAACACTCACACACACTTAACACAAACACAACATAGAGCCATATCTGCTCTCGCTCTCTCTCTCTCCATTTTCTCTCTCAGTTTCTCTCTTCCCTCTCTCTCTTTCAGTAGATCGAGCAGCAGCGGTAACGAAGGGACGGTGTCGCAGTCTCCGATCGTGTAAAGGGAGAAGCAGTCGGCGTTAGAGGCGACGTACACGACGAAGCGCCTCCTAAAGATCTCAGATCTGTTTGTGTATCGGCATTGGAGCAGTCGACGTCGGAGGCGGTTTCTCTCTTCCCCCTCTCTCTTTCTCTCGTCCACTCTCTCTATTGCTCTCTGTGTGACACAGATCTCAAATCTGTTTGTGTACTGTGTGTATCTGTTCATTTTTTTTTTTTTTTTGTTTATGATCTGTTGATATTTTTGTTGATATGTTGATGTTGATGTTGATGATTCGGTTGATGATGTTGATGATGATGATTCGGTTTTTGTTGTTGTTGTTGATGATGGTGGTGTTGAAACAGATTTCGGGGGTGGGGAATTTTCGGGGTCGGGAAAATCCGATCCTCGTTAGGGGCGCGGGGATGGGAATGGTAGTAGGTTCTCTGTCAGGGATAGGGGCCGGGGCTGGGGTCGGGGAGATTTTCACAATCAGGGATCGGAAATGGAGAGTGTGATCCCTGACCCCATCCCGCCCCGTTGTCATTCCTAATCATAGTTCTGTAATAAAATAATTAAAAACTCTATTTATTTATTTATTTATTTTTCGCGCATAAACAAACCGTATGTTCCAAAAAAAAATTGTCTGGTTACGGCTATACGGATAAACTGAGGGAGAGATGCAAATAAAACACTCCCGTAGATCTGGAGAAGGCGCGAGTTGTGCCTCGTACCCCAAATACCGGACAGGCACCCCAACCAATACCGTACCGATATATATAAAGAAAGAAAACACAGACACGGAAAAATGGCGAAGCAGAAGAACAGCGACGCCACAAGACGGCTCTCAACTGCGAACCATTCCAAAGACGATCATCATCAACAACAATAGCACCACCGATCCTCCTTCCAAACCCTAATCACGCAATTCTCTCTCTCTCTCTCTCTCTCTAGATCTCGCCTTTCATCGCCAGAGCTTAAGTTGAGCTCCACCATGTGAAGCCATAATCTCTCTCTCTCTCTGTCTCTACATTTGTATGCATTGTTTTTCTGTCTAGACTTGTGATGTTGTTGCTTTTATCAAGCAATGTGAGACTTGATTGTTGAGGACTATAAATCCTTGGTTTTTGTTGAATTGGGCATTGGATGGGAATGGAGCCTTTGATCGAGCTCTGTGACTTGATTGCACAGAAACCTGACCAATTCGCCGATAAACTCACCTGGATGTGCGGCAGATGCATCCAGCCTGAGTCTCTCCTCGCCGGATCTCCTAGGGTTTCTCGTGCTCAGCTCAATGCCGTGGTCGCCCTCGCTCGATTTCTCTCCAAATGCCCTAATCACACCGATCAGCGTCCCGAATACGTCGTTTCGGAGTTTCTCCGCTCGATTCCCGCTTCCTTCAACCAATCTTTCTGGCCTCAGTCGTTCGGGACCGATTCAATTGCTTCGTTTTACGCCGATTTCTTGGGTTACGTCTCGAAAGCCACTGAATTGTCGTCGGATTTCGCCGCCGATGTTGCGGAGTTCATGGGAGATATTGTGATGTCAGCCGTTGGCAATGAGACTGGAGATTTGAGGATTTCTAGGGCTTTCTTGAGAGCTCTGTCTCAGAGTTTCCTGCCAATTCTAATTTCCGATGCTGATAAATTGGTTGCATATCTTCTTGATCACTTCGTGAGTGATGTCCCGAATTCATTTCAGAGTTCACCTATTATTGCAAGTCCACAAAATCATGTATCTGGGTCGTCTAGCAGTTCAGCATCCAGAGAATCAGCGATGAATGGGTATAGCGTCGCGTGGAAGAGTAGTGTGGATCAGTTGGTAACAAGTATTGGGAGTGTTGGGTTCAATGATGGAGGAGGCAATGCCGCGGGCTATAAGCAACTGGTTGTCACTTTTGAGGGGGAGCCTGTGGAGAGGCTCGAGAAACAAGAAATTGCGTTTAAATTGATTGCACACATTTTAGATAAAGTATTCATCGATACCAAACTGTTGGACCAGGTGATGATAATCGCGAAGGAGCAGCTCCAGTCAATGTCTGCTTTTCTAAAGGTAAAATTTTGCAGGCGTACAATCTTTAATTTTTATTGTAGTGTTTAGAGATCGAGAAAGAGAATTAGTTTCTTGAAGAAAAATGGAAAATTGAAAATGAAAGAGCTCATTCAATTGTTTGGTTTTGTGGGCAGATAAGGAAGAATGACTGGAATGAACAAGGAACAGTACTTAAAGCTAGAATCAATACAAAATTATCTGTTTTCCAAGCTGCAGCTAGGTTAAAAATTAAAAGTCTTGCATCCCTTAATTGTGACGGAAAGTCATCAAAGAAGTTGCTTCTCAGTACTCTTGCACTGTTGGTAGACAATGCAGAAGCTTGTTTATTTTCAGTGTGGCGAAAATTGAGAACATGTGAAGAGCTCTTCAATTCTTTGCTTTCCGGAATTACCCAAATTGCTATCACTCGTGGGGGTCAGCTGCTACGTGTTTTGCTAATTCGACTTAAACCTCTTGTGCTAGCCACATGTGCGCAGGTACATATCTTGGATTGATTCAGAGCTAGCTCGTCTATCTAATGGACAGTGCAGTTAATGCAGTAAACTTTTTATGCACATCATTTCTTTTTCTAAACAGGCTGACACTTGGGGCAACAGCCAGGGAGCCATGTTTGAGAGTGTACTGAAAACAAGCTGCGAGATAATTGAATTTGGTTGGAGCAAGGACCGGTCTCCTGTGGACAGTTTTATCATGGGATTAGCTACGAGTATTCGTGAACGAAATGATTATGAGGAAGAGGTTAGCCTTATAATTCTGGTTATTGAATGGCAAAAACATAAATATACACCCATACACCCATACACCCATACACAATTACATGTATAATCACATGCATATGCCATGTTTGTGAGTTTCAAAATGCACATGGATGCTTATGCACTTGCCTATGAATGCTGTCTGTGTTTTATTTCTTCTACTTTTTATTTTTTTGGTTTAGGTGGTTATTATTATTATTATTATTATTATGTTTTAATGTGCAATTATATGATCAGTTGTTTTTATTATTATTATGTTTTAATGTGCAATTATATGATCAGTTGTTTACTATTGAAATTGCTTGTAACTGATGATCCTCCAAGTATTGGAGGAAGTTGGGTGTTAATCACATACTCTTTTGTTGTTCCTCTCTGTAGGGGTTATTTTTTCGATACTTTGTGGTTAGGCTTGTTAGGTACAATTTATTCTGCACACGATGACTTGTTTGACAATATGATGGAATGTTGAGATGAGAGGAATATAAAATGCTTACCTAGGAGGGGAAATTGTCGCCCCACTTCCTCTTTCCATGTGCCGTTTGGTTCAAGCACTGTGGAAAGGTTGAACTAGGAAGGAATGAAAAGAGTGGTTATTTGTTTACCATTAGACGCGTACAGGTTAATATGAGGGTGCTGTTTGAAGGCAAAAATGTAAAAGAATGTTCCTCCTTTTGGGCCTTTTGGTTCGCATTTGCATAGAAAGGAAATGGGGGACCTGTACAAAAACTCCCCTTCTTTCTTTTCCCAGTTCTGTTATAACAAAGGGTGGAAATTTTCTCCACCTCTTTCCTTTTCGTTTCCTCCTCTTCTTCTGAATATGTGGCATACCATATGCATGGGTGGGGAATGTTTTTGATTAAGATCTGGCATACTTCAGTTTCTTTATGTCTTTCAAGTTTATGGAAGTGAAGTGGTGCATTAGTGTTTCAAAGCTCAAGTTCCTTAATGGGGTACTTATTATTTGCTCCTTTAACTAATTTAGATCTGCAGAGTTGTAGTGAATATTCTATTCCTTCGTGATACACACACATTTTTGTCAAATATTACCTAATGTTTTACATCTTATAGGTTCTAACTATAGCTTAAGGATCAGAGTCTTTCAATTATCTTTAGAGAATTTATTGTGTTCCTTGTTATGTTATTTTGGAGAGCCCATAGTTGTACCCTTTTAGTTTGTGTAAATAATGGGGTGCTTATATTGTTATTTTCTTATTGTTAAGAATGGGAAAGAGAAGCAACCAGCTCCTGTTGTGCAGCTTAATGTTATACGCCTGCTAGCTGATCTGAATGTTTCTGTTAAGAAGCCTGAAGTGGTAGACATGATATTGCCACTATTCATTGAAACTTTAGAAGAGGGGGATGCTTCAACTCCTGGCCAGTTACGTCTACGAGTAAGAAATTTTCCCTTCGGAGCTATGTTAACTTAATCTTATAATTCACTATTTGATTCACGATTCATGCATGGATTGATGGGAATTTATGGATGAATCTATTTTGGGAGAGAATGGATGGTGAATTGCATGATTCATGATGCAATTCCCACTATATGATTTATATGATTTTTTGAAACTATCGAATCCAACATAGCTTGACCCCTTTTTTCCTATTTTTTTGGTGAAAATGTTAGAATAAGCAAGAGTGTTTAGTACGAAAATAACCAATATATGTACATTATTTGTTGGTATTTTGGTGATTAGAGTGTTTAATAGGATCCAATCAAATTTATTTAGACTCAATTAGTTCTTAATTTGTTTCTATAAAAACGTTAAAATATATCTTTGAAGAATGGATAAGGCTAAATTAATTTGCACCCATGAATTATCTTTTTCTTTTTTTTTTTTGGAGGTGAATTTCAAAACAGTGGGACAGACCAAAAAAAAAAAAAAAACAATACCAAAACATGTGGGATGTAAGTGGTTTTGTGACGGGGTGCAAGTGAAAGGATGTGAGGGTGCAAGTGTGACTTGCATCCCTCTATGTTTTTGTAATTTTTTTTTTCTCTCACTGGGATGTAATTCCCCCTTTTTTTGGGGGGTGAAATAAGCATGGTTTAATATGACATGGGTTAGGTTAGTCCGACACAACGGTTCCACGTCCACAATTGTTTTTACTTTTCTTTGAACAATAAGCAATTAAGCATACACACCTTTTAAAGTGTTTTACATTTTAAAATAAAGGGTTCTCAACTTACTTTTTCCTTTTTTGTGCTCTATTTAGGTTTCTAGGTCCATTTTTTAAATGTCGAGAGAATATATTATGGTTTTTAAATAATTTTATTGTTGGTGAGATTTGGACAGTCATCTTTTGCTGTGAAGGCATTGTATGCCTTTCCAATTAGATAGTGTAATCATGTTCTTAGATAAGAACTATGGTATAACTTGTGCCAAAATAAAATTATTTTATTTATTTTTATGTATACGATTGTCCAACAATATTTTTTTGGTAGTTTGTGCTGAATCTTGCGATTATCAATTTCATTCGATTTGATTCATGATTCCCAAATTTAGGATTTTGATTCATGATACAATTCTTGATTCGACTACTATGATTCAGAGGATTTTGTATATCTTTATCTTTTCTGTCTTTTTGCACCTAAAATATTATTTATTTATTCACTGCAAATGTTTATATATCATTAATTGGGTGCCATGGTTTGTCAACATGTACTTGCTACGTTACTGCAGCTTCTTGATGCTGTTTCTCGCATAGCGAGTTTGGGATTTGAAAAGTCTTATCGTGAAACTATTGTTCTGATGACAAGAAGCTATTTGAGTAAACTCTCCAGTATTGGCTCAGCTGAAAGTAAAACCCTAGCACCAGAAGCCACAACAGAACGTGTTGAGGTACCATAGCTCTTCATATGTGTACAGTATGTGATTATCAAGTTTAATGGAATTCATTCTACTAAATGGATGCTCACTGGTTCAATCATTCTAGACTCTTCCTGCAGGATTTCTTTTAATTGCTAGTGCTCTTTCCAGTTCTAAATTGCGGTCAGACTATCGTCATCGTCTGCTATCCTTGTGCTCAGATGTAGGCTTGGCTGCTGAGTCTAAAAGTGGAAGGTAGAGTTCTTTTTAAATACAATACGATCAATGGCATTGGCATGTCATGCTTCGATGTGCAATTCCCCTTTTTAATTATCAATTAATCATATGAAAAATTGTGCTCCCTTTGATGCTTTGTTCATGTTTTACTTCCCACATCAATTTGATTCTCCTAATTTACTGTGTGTGCTTTGACATTTCTTGACCAAGACCTTAACATCTGCAGGAGTGGAGCAGATTTTCTTGGACCTCTACTTCCTGCTGTTGCTGAAATATGTTCGGATTTTGTTCCTAGTGTAGATGTGGAACCTTCAGTTCTAAAGTTTTTTCGTAACCTATGGTTCTACATTGCTCTTTTCGGGTTGGCCCCTCCCATAATGAAAACTGAGGTTCCAATGAAGTCTGTTTCCACTACACTGAATAGTGTGGGGAGTATGGGTGTAATTGCCCTTCAAGCCGTGGGTGGACCATATATGTGGAATACTCAATGGTCTTCTGCTGTCCAGCGCATTTCTCAAGGGACCCCACCCCTTGTAAGTTCAATCTTACACAAGTATCCTTTGCCATTCTGTTTTACCCTTGATTTACTAATCTTTTCATTTTTTCCTCTGCGATAGAACTAATGTTGCTCCCCGTTTCACAAATGTTTTAGTTATCAAAGGAATTGATACACTATATTGCTGCTTTGGAGATTGATATTGTCAAATGAATTTGCAGAGCTTTTCTGAATTCTTTAATTTTGTGCACAAAAATACATATTATAAACTTGTTTGACCAATTACCAAACCAAACCAAACCAAGCCTTAAGTTATATTAAATGGGGTCGGCTACATGAATCCTTCTTCTCCATTCTATCAAAAGGCCATTTGGTTAGTCAAATTAAGGAGATTCATATCTCTATTTATTACACTAGTCCACATCAATCTATGTATGCCCCTTCTCCTAACACTCCCATCTACCATCACTATATCACATCTCTTCACTATCTCTATTGGTCTCCGTTGTAAAATTAATTTTGAGAAAATTTTGTGAAAACAACTCACTTTTAGGAAAAAGATTGTCTTGCATAAACCTCAAACTTTTCATTGTTTTATTTCTAAAAACATGAAAAATGAAAATGAAAAACAAAAACAAAGAAGATGAAAAGATAACCAAACATGCCCTATATAATTGTTCTGCAAGTAGTGGTTTTTGCTTGCTGCAATGGTAAAAGTTAGCTGCTATTATTTATTTGTTTATGTTTTACTAGGTCATATGAGTTGGCATATTTTTGTAACCTTTTGATTTGCTAACAAGAGCTGTAGTGTTGGTCCATAGTTCCTATTATGTGTCTTGTTTCTTGTTCTGTATATCTTCTTTGTTAGGTTTAGAGTAGTCTTGGCAGTCAAAGACACATAGTTTCTTATTTTTAAACTCCTACTCCCAGTAAGTAGGACAACTATAGAGGCCTACATAAATTTACTTCTGATTTATGTACCTAATAGAATTGAGTTTGAAAATCTGCATGAAGCTTTTGAAGCGTCGTGTGATGGGTAATGCAACCTTGCCCTAAGACTTGATTCTTATGGAGTTCTTGCCTTAATGAGGGAAATAATTCTTTTTGCTTTTGCGTTCTTTCTTCTTAAGATATGTATTTGGATGTTAAACTCGCCTAAGGTTTCATGCAGTAGTGGGGACCATGTAGCAAGCACGATTACAGACATGAGACATGGATAAGCTAACAACGTAAATCTTGAAAAAGTTAACATCCGGAGTGAGGACATGGACATAAGCATGCATATATACATGTAAACTTAAGATCTGGGAAGCACATAATTTTGAGCAATTCAAGTACAGACATAAATTACCATTTTTTTACTATATAAGTTTGTCATCTTTTATTGAGAATTGTGAATTATGTGCTTGACTTGTATCAGAAATGTCAACAATTCTTTTATTTCATTTCTTTTGTCTTTATTTTCTTTGGGGGGTGCAAAGTGAGTTGGTTCCTTCATGACATAACTTCCTTTAATAAGTCCCCATGCCATGTGGGATGTGGGTAAGGTGGGCTGGCTGTTTATTAATTTGATATATCACTAATGTTTGATACTTATGCAATGGTCTAATAGAGATGTTATTGTTTATGCTGCTGTTGTAATGATAAAATTTTGACATGACAATCTGTTTTGCTGCAGGTTGTTAGCTCTGTAAAATGGCTTGAAGATGAGTTGGAGCTTAAGGCTCTTCATAATCCTGGTAGTCAACGAGGGAGTGGCAATGAGAAAGCTGCTGTAACCCAAAGAACTGCTCTTTCTGCTGCTCTAGGAGGGAGAGTTGAGGTGGCAGCAATGAGTGGCATTTCAGGTTTGGTATACTCCCTAATATTCAGTTCTGAAACATAATGTTTTGTGATTGTTTTGCAGGCCAACAGTGGTTGGCTTCAAATGAGTGAAGTTGGTGGTTTTGGGCTTTGCTTGATAGGCTTATGAGTTATGAAGTTATTGAAACAAGATTTCTTAGTCTAACTATTGGTGTGTGAATAGCCTTTGATTCATTATAACTTTTCCAGGTGTGAAGACTACTTATCTCCTTGCGGTAGCTTTTTTAGAGATAATACGATTTAGCAGCAACGGTGGCATTCTTAATGGTGATCCTAGTTTAACTGCTCCTAGAAGTGCCTTTGGCTGTGTGTTTGAATACCTGAAAACTCCAAACCTCATGCCGGCTGTTTCCCAGTGCTTGACAGCAATTGTCCATCGGGCTTTTGAAACAGCAGTTTTGTGGCTGGTATTTTTATTTCATTTCATTTAAGGCTTGTTGGTTAGTGGCCCTTCTCTTTTTATTGGTGTTCTCATGTTGATGCTTTTGATCCTATGAGACTTGCCAAAACAGGAAAAACATGATTCATCCTCTGACAATTTTGAAGAATGACTTTGGCTTTACGTGATATCTGATATTTAGTTATTGAAGTTGATTTTGTTATTCTTTAGTCTTTACCATGTTCACAAATTTTAATAATTCAAAAAGTTTGACCAACGTTTCCTCTCTTTTTATTAAATGTGTTGAATATGATATGTGGGATGATTGTGATTGCTCTATAGTCAAAAATAATTTTGACTTTTTTGACATTTTAGCCTCCCTAGTGAAAACAATAGAAAACGAGTTGAAAATAACCTGATCTTTTATCCAATCACAAACTTGGTGTGTTCTTTCAGTTATTATTCAAATATTAAAAACCACGGACACGTAACACGATAGTGATATGCCAACACATAAATTTTCAAAAAATTGTATGACACGTGCAAACTATATAATTTTATATATTTATTATATGTCATACATAAGGATAAAAATTGTTACATGTCATATAATTGAATATTTAAGTCAAAGTAAAGATAATAATTAATAAAGTTTAAAGGAGAAAAATATGTATAAATTTACATTATTTTTGTTTTATCATTGGATTTCAAGTTATTTTATTCAAACTTGTAATATGTTTCATGTGTGTCCAAGTGTTGGGAAGTGTCCGATGAGTGTTGTGTCGGTGTTGGACACGATATCGTTACCTTCTTAGAAGTGTCTGTGTTTCTTAGATTAGATCACTGTAAATTGATAATTGGATTTTTTGTTTTAAAAAAAAAAAATTGTGGCAAAGCAGTCCATTGTTGTTGAAAGTTGAACACAAGTCTACATCTTTTTTTTTTGGGGATAAATAATCAAACTTTATCAGAAAAGCATGAAGGCGATGCAAGGAATACAAAGAGAAAATAAATCAAGTCTACATCTGGTCCAGATATAAAGTGAAGTGATATTCAGATTAATCAATGTTAAACTGAGACAGACAGCTAAGCAACTTAGGAACCAGTTCCCGTTGGCTTGGGTTGACAGCTTGAGGGAACCGGTCAACCCTTTTTTTGTGGAGGAATTAATCAACTTATAGAACATTGTTTCTGATAAATTGTTTTGCTTCCCAGCTAGCTTATTTTGTTTTATTGAATAAAGAAATACTGAAGAAGTATGGAAACGTGGATGTTACATAGTTTCTTTATTCTTATCTACTTAAGATGCAAGAAGTGAAGTAGATTCTTTTTTTACATGTGAATCAACTTGATTAGTGAAATTAGCCGTCCAAATATATATATATATATTAATTGACTCTGGTTATTAATGAGCTAATGGGCCTTGAATATATGGCTTGATGGGCACCAAAGGTTATGCATTGATGGCCTGGGCTGGTGGGTCTAGAGTCTGGATGCATTTTGTACTCTGTATAAATGTGGAGTTAGGGTCTACATTTTGTTGTTCTTTGTGCTCTGAGGGTAATAAATCCAATTCTCTGGCTCATAAAGACATGATTTTCTCTTGCCAGAGGTTGCCTAAATAAATTACTCTCTTATTGGAAATATCCTCGTTACTTGTCTTCTTAGTGCTTGTTCAGCCTTTTTATGTTATTGTTTTTAATGATAATATTATATTAACAGGCACCAAAAAGAGGGGCCGCAGAACCAGTACACAAAACGTGACGGAAAGATCATTTATGTTATCAACAGGAATATACAGATCCCCTAAAAAATCAATAAAAGATGACGTGCAAAAATGGAAAGACTCTTTCATCCAAGAATAATGGGATGCAAGAAGTATCCCCTTTAAACAGTTACTAGAAAGTTCCACTCCCTTGAAAGTCCTGTGATTCCTTTCCCTGCAAATATTCCACATAATACACAGTGGGGCTTCTTTCCATCCCACGCTTTCTTGTCCCTCCACATGCCTTCTTGTTCCCAACAAGCCAAAAGATCAGTAATAGAAAGAATCCACTGAACTCGAAATACTGAAAAAGACCAGGCTCCAAAGCTCTCTATTGGATAACAATGTGTTGCTACGTATTTTTAAAAATGTATATACATTTTGTTGGATACCAAATTTTAAAAGAAAATTATTCTAGAAGCAACTTTAATTTTTGTAGTGTAATCTATACTAGTCTACTCATATTATACCACATTTTAGAGCATGTTGCGTACTACGTTCCCATTCCACATACCGGAATGATCCACATTCCAGGTAACATAGCTTGGATCTTCACGGGGCGTGGACCTCTGTCCTTTACTCTTTAAGTAGAAACTTTGGAGCTTTTTGAAGTAGATCCTTAGCATACCTTCTCTGGAGGTGTTTTTTTAGAATTAGTTTTTGTTATAAAAGTTGGTCAGTTGAAAAGAAAATAAAGCTAAACTTGCATGCTTTAAATTTGTATTGGCTCAACTGAGTTTGGCACTGATTTTTTTGTTTTTGTTTTCATGTGGATTCATGCCCTGCCATATGTAAAGTTTAGAAGTTATAATTGTTACCCCTTCTGTACAATATTGCTTTGCTTATTTATTTTTCTCTCAGGCTTTTATTGTGCGAATGTTACTGATCTTTAGGTCTGAGTGCAGGAGGATCGGACATCTGGGGCAGGCAATGAAGCCAAGATTAGAGAGTCTACTCTTTATGCACATGCATGTTTTCTCATAAATAATATGGCTCAAAGGGAAGACCAGATTCGGGATATCTCAGTTAACTTGTTGACTCGACTTAGAGATAAGTTTCCACAGGTGAAGTTTCTTTTTCTATTTTTTTTTTTTGGTTGCTGGTAAACCAGTGGTAAAATTTATGGGCAGTAACAGTTTCTGTTATATTTCAGTTTTTATTTTTGTTTTGTTATTTTTTAGTTTTCATTTAGTTCAAACTTTATTCTGTGTTCATTTGACATGCTGAATACACCTAAACAGCCGAATTACACTCGTGCAGATCCTGTGGAACTCTTCCTGTCTAGATTCCCTACTATTTTCAGTGCATAATGACCCACCCTCAGCTGTTGTACATGATCCTGCATGGATGGCTAATGTTCGCTCTTTGTACCAAAGAATTGTTCGGGAATGGATTGTTATTTCACTTTCATATGCTCCATGCACCAGCCAGGGTCTTCTTCAGGTTTGTTGACTCTTGTAATTTTGAATCATTTTATAGTATGCCCTTCAGATTATTTCAATGACACAAGACATATGACATTTGCTTTCTTTTTCTTTTTATCCACAAAATAAAATGTTAGTGGATGTTGATTTCCTGCCAGTTTCTCACAGGATGTTACTTTATATTTGTACATGATCAGATTGTCATCTTGAATCTGTTCGAAAGAATACCAACAATATTTTGGATATTTGTATGTAACGTAATAAATTTTGTTTCACACTCTTCTCATCCATAATTAGTTTATGTTGGTAAGTCATTATAGTGGCCTTATTGGTGTTTGGTAATGTCATATGGACCTTTGGACTCGTGTCTAGTGCCTTGTTATTTTTTAAATGCTTTTTTATTGTGACCTATATGAGACATGCCTTCATTGTCAAGCAGACGCTATGGTACTACTTTGATCCTCCCAATTTGTATTGTTGTCATTTCCATAACGTTTGTTTTATTTTTAATTTCATTTGTTGATAGAACCTTGTTTTCTTTTTCTTATTTATTTTATACATCAGGAAAAGCTCTGTAAAGCAAACACATGGCAAAAAGCGCAGTCTGCCTCTGATGTTGTCTCTCTTCTGACTGAGATACGGATTGGTACCGGTAAAAATGATTGGAGTGGCACAAAAACTGCAAATATTCCAGCGGTGATGGCTGCTGCTGCTGCTGCATCTGGAGCAAACTTGAAATTGATGGAGGCCTTTAACTTGGAGGTGCTCAATACAGGTGTAGTTAGTGCAACAGCCAAGTGTAACCATGCTGGAGAAATTGTGGGCATGAGAAGGTTGTATGAAAGCATTGGTGGAGTTCAACCAGATACTTCACAAACTGGCTTTGGGCTTGGTATTAACCTTCAAAAGTTGAGATCTGGAGTGTTTTCTCAGCAACCACCCCAGCAAAATGATGCTTTTAATGAGATTATGCTGACCAAGTTTGTGCGTCTACTTCAACAGTTCGTTAACATTGCAGAGAAAGGTGGGGAAGTGGATAAATCATCGTTTCGTGAAACTTGCTCCCAGGCTACTGCATTGCTTCTTTCAAATCTGGTAATTATACATCTCAGTCCATATGTTCTCGGTACTGAAGAATATAATGTAATTCCTTATTTTGTTCTTATTGAATATGATGGGTGATATTTTCAGGGTTCTGATAAAAAATCAAATATGGAGAGCTTTTCACAACTTTTACGTCTTCTTTGCTGGTGTCCAGCATACATTTCCACTCCAGAAGCAATGGAGACTGGTATATTTATCTGGACATGGTTAGTTTCTGCTGCTCCTCAATTGGGATCTCTTGTTCTTGCTGAGCTTGTTGATGCTTGGTTGTGGACAATCGATATGAAACAAGGTCTCTTTGCATCAGAAGTGAGGTATTACGGACCTGCTGCAAAATTGAGGCCTCATCTTGCACCTGGAGAGCCAGAAATGCCACCAGAAAAGGATCCTGTCCAACAAATAATTGCTCATAGACTGTGGCTTGGATTTTTTATTGACCGTTTTGAGGTGAGAAATTGTCACATCTTTTAGCACCCCCCTGAATCACAGACACTCAGCTGCAATTTTTGTGTTTTCCATAGTATTTATCAAATATACAGCAAACTTCAGTTGGAATGCTTTATAGTATTGTGCAATTGAGAAGTTTTTGCATTCTATGGTAGTCTTTTGATTTGAATCTGAGAATTTTTTGAACATTGTTCATCCCTTACATGTTGAAGTCAGGAATAAATATATATTTCTGTTAGCCATTACTGCCTTGGGAGCTGGAAGGATATATGTTGGATTGTGGTAATTAGCATGCATATCACAGCTGTTCTCTGTTGATAAATATCTATGTCTTAACCTTTTCATCCATGACATATCTAGTCTTGGTTTTGTATACACACTGATGAATCTTGCAAGGGCATTGAAGTATCCTCAGGCAACTGTTAATGGAAATGTACATTTGCTGGGGCCCATGTGCCATGCTCATGTTCAATGAGGACAGGTTGAGTTATAATAGAATTTCAGTTGCTTCTAATGATTTTTTGAACTTGATAAAATACTCATGTGCCAATTCTAATGGGTGTTAGACTCAAAATTGTTTCATTTCACTAGTATAAATTCATTCTCCTGATATAACTCTGATCATCCTTATGTGGCAAGTTATTATGTTAATGGGTGCTCAGCTAAAATTGTGAAAAGGAGATCTTTGCGGAATGTTTATTTTTAATTTTCTCATCACTTTTTATATTTATGTTATGAAAAGCCTCTTGACAGTTATTTCCTGTGGTCCAAGAACATGTGGGAAATGGCTGCAGAGAGATGGCAGTAATACTTGCATGCATGTGTGGCTACATCTAATTATGACAACTCATCTTCTTCGCTCGCCTTAGTTGAACCTTTATTACATTTGATTTCTTCTAGCTTTGGAAATGGTTTAGAATTTTAATAGTTCTTGTTGATTTTGTTTGCTATTTTTTCTTTAAAATGTACCCTTTCTTTATGTAAAAAACTCGTAACCTTTTTTTAGGTGCATCTAAGGACCATTGGTTTCTTATACACATCCAACATGGGTGCATTTTGTTTATGAAAGTATTTGTGCTACTTCAACTCTGTGCAGTTTAGTAGTACAATGATTTGCTTTGTAATGTAGTTAGCATTTGGAGGAAGAAAAAGGTGATACCCAGAATGTATGAAGTCAGTTTGCTTAATGACTTGATTTCTGTTTTGATTTATGTTGTCAAATTTGGTACCACCAGCTATTTGCTTGAGGATATATCCTATCACCACAAAAGAGAAAGATGCAAGATTCAAATCCTGGATGTGGAGGGGATGCGGGAGTATGTATTTGATTGATCTAAAATAATAAAAGGTTAAAAAATCTAGTGATGAACTTAGTAAACTTGGTTGAAAAGTTAGGTTGGAACCTTCATTTTACCTGGCATATCATGGAAAAATGAAGTCACTTGCGCCAGGTGTGCTGCAGTTTCCCTTACCTGAAACGATAAAGAAGTAATTGATTCAACCTGATCACTTATTTATTTATTTATAAAATTAGTCACAATGATTTTTTTAACCTGACGCTAATGCTGCTTTAACCTATCCCATTTTCCTATTTTTAGTTTTCATCTCAACGAAAGAAGTCGCATTCATGTCCTGACATTTTTTCTTTTAATTATTCAAGAAAATTTACCTATGTTGTTAATTTTGTGGGCTTTCCCTTCTATGTCTGTTGGTATTAAAGTTGGATAAACTTTTGATTTATTCAACTTAAGTGGATGTTCAATTTTTGTGATTTTATTTTAGGTTGTTACCTGTTTCTTCTTTTCTTCTTTTTTTCCCCTCCGCTAATCCATCCTCTTGTATAGGTAGTTCGACATGAAAGTGTTGAGCAACTCTTACTTCTTGGTCGGATGTTACAAGGGACCACAAAGCTTCCCTGGAACTTTTCACGCCATCCAGCTGGTACTGGAACTTTTTTTACCTTGATGCTGCTTGGGCTGAAGTTTTCCTCATGCCAGTCCCAGGGCAATCTGCAAAACTTCAGAACAGGACTTCAGCTGCTTGAAGACAGGATATATCGGTGAACAATTTAATTTTACTTGCTTTTTTTGTCTTCAGTGCATATTTTCCACAAGTGTGTTTACTTACATCAAGTACAGTTGCCATTCTTGTTTATTATGTTTTTTTTTATTATTATTATTATTTTTGATAAATAATCCAAACTTCATGAAGAAGCATCAAGACGATGCAAAGAATAAAGAAAGCCCAAAAACCAAATAAAAAGACAAAAAAACTAACTAATTAAATCCTTTACAAAATCCACAAAAACCAAAACATTTGGGTCGACTGTACCCGTAACCCAACTATGCAACACCAACACCAACACCAGTCTACTCTCTAACCATGCAACAGAATGGCACTCATCCCGAAAGACTCTCCTATTCCGTTCGAACCAAACCAACCAAAGCAAACAATGGGAAGAAAGCACCCAAGCCTTCCAACACCGCTTCCCCACCCCAGCCCCACCCCAACTCTGTAATACTCCCAATACAGAGGCCGGTTGCACCCATGCCAAGCCAAACAAAGTAACAAGAAAATTCCAGAGTGTAGACGCTATCGGACAATGAATAAGCAAATGATCCACCGGTTCCGCATCCCTACAACACATGCAACACCAATTGACCAACACAGCCGTCG
This sequence comes from Camellia granthamiana, assembly GCA_036172215.1. Lineage (NCBI taxonomy): Eukaryota > Viridiplantae > Streptophyta > Magnoliopsida > Ericales > Theaceae > Camellia > Camellia granthamiana. Next base: position 144,362,294 of record CM069908.1, on the reverse strand, counting down.
TTGAATCAAATTATTAATAGTAAGAATACGACCCAAAGCAGCTGTCCAAACAAAAAAAGCCACCTTAGTTGGAGATCCCGTCACCCAAATACACTTCCAAGAAAACACACCAAAATCATTCCTTGCCAGTACCTCATAAAAGGAAGACATTGAGAAAACCCCTTTAGACCGCCGAACATCCCATACCACAGAATCTAAACCAGCCCCCTCCTGCGGCAGCCCATACAAGAAACCCAGAAGGTCCATCAATTGGTCTAACTCCCAATCTTGCACATCCCGGCGAAAATGAACATTCCAAACAACTGACTGCCCCTGCCTCACCCTCACTGAAGCAACCATCTCCTCCCCATCCACGGCAATGGCATAAATCAATGGAAACATAACTGCCAACGAAACCCCATCACACTACTGATCCTGCCAAAAACAAATCCTATCCCCCACCCCCACTCGAAACCGAACCTTACCCCAAAAGTCCCCTTTCCTTAACCATGTTCCCTTCCACAACCCACGACCATGGGAACGAGCCACCCTCTTCGAACACCAACCCCCCTGTCTTTCCCATACTTAGCCACAATCACCCTCCTCCACAACCGCTGCCTTTCCTTCACAAAACGCCACAACCACTTCCCCAATAGAGCCTTATTAAATACCACCAATCTTCAAACGCCCAAACCCCCCCTGTGCTTAGGAATGCAAACTCTTGTGAAATCCACCAAATGATAATGACAACCCCCCCCTCCCCCACCCCACAAGAATTCCCGCTGCAGTTTCTCCACCCTCTTGGCCACCACCACAGGAATCACATGCACCGACATGAAATACGTCGGAATACTAGAAAGGACACTCTTGATCAAAGTAAGCCGCCCCTTTTTGGACAAACATTGTCGCTTCTAGCCTACCAACTGCCGCTGCACCCTGTCCACCACCCCATCCCACACCCTTGCCTCCTTAAAGGTGGCCCCCAAAGGAAGTCCCAAATGAGAAACTGGTAAGGTAGCCACCTTACAACCCAAAACCACCGCTAACACCGACAGGCCAGCCACCTTGCCCACTGGGATCAATTCCGATTTAACCAAGTTAACTTGAAGCCCAGAAACTGTCTCAAAACAAAGCAATACACACCGCAAATGGCCCACCTGAACCGCATCCGCATCACAAAAAATTAGAGCATCATCCGCATAAAAGAGATGAGAAACCACCAAAGGAATTGACTCCACCCCCACCTCAAAACCAGTTAACAAATCCCCATGAACCGCCCTACGAATCAACCGGCTCAATGCTTCCATAATCATAATAAATAGAAGTGGAGACAAAGGGTTACCTTGCCGTAAACCTCGCCAAGAAGGGAAAAAACCTGTCGGAGTCCCATTCACTAAGACAGACATCCGAATAGTAGAAATACAAAAATATATCCATCTTTGCCAACGCTTCCCAAAACCCATCCACTCCAGCACATACAGAAGAAACTGCCAATTAACATTGTCATAGGCCTTCTTAATATTCAGCTTACAAATAATCCCCACCTTCCCCTGACGAAGTCACGAATCCACACACTCATTGGCTACTAGAAAAGCATCCAAGATCTACCGACCACCCATAAAAGTATTCTAAGACTTCGACACCACCCCCTCTAAAACACCACGAAGTCGATTAGCCAAAACCTTGGCCAATAATTTATAAACACTACCCAATAGACTGATAGGCCGAAAGTCCCGAATGTCCTCTGCACCTCCCTTTTTGGGAATCAAAGCGATAAAAGTAGCATTCAAACTTCTCTCAAACTGTCCCGTCTGATGGAACTGCGCAAACATAGCCATTACCTACCTCCTCACCACCTCCCAACAATGTTGCAGAAAACCAATAGAGAAACCATCCGGCCCCGGAGCCTTATCCCCAGGCATACTCCTCAATGCCCCCAACACCTCCTCCTCTGTAAAAGGTCTCTCAAGCAACAAGCCCTCCGCCTCAGTAATAGAATAAAAAACCAATCCATCCAACCCCGGCCTCCAACCCTCACTTGGATCACAAAAGAGATGCTGGAAGAAGCCCACTACACCCCCCCCCCTAAATATCCTCTTTTGATGATAGTATCACCCCATTCACCCGTGACTTCCCTATTTGATTCACACGCCGATGAGCATTCGCCACTCGGTGGAAGAATTTTGTATTCCGATCCCCATCTTTCAACCATAAGCATCTGGATTTCTGTCAAAAACTGATCTCCTCCACGCGAACCAACTTTGCATAATCCTGACGAGCCACATCCCTACACACCACATCTTCCGCGGAAAGTCCCCCTTCAACTTCTTTCTCGTCCAAGTCCGCCATGACTGACAAAATGTTGGCCTTTTGAACCTCTAAACGACCCAAAACCTCTACATTCCACCTCTTTAGATCAGCCTTAAGAAGTTTCAATTTCTGAGCCAATTGACAACTTGGCAACCCTACCCTAATATAACTCCCCCACCACGCCCCAACTCTCTCCAAAAAACCGTCCGCTTGTAACCACATATTTTCAAAACGAAATGGTGCCGGGCCACGCCGAACTCCCCCACTATCCAACAACAGTGGCCAATGATCAGAAATTGGCCGAGGCAACCGTAACTGGAGCATTCGAGAAAAGTGCTCCTCCCAATCCCCAGAAACCAGAAATCTATCAATCCGAGAACTTGCTCCGCCGCTAGTCCAAGTGTAACCTCCCCCTTGTAAAGGCAGGTCCACTAACTCCATCTTATCAATGAAGGAAGAGAAAGCCCTCATGAGCCTTGTCACCCGACTCCCTCCAAACTTCTCCGCTGGACTCCTCACAACATTAAAATCCCCCCCCAACACACCAAGGCACCCCTTACCGAAATGCCACCGCCTACAATCTTCCCAAAAAACTAGCCTCTCCGATCCTCGGACTGGCCCATACACCCCAATAAAGACCCATTGATAACCATCTTCAAGACACCAAAACAAACAGGACAAGGAGAAACCCCTTATCTCTTCCCCATCCTTCACCAGCACCCTACTATCCCAACAAATAAGAACACCACCAGCCACCCCTAAAGCTGGTTGAAAAACCCACTCCACATCCCTCCCCCCCATAATTCCCAAATGGTCTCCGCCCCAACCACCTCCGTTTTGGTCTCCTACAAGCACACCACATCCGCCCTAGCACTCAACAATGCAGACTTAACCACCACACGTTTACCTTTATCATTCAAGTCCCGCACATTCCAAGTCAAAATTTTCAACCGCATGGCAACAAAAATGGTACACCACGCTCCTTCCTCAATCGTCTCTCCTCCCCTTTCATGCCACGGTCATAATTGATAGAACACTCGAGTCTCCGTAACTCCCGAACCCCTTTATCCTTTGGACTAATCGACTGTACTGTCGTTTCACCTCGGACACCCCTTTTCTACGAGGACTCAATTGCTATAAACAACTTCAGAGCCTCATCCTCATGCCCCCTCAAAAGAAACACCCAAAAGTTTACTAACCTTAGCAATGCAAGTCAGCACCCACTTGGATACCTCCTCTGGAGACGATAGTTGATTGAAACCCGTCTCTGGCTCAAACTCGGAATCTGAAGGCGGATAAGGCAACCTAGCGTCCACATTCTCTATCGCCAAAGGCCTCACTGCTAGAGCCATAGTGTCAACCGTCTTCTCCCACTGTACCTCACGTGCTGCCACTAGGGGTGGGTGTGGGTTGGTTGCGGCTACGGAACCTCCAATTCGTCATCCGTCCACCATATTGGCGGATTGGAGAAAATCAATCCGCATCCGTCCGTTAATTCGGCGGATGTGGATTGGCGATTTGGCGGATGGATGCGAATCGGTTTGGCGGTTTAAAATTTTATAAATTTTCAACATAATTCAACTTGTGCACTTCCTTAAAAAAAAAAGAAAAAAAAGAAAGTATTCTAGTCAATGACTTAAAAAATTATTACAATCACTGCATGCTTCATCCAAAGCAAAAAAGTTTGAAATTTTAGAATATATGATTCACATAAAGTATTACAATATATGATTCTTAAAATATAAAAACAATTCAAACCACCAAAACTATGAACAAAGTAGTAGTAGAGATTGTATGTCTCTGTATTGTTACATCTATATCTGTTTTTGAAAACAAAAACCAACCAGCATATATCATATTTTCTATTTATTATTTTTAGAGATAGATTTAAAAACAAAAAAATATAGATAAATAATACGTTTATTTTTTTCAATTCAAAAAAGATATTCAAGTTGAAATTTTTTTTTTAATAGAATATTTAAACTCTTTTTTAATTGAAAATATAAATAGAATATTTAAACAAACTGAAAACACAAAATCTTATAAATTACTAGGGGTGCTCGCGGTTTGGCGGTTCGGTTGCGGTCAAAGAAATCTCAAATCCGTCATCCGTTCGCTAGATTGGCGGATTGGAGAAAATCGATCTGCAACGGTCCGCTCATTATCACACATCCTTCCAAAATGTGGTGGGTCGGTTCGGTTCGGTTCGGTTCGGTTCGGTCGGTTTTGATGGATCGGTATATCCGCTGCTCACCCCTAGCTGCCACAGAGGCCTCAGAGCTTCCATCGCTTAGCACAGCATCCCCATGAAGCATAATCCTAACTTGCGAACCTGTCGGAGGGAACGACATCATCTCCACCGGAATCGACGCACCCTGCCCAAGAAGTGGACTCCCCATTGGACTGCGAATCTCCAACACCGATGTACGCTGCACCATCACTCCGATTGGTGCATCCCCATTACTAGTAGAATGCCTAATCTGTCCGAGTCCATCACACAACGACCCAAAAACCCGAGGATGTGGCGGGTTAGTAGAGATAGACCTGGCCTCGCCTTTATCCATTACACTTGGGCCTGCAATATGTAAGCCCAAACCGGCCCTCCCATTTACAGGAGTGCGTCGCATTTTATCAGAATGGCCCACTTGAACACGGGCGCCCATACCACCCCTTTAGCCCACCCTATGAGGGTTTGGGCCAAACTTTCTATAGCCCACAGCATTAAAGCCCACCCCCCTCGAGAAGCCCTCTTCCCTCCCCCCCTCCTAACCAAAAGTCCACCCCCAGACTTCCTTTTCCCAAAATTATGATCTAATTCCCCAAATCCTCCAGCACTAGAAATGCACCCCTCTTCACGCCACTATCCCCGACTTTCCTTTCTTGGCAGAAATTTCAACGCCTCCGCTGGCGGACCATCAACGACCATCGGCCCATCTTCCAACGCCAGGGGTAACACAAACTTCCATTCATCCCATCGGAGCACGAGTTGAGGTGGAATACTGCTAGTACGGTGGACTTGAATACGGACCACACCGAGATCCGATGACAACTCATTGACGTCGACGAAGCCACCACACTTGCCACCAATTGCTCTGTACGTGGCAAAACCATGAAGACATAGCGGTAAACCCAACACCCTCACCCACATTGTCATAGTCGGCATGACAGACTTAGCACAGAAAATCGTCGGCGATCACCACTGTAAACCCAGATCGCGGCCATCGATGACCTATCGGCGCCACAGAACACCCGCCGCTTCTCGTCGTGAAGAAAACACGAAGAGAAATTCTTGACCCCCGACTGGTTTGATCTCCACCTTCCCTGACAACCGCCACCATCGATCGACATAGCATAAAACCCAACACCTCTCTCTCCCACTGAGCCCACTGTACCCACCAAGGTCCTGTCCAACAACTCAAACCACCCCTCCTTAGCCACAGCCCGTACTTCTTTCCCATCGTCAACCACAGAACCTGTGGCCACCCCCACTATCAAAGCAACCCCAGGCCTCACCACTGATTCATTCAACCGTCTTGGGCCTTTCATATCGCCATTCTTTGAAACCCAGCCATTCCCACTGGTGAAACCTTCAATAACCAGCGCCACTCCCTCCCAGCCATCCCCAAACTTAGGGGCAGGAAGAAAAATCTGATGTCTCTTGCCGGCGGTCGTGACCACAATCTGAATCGAAGCCCCACCATTCTCCTCATTTCGATGCCAGAGTGCCACACTGCGGTGCTGCCCTTCCAAATGACCCAAAAAGGGTTGGGAGCCGAGATTACGCGAAGCCAATCGCAATTTCTTGGCAATCCAACACACTTCGAACCCGATCAGAAGCACTTCTCTCTAAAGGCCAAGCCCTCGCTCCACAATCCCCAACCGGCGATGACCCTGATGGTCCTCTATCTCCTCCTGCAATTCGAAAGAACGACCCCCTAAAAAGAGGATCCGGCGCTGTGGCGTGGCCGCCGCCCTAACTGGAAACATCCCAGGTACCTACTTCATTCCGCCAGAAATCTTTTCTATTTTTGGAAACTTTAGAGAGCGTTCTATTACCCACGGATTTTTTGACGTCTTTTTGTTTATTATGTTTATTCTCCATCATTCTATGTCACTTTACCTGTCTAGAATGTCATTTTTCACCTTTTTCCAGCCTACTGCTATCCATTGTGGCCACATGCGCATAAACTAAAATTCATGCTAGGCACTATTTGAAGTACGTCCTGTGGAACTTACCCAAATCTTCATGTGTCTATGCATCTCAGTGAGTGGATAGATTTTTTTTTTTCTTTAGTTCCAACTCAACATGTATGCATTTGCATCCATTGGTTTATTCATAATTTTGAATACGTGCTTGCCATTTGCAGTTTCTTTTGTGTATATGTTTATTTATATCGACACTTCCGAAGCCCTCAGATATACTAATATTCAGTTCTGCAGCTTCTATTTTTAACTTCTTTTTTTTTTTTTTTTCAAGTATAATATTGCATCTGGAAATTGAGTGTCTTTTTTGGCATTTACAGAGCCTCTTTGGGCTGGTTTTCCCATGAGCCTGAATGGTATGATCTGAACAGCATAAATTTTTCCCAGAGTGAAGCTCAATCTGTCTCTGTATTTGTTCATCATCTTTTGAATGAGCAAGTGGATGCTCCCCAACTTGATCCAAAAGGACGTGGACGTGAAAACGGGAGCTCTTTGAGTGATTTGGTAAGATAATTATAGTTGCAGCATATGGAACCTGCAGCTACTAAAGTCAGCCCAAAAGTAGTCTTATTGCTTCTTTTGCTACAGTTTTTTTTTTGGGTTCTTTTTAAATTTATTTATTTTCTGTTGGCATAGTATTTGTCTCTGCTAATTTTTGCAGTTCATCCATGAATTTCTTTGATTATATGCAGAAGGATCATTATCACCCTGTTTGGGGCCATATTGAGAACTATACTGCTGGAAGAGAAAAGTGGAAGCAGTTACTCTTGATGTTATGCCGACATGAAGCCGATAGGCTTGAAGTTTGGGCACAACCTGTTAACTCAAAGTAATCATCATCAAATTAACAGTTGTTTACCGATTGTGTCAGTCTTCTGGTTCAGGATAATGATATGATTTTGACATTCATTATATACTATTGCATTCACGTCTGTATCAGGGAAAATACACCTTCTCGTCCTAAAATTACATCAGAGAAATGGATTGAATATGCCAGAACTGCGTTTTCTGTTGATCCACAGATAGCACTATCCTTGGCCTCGAGATTCCCTACAAATACTTTCTTGAAGGCTGAAATGACTCAGCTGGTTCAGGTCTGTTATTCTTGTCTTAATTGGTGGAATTTGGAAATCCAAAAAAATTAGAACTTTGTAACTATTCTTATTAGGAGGAGCAAGCAAGTGACAAATGTTTGAAGTAAGCTTTGATGTAGGAAAATTGCTGTGATTGTCAGCATGAAAAAAATTTAAGGTTAGGGAAAAATGTGTGAGAATTGAGTGCATTTAAATAACATGTAGAAAACTATTTGAAAATAGATAAGATTTGAATTAATTTGTGGAGCAGTTTTGACTCTTCTACGTAGCTAACAGTTTGGTGTCTGGGCCTAGTGATGACTATGGGACTGCTACATGATAAGATTGAGGTATGGCTAAGAATTCATGACTTGCACACATAGCAACTCGTGTAAAGCTCAAAAAGTTACTTTTATTGTGATTTTTCTCTCTACTGTAAATGAAGGCCTTGTTTGTCATAACTTAAAAAAGTCAAAAAGTTACTATCCTATTTAAGTCACATTATCTTATTTAAGTCATATCACCTCTCTACCACATCACTTCAAATCCAACTCATGCCTAACCCATATTTCATAAAAAGTCAAAAAGTGTACTTATTTAGATTATCCCAAACCACCCCTTAAAATCTGATCTCTGGCAAACAAGTGAGCTGATGTATCCCTAACATATTCTGATTTATTGATTAAAATAAGGTTATTGAGAGCAGTAATTGGTTGTTAATTGGACAAATTTGAAAACAACATTGCAGGGCCATAACCAACGTCTCACTAATTAATGAAAGCGACTCTCTCCCTCTTCCTCTCCCTCTGTCTCTCTCTCTCATAAATTAAGATACTAATTAAGAAGCCTGCTTGTGCATTGTGTCTGCTATTGACCAAAGAGCTCTAAATTATTGTGTGGATATTAACCAAATCACTCTATAAACCCAAGTTCACTCAAAATTATATGTTTTTGTGCTTCCATTTGTCGTTTGTTGAGTGATTTGATATAGTACCTTTAGTTTGTTTATTTATTTATTTATTTATTTTTGGGGGGGGGGGGGGTTTCTTTTTTCTAAGTTGTTGGGTTCACCCCCCCTTGCTTCCTTGACGTTATACACGTCATTTAGTAGTAGACATTATACATTTAATAGTAACGGAGAAATTATTGAATTAATGGTAAGATGATTGGTAAGACAGTGATGCACTTGATGTGAATTCATCTTCTTTAATTACCCATTTTATCAATTAGGTTTTCATCTGATTTGATCAAAGGATATGCTTGTCTGGATTGTTCTAACTGTTCGTACTTTTTACACTATAGATGCATCATAATCTCATTTGAAAGTGCAATTTCTCCTTTTCTTTTAAGATTTATTTTATCATTTTTGTTTAATTCACTTCAAGGGGGTCTTGTTCGTTGAACTAACGGCAGATATTATCTATTGCAGTCGCATATATTGGAGCTCCGCTGCATACCTGAAGCATTGCCATATTTCGTTACTCCAAAGGCTGTTGATGAAAATTCATCACTTTTGCAACAACTGCCGCACTGGGCTGCTTGTTCGATCACACAAGCTCTTGAATTTCTTACTCCATCATATAAAGGTCATCCCCGTGTGATGGCTTATATTCTCAGAGTTTTGGAGTCTTATCCTCCTGAGCGAGTAACCTTTTTCATGCCACAGCTAGTACAGGCCCTACGATATGATGATGAGGTGGGTTGTCTTATAAACATGTTAATGCATGCTATACATAATATGTGGGGGTTGAACCTGATAGATGGAATCTTCATCATTCAGTCAAAGGGTAGCTATTTCAGGGGGGTTAACCTGACAGATTGAGCCTGAATTCATCATGGATGGTTTGGACAGGAGACTTAGTGCTTATGGTTGGGTATATATTTCTAAAATAATCCTAGTTCCGGCAGCATTTGGGCAAGACAGTTTTTAACTTGAATTGACATCTTCAGTCGGGTTGTATGCGAACCCAATTATGTTCTATGTTCAAAATTTTTCGGTGGATTTTTATTAAGTGCATTTGGTTATGTGTAAATTATCTATTGCTGAAATGTCAAAAACGACTTAAAAGCTAAGAGCATGGACACTTGCATGGAGGAGGCTTGTCATGTTGGACACTCCTAAAAGCATATCTAACACCTCTTTTACGTGTTTTAATTAAAATTTTAAATTCATAATATTAATATCGAACACTTTACACTTCTTCAACCCTCCGAACACAAGCTATGTGATGAATCTCTTTATGCTGCATTTTCTGGAATGCAACTTATGCACTCTAAAAATATTTTGAAATATTTATTATTTGAATATATTATGTGTATTTCAATGTTCTACAATTGTTTTACATATAATGCAGTTGTTACGCAAATGGTATCCTAATGTTTATGTTATGGAATATATAGTTTTTTAATTTTAATTAGTGTTATGTTGCTTTTTTTATTACCTTTGAATAAACTATTCACATATTTGACATATAACAAATTTTAAACGTGTACCCTTATCATGTCCTGTATTTTTCTAAAAATTTCGTATCATATGTTTGTGCTACTTAGCTTAAAAGGTATATTTTTATTTGCTATGTAGATTAATATTAGATCCACAAACAACTAAAATTAACAAAAATTAACACTAATTCAATATAATAAATAAATAAACCACACTTAAGTTAATTCTTATGTAGTAAAAAGTAATAAACATTCAACATTCAATATCCAACATCCATGAAAAGCACTAAAGGAGAAGGAAAAAGAAACTAGTTGTTGTGTTCCCTTAAAACAAATTAATTAAATTAAGGGACATGCCAGCTGGTGTGTCCTGTACATGTACTCACGGTGTCCCTGTCTGACCTGAAGCTACACCCTCTTTTAAGTTCAGGTTTTGTTGAGCTTTGTCAAGTGTTCCATTGTAGGGTTGCATCAAATTGACCTCCAACTTGATTGAGCTCCTGAGTTGCAACTTTTCATACTACCATTGCTCTATTGGGTGCTATTTTTTGTATATAATTTAGGTTTATCTGATAAATAATTTTTTATTTGCAGCAATTAGTAGAAGGTTATTTGCTTAGAGCTGCTCAAAGAAGTGACATATTTGCTTATATTCTGATATGGCATTTACAGGTATGGAAATTTTTGCTTTAGTCATGTAATTGAATAAATGGCTGCTCTTTCTTATTATATTGATGAAAGCAAATGCATTTTTAAGATAATGTGCTTCTAATGTCAAACACGTTTTAGCTTAATAGTGACAATCTGTCTGCCATAAACAGGGTGAAACAGTACCGGAATCAGGGAAAGATGAAGGATCTGCGAAGGTATGTCTATCCAAAAAATATTTAGTCATTATTCTTTTTTTCTTCTTTCCTTTCGAGTACGTTGGAGGCCATAGCCTGGGGGAAGAGGAAATCTTGCCTAGAATTAAACCCTTGACCTCCTACTTCAGTGCTGGTGTTTTGGCCAACTGGGCAAGCTGTAGTTAGTAGTTGGTTATCTATACATCTTGTTGATTAATTTATTTTTAGATTCAATTTTGGGTATTGGCCCACATTTTTTTGTTTATTTTGGGCATAACTTACCATGGACTTATGAATGGGTGTACTTGAAGATGTAAGTAGAGGTGTTATTCTGTAAAATTAATCCTTTACTGGTGCCAACATAATCTATGTTTTATTTGAATTGTAAGTTAGGCACCGCGTTAGATGGATTGCATGTATCACATGCTTCAAAATGGCTGAGGCTTTTGAAACTAGATGATTCTAAACAAATATGAGGCCTTTTGTATGTTAAATTCCAATCTTTATAATTTTTTGAATAAACATAAATAAGTAATTGGAGTTTTGGTGGTTCTTCGTGAGCCTTAACAAATTGGACATTAATTGTTTGGAGAAATTATTTGTAGCTTTCATGACCTTGATGAATGGATTGGATCTCATTTTCACCAAAATTTTCATCAAATTTAAACTTGATGAAGGATTGGAGATGTTCTAATGTGAATTCAATTAGTGTAAATTTTGAAGCTACTAGTACTGTCAAATTATTCACTTTCATTCTTTACCTAGTCGTATGAAGTTGATTGTTTGGGCTGATTGGTAAAGACTGGTTTTTGTGCTTCTATTGTCCATCGACTTTAACCCCTGAATGATATTTGTGTGGTATGTGTCATTTTGGATAACATAATAGATGCACTTTGTTGTTTTGTAGCAAAAAAGACAACAAAAGAAAGCCAAAAAGAATGCTTCTAGTGGAAGCAGAAAGTTATTGCCTCAAAATGCAACATCATTTTTGTTTTTAACCTTGCTCTCAAGTCTTTCAAAACTCCACCATAGATACCACCAGCACTAATACGGTCATGACATTTCTTTCTTGAAAACATAGTATAATGCAACTCATGTGTACCAATATATCTGCATGTTTAGGGGATGGATCTTTGCTATATATATCTATTGTTGGAGTTTTGTTCTACCAGTGTGCATAACTTGCATGATCTTATGACAGTAAATTGTGATTTTCTTTAATCATTGGAAACATTTTCACTGCCTGAGTTTTTCTCACTCTTTGCTTAATCACTTGGACGTATCCTTGTTATTTTCAGAATAGTTCATTTCTAGAGCTATTGCCTGTTGTTAGGCAACGAATAATTGATGGATTCACTCCCAAGGCCACTGATGTTTTTCGAAGAGAATTTGATTTCTTTGATAAAGTGACATCTATATCCGGTGTGCTCTTTCCACTTCCAAAGGAGGAACGACGAGCTGGTATACGGAGGTATTTTTTTATTGTGGTTGTGTTAATTAAAATAATGCTGTGTTTTGTGGCTGTTGAAGATGGATTCTAATCTTCTTTTTTAAAACAGAGAGTTGGAGAAAATTGAAGTGGAAGGAGAAGACCTTTACCTACCTACTGCTCCTAATAAATTAGTCAGAGGTATTCAGGTTGACAGTGGAATACCCCTACAATCAGCAGCAAAAGTTCCTATTATGATCACATTTAATGTGGTGGATAAGGATGGAGATTGGAATGCTACAAAACCCCAAGCTTGCATCTTCAAGGTAACTCTATCTAGTTACTATGTATTGGGATCATGCATGTGGAGGTGAATTTGGAAGGTTGATCTTGAAAGGAAACTTATTCTTGGCAAACTTATTAGGTCCAACTAATTTTTGCAAATTGAAAGAAACTCAATCTGCAAGTTACTTGCCAGTTTCCTTATTTCCTTATTAATTATTTCCTTATTAATTATTTTCTTTCTTTTCTTTTTCTTTTTTAAATGAATTTTTAAAGTACAAGAACCAATTAGTGTGTTTGGTTTGAGTTTTTTGGATCAAGTTTTTTAAAAACTGAGGGTGTGTTTGGTTTGATTTTGAGAGATAAATTTTTAAAAAATATTTTGGAGAGAAAATTTAGAAAATTTTTTAGTTTGTTTGGTTATATATTTTGAAAATAGTTTTGGAGTATGGGAGTTTGGAATGATTTGATATTTTGTTGCAGCTGAGTAGATGTGTGTGAGAGAAAAAGTGATTGAGAAGGAGAGAGGAGAGAGAAAAAATGATTGATTGATGTGTAGGAAAGAGAAAATGATTTTGGAAATTTTTTTCCAAAAACACTAAACCAAACAAAATTTTGAAAAATTTTCTCCAAAATTACTCTCCCAAAAACAAACCAAACAAGGCCTGAGTTTTTTGATTTTCGTGTTTTTTTGTTTTTAGTGAATATTTTTAAAATTTTGAACATTTTTTTTTTACTTTTTTAGATGAACCTTACTTAGATGTATCCAAAAAGTAAAAAATTAGTGAAAAAATATTTAAAAAAATTAATAAATACATAAAAATACAAAAAAATGTATTGAATTCTTGTTTTTTTTTTTTTTTTTTTTTGTATTTTTGGTATTTTGTGAATTTTTAAAAGGTTTTTTTCACAATTTTTTTACTTTTAAGGTATATTTATGTTAGGTATGTCTAAAAAGTAAAAAAAATTGCTTAAAATATTAAAAAAATTCAGTAAAAACAAAAAAATACGAAAAACAATAAAAGTAGAATTTTTTGAAAAGTGTTTTTGGAAAAGAGGAACCAAGCAAAGTGAATATATTCCTGATTCAAAAAATAGTTTATATTGCTAGTTTTCAGACAAGGCTAAAATGAGTTCTTTCTGATCTAGGTCGGAGATGATTGTCGGCAAGATGTTCTTGCTTTACAAGTAATTTCACTTCTTAAAGACATATTTGAAGCAGTTGGAATTAACCTCTATTTGTTTCCTTACGGAGTTCTTCCTACTGGCCCAGAGAGAGGAATAGTTGAGGTGAGCTTGTTTTACTACATCTAAATGAGAAGTTTGTTTGCGTGTGTCCTCAAAATTTTTCAGATTACATGATGTATTTTGAATCACACAAATATATGGTATACCACATTGCAACTTATGTTCTTCTTTTTGTGAAAATTTGTTCATTGGATCACATAAGAACAATATTGTCAGGGTAACTAAAAAGGTTGGGTTCTTTGCTATTTTATTCATCCACCTCAGAAAAGGGGGTGGGGTATGTGCAATAGATTGATACATACACACTCACAAGCATATGCATACACTTGCAAATAAGGTTGGGAAAGATTTCTAATTACTTTATTCTTCCTTGAAGTTGAGTTCAACAAACCAGTATTTTGAAAATTCAGAAATATTTTTTTTCTTCTTCATTGAATTTCTTGTCCAATTTTTTCCTACATGGGTGAAAATATAGAAATGGCCAAAAGTTTCTTCTTCTTGTTGAAAAAAGGCAACCCCCTTCCCCAACCCACAAAGACAAACAAAATACTTGCAAATAATATTTTGTTTCGGGGAAGGTTGAATTTTGTGATGATTAAAGAGCAGGGGGATTTCAGTTGGTCACATGCCTCAAACATGGCACTCGGGAAAATTGGTTTTGTGAAAATTAGTTTTGTTCAATGAATTTTGTTGACACGGAATGTTCAATCAATAACTTGGACTGACTTTAATTTGATATTCCTCTAAACCTGGATTAGTAAAATTTGGAGGGCAGTCTACCTCCCTAGTTGCTTCATATTCTAGTTGCCAATCAGTACTTTCCTAGCAAATTTATTTTGTGTGGTCCAACACAGCCTGAACTACAACATGGAGCACTGTCAGCTTGTCTGTGGACCGTGCTTCACCAATATATTTACAAAACTTGACAAATGTACAAAAATTAAGGTTTCTAAGTTTGTCATCAAAACAGTATTCATCTCTCTTTAGCTTCCCTCTGCTATGACACTTAGTTGAGTAGGCTTCTTCCAATCAAATCCAATATTTATCAAAATGCCAAAAAGACAAACTAGAAACTATACTTCCACTGGCATGTACAAATTTCCTATAAACTGCACAAAAGACAATTAATAAGGGGCAATTATATTTCAAAAAAAAAAAAAGAGAGAGAGAGAAAGGAACACCAATCTTTTTTGTCAAGTCTCCAATTGTCCAAAAAGTTTAAGTTGTTAGGAAATTAGTCCAACAATGTATATCTTGTACCTATCAAGGAGAAAATACCCAACTTGAAAGCACTTTTTTGAGTAGTGTGTTACTCAAACATCCATGATTACCATACCATTTCTACAAGTTATACAAACATAGAAGTTTGCTCTTTTTGTAGGTGCAGGTTCAAGCTAATGATACTATATGAACTTTCTTTTTGTTTGAAAGATGGTCCATTGACATATCATCTTGAAATCTAATCAGGCATTTCTGTTCTGCAGGTTGTACCAAATGCGCGGAGCAGAAGTCAGATGGGTGAAACCACTGATGGTGGTTTGTATGAGATTTTTCAACAGGACTTTGGGCCAGTTGGTTCTCGCAGCTTTGAAACTGCTCGTGAGAATTTCATAATTAGCAGTGCTGGCTATGCCGTTGCCAGCCTTTTGCTTCAACCGAAGGATAGACACAATGGAAATCTTTTGTTTGACAGGTATGCTTTATCAGTTTTTGCATGAATTATGTTTACAGAAGTATTTGTGCCACTTCCAAAAGCGCTTAGTTATTATGCTGTTTGTTTTGGCATTTTCTGACATTTGGTATGACAAAAAATGAAAGTCAATGGAAACTGTTTCTGTGATTAACAGGAAACTAGTTTATTTAGGCAAAGAATGCTTTCCATTTTTGAAAAGTGAAAAAAAGCAACTTTATTTAGGCAGAAAATATTTTCGATTTTTGAAAGGTGGAAAACTTTTTGGACTAAGGTCTTATCAGAAAAAATTTCCAGAAAATTTCATAACTTCTAAAAGATTACAATTGAAATTTTCTGGAAATTTTTTAATTGCAATTCAAACTTAAATGCATTTGATTTTAGTAAATGTTTCAGAAAATAATGTGGCTGTCTGTCATTGCAGTGAGGGTAGACTTGTTCATATTGATTTTGGTTTTATCCTGGAAACTTCACCGGGTGGAAATATGCGTTTCGAAAGTGCGCACTTTAAGCTGAGTCATGAGATGACACAATTACTCGATCCGTCTGGGGTAATGAAAAGTGACACTTGGAACCAGTTTGTGAGGTATTGAAAAAGGTCTTCTCTCTCTAGTCATATTTTCTGTTCTTTCCAGTTTTTCTATGTCTCAAGTCTTCAATGCTTCGCTGTGTTTCATATATGTTCACAGCCTATGCGTGAAGGGTTATCTTGCTGCCCGTCGCTACATGGATGGCATTATCAACACGGTATTGATGATGATCGACAGTGGATTGCCTTGCTTCAGCAGAGGTGACGCAATTGGAAATCTTCGCAAGAGATTTCATCCAGAAATGAGTGAGCGTGAGGCTGCCAACTTCATGATCCGCACGTGCACCGACGCCTACAACAAGTGGACCACTGCTGGGTACGACTTGATACAATATTTGCAGCAGGGCATTGAAAAATGAGCAAACTTTTCCAGGTTTGTCTTCTAATTGTATATGATGATTGCTTGTAATTCTAGTTATTGTTTTATTCACTGTAGCTGCATTTTTTTATTTTATTTATAAATTGTTTTTCGTGGGGGATTACCGGTGAGAGGTGTGTAAAATCAGCAAACACGGAAATGAGCTGTTTTTGGTTGTGCAGTGGGATTGGAATTCCTTGTGAGGTTTGTAAAAAATACAGTTTGTAACTTCTAATTAAAATGAAATTCAGGTTTTGTTGCAATGGCCGGTCGACTTATTTTCTTCCCTAGCCTGTTTTCATGGTGGCCTCATGGATGATTCAAATTGTTTCTTTGTCGAGCAAGTATTTATACAAAAATTGTGTCAAATCGAGACACATTTGTTTTTCAAAAAATATGCGTTTAATATGATTTTGAGAATAAATTTTTTATTTTTATCATGTGATTATTAATATTTAATTAATCTAATTAATTTAAATGCATGATTTACTAAATTTATTTTACAAAATAAACAATTTAAATTATAAAAATAGACGAGTGATAGAGCCCCACATTGGGACACAACACAACAGTATTGCCTAATTTCAGTAGAATTTCAGAGACAAATAGGATGATATGCCAGCTCATGATTTGTTCACCAGCCTGTAGCTTTTTAAAGTGCCACTCACTCCGATGATGAGGTTGCCAACCATTGTTGTTTGTGATGTACACATAACACAACACTAGAATGAGTTGGGAAGGTATGAATGAACAAACAATAATGCAGGCCATGTTAGCATCTGACATGTTATTTATGAACTCTCTTTGACACTCTTCATGTTTGGCTATCATATGATCTCACCTCTCATATTACATTAATCATATCATTTTTTGTTTTTTTTTGTTTGTTTGTTTTTAATCTAAAAGATTAAGTGATTATTCTTATATTTTTTATTTTTTATTTTCTTATTATGTAGAATGATGTGGTTTCTTCATTTAACATTATCATTATTCTCACAATTTTACAAATATTACTGTCACATCATTCTTATCATTAAATTTATATTACATATCATTTTCTAAAATTTATAACCTGATGGTGTAAACTACGAGATTAAGTTAATGGAAGACTAAGGAGTAGTCATCTTGTTTTTTGTTCATTGATGACATCATAGAAGATGGTATTACGATTACCCTCAACATTTATTTTTTAAGGTTGAAGAATCTAAAATTATATCTTTTGCATCTAATTATTCTTGATGCATTCCTGTCGCTTTTTATTTTATTTTTCTAATCCAAATCTCCAACTCCGTTCGAGACCCCTAGGGCATTTTTTTGAACACTTTTTGTTGCGTCCCTGTGGGAAAATGGTCGATGCTTTGGTGGAAGTCCCTTCAAAGATCCTAATAAACTTGGGCTTGGAGAGCATTTGCCTTTATTTCTTGAAAAGCAATGGAATTATACATTCTAAAAAAACACGTAGAAAAAAGAAAATAGAGATTAGAAAAAGATATAGAAAAAAAAGGGGGGGCGGGGGGGGGGGGGGGGGGGGGGATGAGTTTATTTGGGTTTTGTCAACTTGTTTTATTCTCCTTATTCATGCCAAATGTGAATGCCACAAAAGTCCCAACTAGTATTTGGTTGATCTATTTGTCATTTTCCTTTAAGCTTACATTTTTGGACTTCAATTATTAAAATTTTAAAATATTATACACGCATCTCTCAACATGAATATTTTTCATTTTTTCTGCCTCAACACCCCTTTGAATTTTGAAATCATCATATTAATCCAAACATGAGCAAACAAAATGAGAAAGTGACAATGGAGGATTTTGAGGAGTGAGGACAGCCCATTCTCTATCGGACATATCACTCTTTTTAATGTCATGTCATGTTCGTTGGATGTGTTCCTACGCACACATTATTATGTGAGAGAAGTTGAGACTTTTTTTTTTACTTTCACTATTCTTAATGTATTGGGATTGATCAATTTTTTGTTTTTTTATTCTCCTATCACTCTCTGACATGTGTCTGTGGGGATTGTGAGGGTCAAAGAAAAAGGAGATCTCTATCATTTTTGTATTATGTGAGGTCCTTGTGGCATTGTACACGATACCTCTAACAACCAAGGTCAAGTTTGGTGGCTCTTCCTTTGCCCTTGTGTGTTGTGTGTAACACATTATATGCCAAGGGCTTCTAATGTATTTTCCATCTCTTTTGTATTAGAGGTCGAGATTTGATTCTCGTCAGAGACAAAGTAAGATGATAGTATTTTTTTTAGTTTATATATGTATAACTAATCACTCATTACAGGTTTACTTGTCTTTGCTACTTAGCAATTCTTCTTTCCTACACTCTTTAGAAGCAAGTTACATATATAAATTGTAATTCACATTCTTAAAAAAATCACTTTCTATAACAAAAAAGAAAAGAAAAAGTAAGCCACCATTAAAGAAAAATGTTAAGAACATCAAATATGTGTATCGATATTCCCAGACTAAGAGATGATAGGCCCATCAAGATTTATGTGTATTGATAAATTTGATCTTAAAATGGTATATGCATTGTTCTCTCACGTCGTGACAATGAAAGAAAACTCTATATGAATAAAAAAATTATTAAGTGTCACCTTATATATTGGCACGAGTATATGTGAACTATTCATTTGTGTGTGCTTATAAGCTGACTTATTTTTTAGATTTTTTTTATTTATTTATATTTTAGTGAATTTTTTTAAACTTTGGGTCATATATGTATATATATATTTTACTTTTTTGGTCTATTTCGTTTGGAAATTTAAGACTTTAGTTAAAAATTAAAAAATTATTATAAATTATCATATCATTTTCTCAATTTTTTTTTTTTGCAAATCTTTTTATAAGAAATCAAAAAATCAACTAAAATAGTCAATTTCTAAATGAGGTAATCACAAAATTTTAAAAACTTCCTAAAACTAAAAATAAGACAAATTTGATTGAAAAATTATAAAAATGTTGGCATATTTTTGTTTTTAGTGAATTTATTTTTAAAAAATTAAATTTTTTTATATTAAGACGATCTAAACTAGAAAAATTTAAAATTTTAAAAAATTAATAATGAAAAATACTCCAATTAAAATAAACTGAAAAAAGCAATCAACTTATAAACGGTAGTTAAAGAAACCCTACATTAAACATTATCCACAATGCACCGACAGTGCACACTCACTAGCCTCCCCAATAATTGGAGAAAAGAATCTTTTTACTGTTTTCAGTATCATAGTATTGACACATCATCATAAAAACCCAAAACCAAACTTCAAGAAATCTACCAACATTAGACTAGGAAAAGTAAACAAAACATTTTCTTTCTTCATTTTTCAATACAATCATTATTATTACTATTTTTTTCCTTCTCCATCACTATTTCTCTCTTAATTTTTCCTTCCCCACCACATATGGCTTGTCATCTCTTCCTTATCTCCTCTCACATCACCCACATTTTCTATCCTCCCTTTCCTTCTCATTGGATTCTCACATTTTCTTTCAAACCAAACAAGCAATACCCCAAGAGGTGGCACACATATAACGAAGTTTCAAAATGCATTTTTTATATTTCTTTTTACATTAATTGCATATGCATGGTATGATTTATACTCTAATTATAAATCATAAAGAGAGAAATTAAAAAGTTTATATAGAAACCTATCATATCTATAAATGGCATTAAAAGCCTTCTTCAAAGCACATATTAACAAAACTATCGTTGATTTAAATTTAACATTTTCTTTAGCGGTTGGCAATTCCTAACTGAATTTGACCATTGTTGTTACCATCGCCACCAACATTACTGTTCATTGTTTTATTCTTCTCTAATTCTCTCATTGTCACTCTCCACTTAAAGAATGTGCCAAACAAAGTTTGCATTTCTTCAAGAGTTTTTCCTTGTGTTTCTGGGAGCAGAGTGTAAAAAAATAACCAACCCACTATTGCAACTCCCATGAAGAGAAAAAATGCCCCACCAATTGTGATTGCCTTGTAAAGAGAGAGAAAAGTCATCGATATCATTCCACTCATCACACGGTTTACGGCCACACCCATACTTGTCCCTTGCGCCCGCAACCTCAGTGGAAAAATCTCCGAACTATATACCCACGTGATGGGCCCCATTCCGATCGAAAAAGTCGCAACGTACGATAAAACTGACAAGAACGCCAAAGTAACGGCCCAGATCAATTTCTTCTCTGAGTGATCGATGATCGACAAGGACACACCTAGAGTCGCGAGTGACACGATCATACCCGCAACGCTACTCAAAAGCAAGGGTCTACGCCCGACCCGATCCAACAAAAAAGTCGCGACTAGGATGAACATAGTCTTCACAAATCCAACGGCTACCGTAGCGAGTAGCTTAAAAGATTTCCTAGTTATACCTGCTTTCTCGAATATCTTCGGACTATACAAAACGACGGCGTCTATGCCCGAAGTTTGTTGAAAAAAGTGAATTCCCACGCCGGCTAGGAGAATGTGGCGCACAGTCAGCGTGGGGTGGAGGATCAGGTCGCGCCAGACGCCTTCGCCGTGGCTTCGCTTGGGGACAGGAACGACGTCGTCGTTGCACTCTTCGGGGATTCCGGCGGCTTCCTTGATGTCGGCGAGCCGGAGCTGAGCCTCGGCTTTGGAGTCGGAAGTCTTGTCGAGAACTCGCTTGGCGTCGCCGAGCCGACCTTGGAGAACGAGCCAGCGAGGTGACTCGGGCATGGCGAGTACACCAACGGCGAGGAATACGGATGGAATGGCGCCGATTCCGAGCATGAATCGCCAGCCTAAGTGAGTTGGGAGCTTTGAAAATGCGTAGTTTGATACGTATCCAAGTAAGATACCTGCAATAAGAAACCATTTTCAGAAGAAAATAATAATAATTTTTTTTTAAAAAAATTACACTTGTTTCATTGACTTATTTTTAACCTTATTTTAAAAAATATATATATACAAAAAGCTTTTAGATTTTACTCAATAAACGCCTTTTTGAAAAGTAGGTTAAAAGTCGGTAATTTTTAATCTATTTTGAATTATATAATCTCTCACATTTTTTACACGTATTTTTAAAAAAAATTAAAAAGTCAATTTTTAACCATCTTTTCAAAACATCGAAAATGAATTGAAAAATTAAAAAAAATTATTTTAATAATATTTAAAAAAAAAAGACATATAAAAGTAGACTGAAGAATTAATTTTTTTTTTTAAAAACTTTTTACCTAAAATGAGGTGTTGTCAAAATTGACCAAAGCCCAAAAAAGATAAAAATAAATCACAAATATGTGATTTTTATTTTTTATTTTTTGAATTGTTTTAAAAAAAAATTACTTTTTAGATTTATCTTTAGACCAATTGGAAAAATAAAATTTTCGATATAGTTATTAAAAAAATACTAAAAATTAAAATTTTAAATATATATACATATATGATTTATTTAAAAGTTCTCAAACCGAACGAGACACAATTTTACCAAACATTAAGGCATGTTTTGTAAATTAATTGTGCATTGTAAAAGATGTTAATGATGCATAAAATGTTTCATGAGCATTGATAGAGACCCCCTCTAATCACCACCCCACAATTCCACATATACGTGACGGATGGTGATTGGAGGAGAAGGAAAAAAAAATAAAAATAAAAGAAAAAGTAGCCAATCAAAAAAGAAAGGAAGTCAAAAGGGGTGAGGGGCAAAGGGTTCTTAAACATTTTGAATGTTTCATTTTCATGTTTGTTTGATATTCGTTTTTATTTGTCAGTAGTTATTGCCTTCATTTGTCAGTAGTCATGATGTGAGTTAGTTTTTTGACTTTTTAATTTTTTAGTTATTTTAATTTTGGATTAAAAAGTATGGCTTAGAATAGATTTTATAAAATAAAAAATAAAATGATTATGGATTGAATGTGACATTTTATCTTATTTAAATAAAATAATTAATTTTATCTTATATAACTATTTTAGCATAAAGTAATATCCCAAACCTAGCCAATGGCTTTACAAACCTTACAAGTGGTATGGACGGATTAATAGGTGATTATTTAGTACTCTCAGAGTATAGGCACGTGGTGTTCTATAAGATTTTGATTGATGAGGAGACGCAAAAATTCACAATTTATGTTAGTGTAGGGGAATAGCATAAGACTAATTAATTAATTATTAATTTAGAATATGACCACGTGATATTCCAAAATTATTGAATTATTTTCCTGAATTAATTAGTGTGTCAAATTAGTACCCTAAAGACATGCAGCCAACAAGGATCCTCTAGAGTGAATTTTCCTAGAGTGATCCCTAAAGTGCAGATTCAACGGCACAAAAGTCACCATCTATACACCATCTATATAATTTGAAAAATAAAAAAAAAAAAAAAATTCAAACTTCAATTTTGTGCCGTTGGATCTGTACTTTAGGGATCACTCTAGGGAAATTCACTCTAGAGAATCCTTGGTGAGCAGCGGGGGACACAGATGAGATTCATACATTTAGAGGTGAGAAATTACATTTTATATTTTAAATTTAATTTTACTTTATCTTTGACTTTTTAATTATCTCATTTAATTCCTTAGAGTTTGAATTAATTTACAATTGGATTCAGTCATGTAACATCGTTTAGAAATTTATGGGTTAAACCCGACCATATATAACATCGAAAAAGATTAATAGAGGGACTAAACTATTATTAATTCAATAAGATTTCGTTTAGAGCAATATTAGATGTCATGAAATTTTTTTTCATGAAAATGATCATGAAAAATTTATGATTTTTGAATTACATTTAAAACAAAACATCACAAACTAATTAAGATAATCCAAAGATCATAATTCTTTTATGATCATTTTCATAAAAAATTTTTCATGATCCTGACTTTTCTCTTTCGTTTAAGATGTTTATTGTCATTGTTTTAAAAATCTTGAGCAGCTAGTGATAAGACGGGAAAGAAAGGATGAAAAATATACCGGCGTTTATGAAGACTTCGGGGAAGGAGGTGAGGAAGCCGCGGGAGGCGGCGGGGGAGACCTCGGCGGTGTAGACGGGGGCGATCATGAGGGCGTAGCCGACTCCAATTCCGGCGACGAATCGGCCGACCATGAGAAAGGCATAGTTGGTGGCAAAACCCATCAGAAGTGCTCCCACAAAGAAGATCACGGCGGCCAGTACGATGGTGTAGCGGCGACCAATCCAGTCCGAGGTTCTTCCGGCGGCGGCCGACCCCAGGAGGGAGTAGACGTTGAGGATTCCCATCAGGACTTCCAGCTGGACGTCGGAGATTTTAAGGTCATCTTTGATGAACAGTCCTGCTCCACTCATAACTCCTATGTCTGCTTGCAAAATCATCATCAATTGTAACTTCTCCTTTTTTTTATTTTTTTATTCTTTTTCTCGAGAAAAACAAAAAAATCCAAGAAATTTTTCCCTAATCATCAAAAAGTGCACCCAAAAAAAAAAAAAAAAAAAATGAAATAGAAAAGTAGGAAGGAAGACCATGGAAAACTAGTGACATAGATTACACAACTCGAACGTATTGAATTGTTGGTTATTTATAAGAACATAAGACTATATTACTACTATTAATATATATCTCGATGTAATTATTTAAAATGATAGTATAGATATATTTATATATGAAAAGAAAGAAGCAAAATTTTAGAGGGTGTTTGGGTGATGAACATACCATAACCGAGTAAGATGGAAGTCATGGAAGCTAAGGTGGCACACGCCAAAGCAAACATGTTTCGTTTGGGTTTTGGCGGAGGATCGAAATCTGAAATGGGTTTTTGGGGTTCGCCGGAAAACCCATTATTCTCAAGCTTCCGGTCTGCCATCCTTTGGAGAGAGAGAGAGAGAGAGAGAGAGAGAGAGGGACGTGTATATGAAATGAAGGTGTGTGTTGATGATGGAGGGTTCTGAGAGAGATAAAAATGGGCTGAGCTTTGTTGGTGTGGTGTGGTGTGGTGTGGTTATGGGGTGAGTTAGCTGTGCAGAGTACTTAAATAGACTGATGAGGCTTCTCTTATCATGATGATTATTGTGGACTATAAGGTCAATTAGTGTAGTCCAATTGAAACCAAAAAAAAAAAAATTTCAAAAAAAAAGAATCTTAAATAAAAATAATAATAATAAAAAAAAACAGGGTTTATTTTGATTGATTTCAAACTACAATGGTGTATTTTGTAAATTTTGTTTTTTAATTTATGGATTTGAAATATTCATACTATGAATTATAGTTGTACTAATATAATACTTATACTCTTAGGCTTCATTTGAAAAGTGAGTTATGTTTTTAGTTTCTTAGCTTTTTAGTTATTTGGCTAATCTGGGGTTAAAAATCTTGTTTGAATTGATTTTTTTAGTTTTTTTTACTTTTGTGGAAAAAAAAATAATTATAAATTGGATGTTTATTTTATTATTATTTTAGCTTATTTTTATCTTTTTATGGTTATTTTAACCCCCTAACCTCATTTTAACCCCCACGCAAAACGAAGGCCTAATTATTATATTACATTTTTGGGTTTAGGTTCTCAATCTATTTATAACAACTACGGGTGTGCGCGGTGCGGGTCGGTGCGGTTTGAGAGAAAAATAGAAACCGTATGGCGGGTGGCGGATTGATAAAAGTGTCACTAGAATTTGCCATTTTCCTTATCAAAAACCGGCGGTTCGGTTGGCAAATAATGGCGGATTTGCCTTGGCGGTTCGGGCGGATTGGCGGTTTATAAAAAATATAATTCAAATTACAAAACTTAAATCAAAGAGTAAAAAAAAGACGACAGATACCGTGATGTTAAGCATCTTGCGAAACTTTCTTCTGATGCAGCAAGTATAGCAACAACATGATAATATCAACGACTATGCCATCAGTTCATTACAAGCATCTATGGAAGCTACAATGATCAAATACAATACATAAAATTAATATCATTCAAGGTTTACAATATATTAAAAATATTTACTGTTGAAAAGTATTTAGATTGAAAAGTGAGCTGATGCAAGTTTGCAACATGGCTAGAAAAAAAAAAAAAAGATTGAAAAGTGAATTGGAATCCAACTTTATTTTGGATTACTGACATCTTGAATTCCCCTCGAGCAGTAATGTAATACTATATTCTAAGGTATAGAACAACAAGCAAACTTAAGTAAAAAAGAATTTTTAGAATCTTATAAAACATGATTTAATAGCGGTGTGGGTCGGTGCGGTTTGGAAGAAAAATAGAAACCGGCAGATTGATAAAAGTGTCACTAGAATTTGCCATTTTTCTTACCAAAAACCGGCAGTTCGATTGACAAATAATAACGAATTTGCCTTGGCAGTGCGGCTCGGTGCGGTTTCGGCGGTTTCAGCGGTATTATGCACACCCCTAATAACAACCAACTTTCCCTCTTCTTCTCTTTTTATTTTTTATTTTTTTTATGTATTATAGAATTTTTGACATCATCAAATCCCTTCAATTGAAATCCAAAATGGAATCTTATTTTCATGTTGAGTAATGTTTAACTTGTTTAAGACTTTATAATAATGGAGTTGGAATAATTTTAATTAATGCTCATGCAGTTTTGTTGATAAGAAGGAATACTATTGTTATAGTTTACATAGTTTAATTTTGGATATATCAAAAAAATTTTTAAAATAAAACATAGTTTATCATGCAATTTTCTTGCATCCATTTGTTTTACAAAACATTGCCAACAGGCTGCCAAACTACTGTTTTCTAATGTAAATTTGTAGATACCCCATTTTTGACCGTCCCCAAGATTTGGACGTCATCGTTTGAACACTCGATGATCATCCATACTCGTGTTCGTTTTGAGTTCTTGAAGGTCTCGGCTGTGCGCCTTGCCTTGGAGTCTCTCAACTTGTCTGTTTTGTGCTTGATTGTGGACCAAGAGCTTGTGGCTTTGTTTCTGAAGGGAAGAGGGTGGCCTGTTGGCCATCCCTACAACCCATTGGCCAGGCCCCGTGCCCATCGGCCGTGCCCTCTTTCCATCGGCCATCAGTGGTGGCCGATCGGCATCACTGATGGCCGGTCGGCACCTTTAATGGCCGGTCGGCCATACTTTTGGCCGAGGCCCTTTTCTTTGCTTTTGCAGATATTTTGTTGCCAGCAGTGCCAGCTGGTGAGCACAGAATGCATCCTCCATACACGTGTATGGAGGGATTGCACCAAGCTTCTAGCTTGCCCAACAAGCTTGAGACTTGGATTTCTATAAGAGGGGAGGCTCCTCTCCCCTTTCAGAGGTTCAGAAAAATTGCTTAGGGCTATACATATCCCTCTCTCTCTCTATATATATATATATATTTGCACTAGTTTGTGCCTTAAAGTGGTTTTTCTTCACACTTTTGCACTAAAGCACCTAGTGAAACACCTTCACTCTTGAGTTGAGGTACTTGGAAGTTTGTTTGAAGCTCAAAAGCTTGGTTTTTTCCTCAGAAGTTATTGTTTTGAAGTGGTTCTTCAAGGGTGAGTCTTTATCCTCTTTAAAGCTTTGTTGTAGTTGCTTTCTTAGCCATCCTTGCATGCTTCTTTTGGCTTAGATTTCAATTGTAAAAAGTTTTATTTTCAATGCTTAAGGTGGTTGTTTGAGACCTCTTTGGTGTTAGGGGTGGTTTACCCCCTTTGGTGGCTTGTTTGGCCTTGCCTTGAGCCATCTCTTAAGGCCTTTGAGGTCATCTTTGTTTGGCCTTTTAACCACTGAAATTCAGTGAATTTTTAGTGGTAAAAATGTGGTTTTGAGGTCGAAAATGAGAGGGGGTGGTCCGCTCTCCTCTTGTCTTGTTTGCTTGCCTTGTTGGCCTCATTATTGAGCATGTGTTTCTAGCATGTGTTGGCTTGTTCTCAGCCTATTTTTGGCCCTATTTCAGCATGGCATAACTCTGTTTTGGCTTGGTTGAGTCACCCCATGCATGCTTTCTACACTTGTAGTGTAATCTTGCCATTTAGCCTTGTGTACTCAATGCTTTGATCCATCATGCTAGCCTATTTTGGTCCTATCTCAGCATGTTTTTGGTGTTATTTTAGCATGCCTTAGCTTTGTTTTGGGTCGGTTTGATTGCCTCTTGCATGCTTCATACCCTTGTGGTGCGATCTTCCCTATAGCCTTAACATGCATCATGCTTTGGACCACCATTTTAGCATGTTTTTGGCTCCACTCCAGCAAGCTTTTACTCATGTTTTGCCATTCTTAAGCTCTGTTTTAAGTGGTTTTGGTCATGCATGCCTTGCTTTGTATAGCCATAGTACAATCTTGCTCACTAGCTTTGAGTTTCATAGTCTCTAGCATGGCTTACTCGAGTTGTTTGCATACTTTGGCATCATTTCTTACATGATTTCAGAGCATATTTCATTGCCACACTCTCACATTTTCCACTCCTTCAATGTGTTTGAGAGTTATGTTTTCATGCCTTGTTTGTGAGCCAATGTGTATGCATGCTTGTATAAGTTTTTGGACTCCCTTTTCAGCATGTTTTGGCTTTTGTTTTGGCATGGTTTAGGTCTATCCATAGTTGGTTTGGCCATTTAAACTTGGTATTGCATGCCTCTTGTAAGATGCTCTTTACTAGTTTTGATGTTCTTAGCTTCTAAACATGCCACACATGCATTGTTCATATGGTAGAATCTTGTGCATGCCACATTATCATTGATAGATAGGCATGTTGTGTGTGTTGCATTGCGTTTGGATTGGATGTTAATCCAAACACGAGAAACGATGGGCGTTTCATACTTGAAGTGATGAAACGCGCCACATTTCTCGGTCGCCGACCCTCTTGATCAAGCATGATAGAGGTGGAGGCCTTTATGTGTTATTTGTGCATTCATTGACATTGAATTGTGCAAACTTGGCTTCTCGGTCATCGTGCATTGCGATGCTCGTTTGGTGGCCCGAGAGTCGAGTACCGTACTCCCTTGAGCTTGAGAAATGATAGGGAGGGTGGTTGTGCACACATTCTTTGCAAATACACTGCCATGCCTCTGTTTGTGCTTTGTTGCAGCAAAAGGAGAAATTACAGGAAGCAGTGGCCGATCGGCCATTAAAGTTGCCGACCGGCCACTAAGTCTGCCGATCGGCTATCAAAAGTGGCCGATGGCCATCAACTTTGACCGATGGCTATCCCTCTTGGCCGACCATCACTCAGCATGTTCTTGAGATGGGTCAAAAGCAACTTGGAAGTTGGCACAATTTTCAGAAGACCAAAAGAGTGCAAATAGAGGCATCCTGAGGCACGGTAATGGATTTCCGAGCAAAGCCGACCGAGCATACATATCCCCCTCGTTTCCGAGGCCATTTGTTTAAATTGCTTAGCTAAACTAGTTCATTAGCTTAGTTATTTTGTAATTAATTTGGTTTGTACTTAATTAACTTAAAATAGTTAGTTGATTCAATTCGGTTTGTAATAATTAATTAGCTAAATTAGTTAATTAGTTGATTTGTAATAATTAGTTTAATTAGCATAGCTAGTTAGCTAAATTCATTCGGACCCTCCGTTGAGAGGGCACAATTTTGTAATAAGTGTGCGTGTGTGTGTGAATGTCTTCCAATCCCACGTCTTTCTTCCTTTTACTTATCAGCTTTCGATGGTTAGTTTAGGGCATTTTTCAATTAGCATCTTTATGCTTTGCATGCATACATTATTCATTTGTCTTGCATGCACTGGGCTCGGCGCATCATTTAAACTGCATTGAATTTCAATACTTACTTGAATACGTGTTTCAAAGCATGTTATCGAGTGTTGCATTCATATGCCATCTTAGACTAGTCGAGCCTATTTAGCTGCATTTTGCATGTGTTGCATTAGGCATTGTTAACATAGCTAGGATCGTGCATGATTTCTAACTAGCTTCTGTTTTGGCTCGGAGTACATTGTGAGTGTTTATGCTTTAGCATCCTTACATATGTGTAAGTGACTGCCATGATAGCATGCTTGCCATGAGGCTATTTGCTTAATTGCTTTAACTGCATGAATGCCTGTGGATGAAGGCTTCATTGCTTGAATTAGAACAATTCATCAAAATGTGCGTTTTAAGCCCACTTTGCGGAGTGGCAAAATCATGTTGTTTTCTAAGCCCACTTGAGGGTGGCAAATCCGCGCCTTAGCCTACTTGCGAGTAGCAACTCCGAATCATTTTAAAAAATAAACATGAGATGTTTTGTTCCAAATTGAGTGATTGAATCTATACTTGTATGCTGTGCGCATCACATAGTAAGCTAGCTAATAAACCGGAATAAGAACACATGTGTTTTAAAAAACAACATATCATGTTTAGTAGAGGCCGATCTTTTGATCGGGCGAGTGGGGGTGCTCATTTCAGGACCTTCCCCTCTCGTACCTAAGTTCCCGAGCCGAGGCAACTTTGGTGATGACGGACACGTGGCCTTAGGCACGAGTCAGGGTTTCCTAAATTTTCCAAAAATAAAACATTTAGGTGGCGACTCTGAAATCTGGCAAAGCAGTCTATGTTTGGCACTTTTTGATTCAAAATCAATTTTCTAAAACGATTTGCTGGATTTGGACTCTTTGGTGATTTATCAGTCTCACATTGCACTTTGTGAGATTAGATTTAGAACCGTGACAGGAGTCCGAACTGTAGTAGCTATGAACACAATTCGTGCCCTCGCATGCGGAGCGAGTTTAGGGCGGTCTACAAAATTGTGCAAATAATTTTGCAATCTCACCCTTATTGTGGTCCCAAGAAAATAACAAGAATGTCCATAAGTTTTATTCATTTATTTTTCTTAAATCCAAATGAAATTATAAATACATACAACTCTAGAATAAAAAGACCCAAATAAAAAATTTTAAAAAAATTATTAATTCGAATTTCTTAAACTTTTAGTAAAATATAGAAACTCTTGACTAACAACGGGCATGACTATGACATTATTTCTTTTCTTTTTTTTTTTGGGTACAACGGAAAATAAAACAAGACAAGAGGAACTAAGTCCTCTCCCTAGACATTCCGATCATGTTTGAGACTAGCAGACATTTTAAATCAGCCGGTGGATCATTGAACACGAGCATATCTTTTGATTGGTTGGCTCCCATTTTTGTCAAAGCATCAGCATATAAATTTTCTTCCTTCCAAACATGTCGCACAGAGCACTCATGATCTATGAGAAGAATTTGAGCTTCATGAACCAGGTCCTTAAAGGGTGTTTTGTCACATGGGTCCTCATGCATCAGTTGCATTACTTGGTCTACATCGGTCTCGATGATTACTTGGTTCATTTCTTTTTGCAATATGACAGTCAATCCTTTGTAAAGAGCCCACAACTTAGCTTCAAGACTGGTGCCACTTTGCAGTTTTCCGTAGAATCCACACACACAAGCTCCTCTTTCATCTCTAATTAGCCCTCCAAAGCCTCCATCACCTCCAATGCTTCTGCTGCCATCAGTGTTCATTTTGAGTCTATCTGTAGGAGGCAAAGACCAATGGATTAGTCTAAAGGCATGTCGAGGATTGGATATAGAATGAAGAAAAGCTTGGTGTATGTCTCTAGAGTAATCCATAATAAATTTAACACTTTCTTGGGTTTGAAAAGATTTTTGCCCAAACACCATAGCATTCTTGTTTTTCCAGATTTTCCATAAAAGCAACAGTAAAGATAGATTGCCAAGAAGTGTTATCATTGAACATAAGTTTGTTTTTTGCATTACTCTTGAGCCATTCCATCCAATTTTTCCTCATCATATCCAGATACCATTGTTTGTTAAAAATAGCTAATCACACGTCCTTAGCCTTGAAGCAATCTCTAAAAAGGTGAGACATATCCTCCACCCCATAACAGTGAGGGCATGTAGGATCAGTTGTCAAACCTTTTTTGAGCCTTATTTGGTTTGTAAGTAGTTTTCTATGGAACACAGTCTAAAGAAAACCTTTCAATTTTCTCATTTTCCATATCCAGCTCCAATCCTCCTCATTCTCATGGCTGCCAAGAATGAGGTTATACACAGATGCAGCAATAAAGGAGCCATCAACTGTACCCTTCCATAAGGGGTTGTCCATCTTCAAAGAAGATGGTTGAGGATTTTCCAGGATCAAGGAGGCAATAGTAGGAGAGAAAAGTCTGTTAATCTGGTTCTCAGTCCAGTTGCCATCAGAATTAGATAGCTCATTTACAATAGTAGGGAGAGTAAGTGTACTGTAGTTATTTTGGTTAGTGTGGGTTTCAAGGTATGCAAAGGCCTTAGTTCTACGCCACTAATCTTTCCAAACATTCACATGTTGCCTATTGCCAACTTTTCATTTCACACCCTTTTTCAGAATGTGTCTAGGTTGTATAATGCCCCTCCATAAATGGAAGGCTCTTTTGCCCTTAGGCCAGTCATAAAAAGATGTGTTTTTCAAATATTTAGCTTTAAGCATTTCACACCACATATCTGCTTTGTTAGTAAGCAGATGCTAGCCTAATTTGGTTAACAAGGCCAAATTCTGGTCTCTAGCCTTCTTAATACCAAGGCCATCCTTGTTTTTCATATGACAAACCATATCCCACTTGACCAGATGAATTTTTTTCTTTTCCAATGTATCACCCCAGAGGAAATTTCGATTCAACCTATCAATATCATTGCTCACTCTTTTAGGGAGAAACATAGTCTGCATGGTATAAGAAGGGATGACAGAGCTCACAGATTTGATGAGAGTAGCTTTACCAGCCATGGATAAGGTGTTAACCTTCCAGCCAGCCAATCTGTTTTGTATTTTCACTAACACCTCATTAAAATATCTTATGCTAACTCTGCCATTAATGAGTGGAACTCCCAGATATTTCCCTAACTCAGAGGTTAGTGGAATACCACATATGGTGCTCAACTCTTTAGCATACCTCCCTTCAACATTAGGGGATACAAACAATTTGGATTTATGGGAGTTAACCCTTAATCCAGAGATGTCACAGAATTCATTTATGACTTTCATAATGGTGTTGCAGTTATTGATCGTAGCTTGGCCAAACAGCATGAGATCACCAGCAAAAAACAAGTGAGTTAGGCTAGGCCCACCTCTAGTAATCTCAATCCCTTTCTAACTCTTGCTTTCAGCTTTAAAGCTTATCATATTTGACAATCTCTCCATGCATAAAACAAAGAGGAAAGGGGATAGAGGATCACCTTGGCTTAAACCTCTCTTAGGTTGAAATTCCTCAAAAGGTTCACCATTCCAAATGATGGCAGTGCTCACAGTGGTAACACAGCTCATAACAAGATCAATAAAAGTTTTGTCAAAGTTAAACTCTTCAAGGGTTTGTTGCAAAAATTCCCAAGAAATTTTATCATAAGCTTTTTCCAAATCAATTTTTAAAATCAAGCCCCCTTTCTTCCCTTTTTTGATGTTCAAAGAATGTAAAACTTCTTGAGAAATAATAATATTATCACTAATACTCCTTCCAGGTATGAAACTGCATTGATTGGGTCGAACAATCTTACTTAAAAGGGGGCATAATCGATTAACAAGGATTTTAGAAATGATTTTGTAAGTAACATTACACAGGCTAATAGGTCTGAACTGCTTAAGGTTCTCAGGATTCTCAACTTTAGGAATTAAAGCAACAAGAGTTTTATTGATCTCAGGAGGTATATGATTCTTGAAAAAATAATTTTAACAAACTCACACACAACAGAGCCAATAATAGGCCAGTAGGTATGATAGAAGATAGCTTGGAAACCATCTCTACCTGGAGCTTTAAAGGCACTAATTTTCTTAACAGCCTTCCAAATATCCTCATTAGTAACAGGACAAGAAAGTTGAGCATTGTCCTCCTCATCAATTTTACATAAAATCAGATTGTTCCAATGGTCAAGAGAATGGGTAGAATGGTGGCTAAAGAGGCCAATGAAGAAGTTAGTAATCATGGTTTTGAGCAAGCAAGGTTGGTCAATCCATTAACTATTATCATTTTTCAGAACCTCAATTCTCCTTCTCCTTCTTTTAGGCAGGGTAATAAGATGGAAAAAATTGGTGTTTCTCTCACTGTCGATGATCCAGTTAGCACGAGATTTCTAGAACCACAATAACTCTTCCTGGTAAAGGATTTTATTATATTGTTCAACAAGCTCCAATTCAAGGGTGTGCAGATTGTGAGAATAAACATTGGCTTGAGATTTCTGAATTCCTTCAATTCTCCCAAGAAGCCACCTTTTTTTTTCGGAAAATATTTCCAAAAACTTCTTTATTCCAAACACTGGCCTCTTTGGCAAGAGCATCAAGTCTATCAGTTAGAGAGGGACTAGGTTTGGACCAACTATTCTCAACCACAGATTTAAAATCATCATGGGAAATCCAGGCAGCAAGAAATTTAAAAGGTTTACAAGTGGGGGTAAAGAGGGACATACCTTGAGTGAAAACCATCATTGGAGAATGGTCTGAATAGGTACGAGGTAGATTACGAACAGAACCTTCAGGGAAACTAGTTTGCCACTCCGTATTGCACATGGCTTTGTCTAGTCTAACCATGGTGTTAGCCCAACCTTTTCGGTTGTTAGACCAAGTCAATCTAGGCCCTGAGCATCCCAAGTCCATAAGATTGCAGTGGTGCATTCTGTCGTTGAACTTCCTACTCCTTCTTTGGTCTTGGCTCTAACTGAGATTGTGATTTTTGTTAAAGCTTCATTTTTCTTGAGTGGTTGAGAAATCA
Source organism: Camellia granthamiana (assembly GCA_036172215.1). Lineage (NCBI taxonomy): Eukaryota > Viridiplantae > Streptophyta > Magnoliopsida > Ericales > Theaceae > Camellia > Camellia granthamiana. Next base: position 144,328,227 of record CM069908.1, on the reverse strand, counting down.
TTAAAATCTCTAGCAACAAGCCACGACTCTGCCATATTATGCGATATAGCATCTAGATGCTCCCAAAGTTCATTCCACTTACAGTTGTTTGGGCTTGCATACACTACTGAAAGTAGCCAATCTGGAAAATCTTGTCGAGAAATTGTAGTTGTGATCAACTGGGAACTGGCCTCCACAATTCAAACATTGACCACATTTGGATTCCAAAGCATCCAAATGCCTCAACTTCGCCCAGTTAGATCCACATGGGCAGAGGCCGTAAAGCCCATGCAGTTAAAAAATATCCCCATAGACTTAAACTCTACTTTAGTCTCCATAAAAATGAGTATATCAGGCTTGTGAATTTGGGCTAGTTCTCTCATTGTCCTTTTGAACCTCTGATTACTGGCTCCCCTGTAGTTCCAGATTAACATATCCATGAAAGGAATAAAAAGGTTGGGTAATGGATCCTGGTCATCAATGGCTAGATATCCCTTTACTGCCTTGTGGTTGTCTTCCATTGATTTCAAAGGAGTTATCAAAATGTAGTGCCGATCCTGGCCCACTTCCACTTGTCTCCATGGTTATATCCTTACTTTGACTTCTTCGTTCCACCATTCTGAGGCGATAAGGTGAAACACTTCTTTCTTGGGGGTTAGAACCACCAGAACTCTGTTATGAAGTAGTGCATGTTGCGTCGTTGGGAAATTCTCTCCGGCCTCCTCCATTTTTATCTGGTGGATCTCTATGTTTGGTTCTGAAGTTGCTAAGATTTTGTTTATGGTGTAGAGAGTGGTTAGTGGTGTGATGTATCTGGGTTGTGGAATGTTGGACTGTGGTGGGTGATGATAAGGTTATTATGAGTGAAGAGATGCTGGAAGGAGTGGTAGCTTCAGCTTTTTCCAGACTTGCTGTTTGATCTCGAATCTTCATGTCAGTGGTAGCTTGCTTACCCAGTTTGATATCCTCTTTAGTCTTGTTCACTGCCAAAGCAAAACTCTCAGATTCACCTCCTTGTGATTCTTGGCTCTTTCCTTATACTTGAAGCCCATATCTGTTTGGGCTTTGCCTCTCTGATTTTTATCCCTATCTAGATGGGCTTTTTGGCCTTGTGGAGGATCTGCCCCTTCTTTTAGGATCTCAAATCTATTTGTTTCTTGAGTATTGGGCCCCTTATGACCAATTGAGCCCCTTGGTTTCCTTGGTGGCTTGGACACAGTCATCCAAGGCCCATAAGTTCCTGGGTAAGGCTCCAACGTCTGTTTGGTATTATTTGAACTAGACCTATTATTAGAGATTGTAGATTGCCTCTGACTTTCTTGTCCGAGAGCTCCTTTGGCTAGTCGGCTCCGGTACCGTTATGATATTATCGATACACATTTCTTTCCGATGCCCAATCCTGCCACAAGAAAAACATAATGAGTGTATATGTTCATATTCAATACCATATATATGTTTACCTATGGAAAGATGTGAGATCAGTGGCTTTCGAAGATCCATCTCAACACAAACTCGTGCATAGTTTCCTCAGGCTGCCATGGCTGTGTTGATATCTATCTTTAGCGGTACACCCAACCATTTTGCTATATGAAATAAGGCCTTCTCATTATAATACTCGATTGGTAGAGTTGGAAGCCGCACCCAAATTGCAGTGGTATCCTCTTCAGCATCATCAGATTTGAAGTCTTGTTGCCACTTTCTTACCGTCACGTAATGATCCATCACAATCCAAGGACCACCAGTGAAAACTTTCGTGTAATCATCAACCATATCAAATTTGACTATGAAAGAACCATTATAATGGCAAGTACTATTGAAGTGGCAACAAAAATTTGTGGTACTTGTTTTTTTTTGCCCAAGAATTAAATAGACATCCAATTTTAAGCCATCCACATGACCTTGACACATTGGACACTATTATAACAAATAAATCTTATTGATAGTTACTTGGATGGTTATAAGAAAATCTCTTTAGAGTGTACAAAATTAAATAAATCATCAATTAGAAAACCAAAAAAAACCATAGTCATTTGCATACCACATAGTCTCAGTTCGCATTATTTTATATATATAAAAAAAAATAGTTACAAATTTTTTCCTCGTACAAATTATATCGTTAAGGACAAATGATATACATCTCTCCAAAATGTGACAATGGAATAAATATTCTACAAACATTACAAATTATATATAATAATAAATAAATAAAAAGTCGTATCGTCCAACTTACTATAGAATGAGAACCATAAAGACACAATTTTGTATAAAAATTATATTTGTATGTGTTAGCAAAAAATCTGGTTTGGGCCAAATTGACAGATGTGATTTAACAGAAAACACAGAATTTCACAAATAACAATAGATCAAGCAATTGTAGTCTGAACGTTCTATGCCTTAACAGATTCAAGGACTTCTTTGGAGGCTGTAATGCAAAGAAACAAGAAGGAATAAATTGAAAATCAATTTTTGAACAAACAAACTTGGGATTTAATCAGTAAAATTAAATTTCCAGTTCAATGTATAGGACAATCGACAGAGAACTCTGAGTTACAGAAACTGAACTACAGATAGACTACTCCTAAGTAAGAACTAGGTAAGTTAAGGTACTCCTAATGCTACAAGGGTTGTAAATTTGTTTGAAGATCCTTTCTAACTTCGAATTTCCAGCTTTTATATTGCTGGTCTTCAAACTTCACTGCTGCTCTGCCGCCACGTGTCCCATCATGTAGCCAGCTACCTTCACTTTAATGCCCATGATCTCTGTAACTGCCAGTAACTGCTTCTCTGTTACAGCTTTTCTCCTTCTAGGAAACGTGACACGTATCTTGTATGCCTTGCATGCTAACTTTATGGCTTGACGTCTGGGCCATGTTTGGCCATATTCCACTTCACTACTAGACGAATCGACAGGAACACTGCAATTGCCACGTCTGTCTCTTTGATTATTTCCTTTTTGTCACTTGCTCTATATTCTAGACGTCATATTCACCCACTTTTCACTTGTAAACTTGTTGAAACTCATGGTCTTTAAACCTAGCATCCGCTGGACCAATTCTCTGCATTTGTTACATACAATCGACAGAGAATATACAATTTTTAGTGTCAACAATGCCCCCCTCATTCGAGACAAAAAGGAGTTTTTTGCCTTGAATGATTATCTAAAAGAAATAAAGTTGGACATTTAAATATTTGGGCTGTTTATCTACAATTTGTCATAAGGCCCAAATGTTAAATGTTAAAAATTAATCTAACATAATTTTCAAGAACTCCGAGTAAGCCCAATTGATCAAACTATCAAATAAAGCCCAAATTTTAAAACTGAGGGCCCACCACAAGTTATTTGAATGCCAGAATTCAAATCATCATTCCACCATTCTCTGTCTTTCTCTACTATTTGCCTCTGACTTCGAAAAAAAAAAACCCTTCTGCTCACTCTCTAATGGCGCCCAAACGAGATCAGACCAAAGGAAAGAAACAAACTGAGCCATCATCTGTCCAACGTTTCCCAATCAATTTTCAGTAGCTACTGCGTCAAAGCCTCTTTAACAACTGCATTATCTCACGCCATGGCAACCCTGGAGAAGGAGAACTGGGCCCTACTTTCAATATAACCATTCCTGATGAACTTATCCAGTACTATCCTATTGCAGACACTGAAACACTACTCTTCAACAAAGCAAAGCTGTCATGGAAACATTGGGATTCCAGCCCTAATCCTCTACACACATGGCAAAAACCCAATCCAGACTGGAAACGATGGGTTCAACGAATGATGATATACGACATAGACCTATTTACGATGCCATTAGGTTATCAACTTTCTCTCTAGATATGGACAAATGGGCCATTGGTGCTGCTACATGCTTTTGGTCTTCATCATGTAATTCCCTCATTCTAAAATGCGGTATGATGTCACCTACTATTCTTGATGTTGTCCATTTGACTGGCCTTCCTTGTTCTAGTCAACACATCAGTGCCCTTTTAACCCAAAAAACACTTATCAAATTGGACACTACCCTCTGTTATGGGAAATTTCAAAAAAAGTACCAAAAATTTGGCATTGAACCCACAGATGAAGAGAGAACAACTTTTTATTTACTATGGCTTTCCCAACACTTTCTTTGTGTTCCTAGTTTGAAAATCACTAAAGAATACCTAGCATTAGCCACTTGTATTCAGGAGGGTATAGAATTGGCTCTTGCCCCCTTTTTACTAGGCACCTTATACAGAGGTCTCTTTTCTTTAGTGGATAAAGAAATTGATCATAATGGTGGTGGTCCTTTCTGGCTTCTTCAAGCATGGTTGTATGCTTATTTTCCTGAAATCAGACCTACCACTCAGACTCCATTTCTCCCTAGGGGTGTACACGGTCCGGATTGGTTCGGTTCTGAGAAAATCCAAGAACTGAACCGATCCTAACGGTTTTGTGATTTTGAGAACCAGACCAGACTGTTACACTTGTAAAACCGGACCAGAACCAAACCGAAAAAACGGTTCAGTTTCGGTTTGGTTTACGATTCCAAAAATTTCTATTTACAAGAATAAATTGTTAATATTAGCAAAATAATTACTCAAACTAATTACATTTATCTCATGATAAAAACTAATAATATTAAGGCGTTACTTAATATTACATATATATACCATCCTAATATCATTAAAATTATAAAAAATCAATTAATAAAAATAAAACTTGATATTATATATATATATATCTTTTAAAATTCGGTTCGGTCCAATTCTTAATAGAACCGACCAAACCGTATGATTCAGTTTGGTTCGGTCCGGATTACCGGTTTGAACGGATTTTTGAACACCCCTAAATTCTCCCAACATGCCAAAGCTATGCTGGATTTTTCCTTTCCTTCAAACCAGTCACCTCTAATTCTTTCACTAAGGTGTTCACTTCTCTTTATGAACTACTTATCGACAGAGATCCTTAGCTTTTTATCCCTTTTCACCAACTCCACTATACTTTATCTAGACTCACCTATGTCCATGATGATCCTTCTGTATTGGGTGATGAATTGAGACAACAACAAAAGCATTTTTGAGCTCAGATCCTTACTCCAAGATACATTTTAGTAGGAGGGTCCCTTTCAACTAACAGAATTTCTAACTGCAGTTTTGAAAGTTATAACCCCTGTCAATGGGCTAGGCAAATGGGCTTCTATCAAACTGTTCCTTGCCTATACTTTCATCCCATTATTCATGAGCAAGTTGGAGCCAGAATTCAATTCAAACATCAAACAGTTGTGGAGGCCCTTCTAGCCCACAATCAAGAACTATTTGATCAATTCAGCTTCTACTACTGCAAAGTCACACATTTTCTCTCCACAAGATTTGGAGACTGGTGGCTTCTTATGAATGCAGCAATCTTTAATAAAGAAACTCAAATATGCCTCTGGAATGTGCATCCTAACAACAAAAAAGGAGCGACCATGAGCATTGGTAAACAACTATCTCCTTCTTACTTTATATTTCTTGTTAAAGCTTTATGGGTGTATAACAGCATATATCTTTTCTACATATATGCAGCTGAGTCCTCAGTCAAAGCCATTCCTTTGGCTATAGAAATGCCTACTTCCACTATCCAGAAAAGAAAGCATAAGGGTAATCCCTTAAACACCACCAATGCTGAAGGTTTCAAACTTTACAACCCAAGTGTGGAGACTGAACAAAGGGTGAGTAGAGAAGAAGAACTTCAAAAATTCTTTGCATCTCAACCACAACCAGAATGTGGTATTTCTCAACCAACATCGGAAAGTGATGCAACATGTGAGAGGAGATCTAAAAGAAGACAAGAGGAACTAGTTCCTCCACCATCTCTGGTTGCACCAGCTTCTTCCTCTTCCAGTGGTGCAGCACTTGTAAGGAGACCTAAAAGAAAGCAAGAACAACCAATCCCTTCACAAGCTCCTGCTGCACCAGCTTCTTCTTCTTCTAGTAGTTCATCTTCTCGTCCCATAATAGTATGAATCTTACTCAATCTGTCAATTTTGTTACCATTTTAAACATGACATTCTATTTTGCTTGTCTAACATTTTCCTCTTTCTTTTTCAAACATATCTTAAGTCATACAAAAAGAGAAGACTTGTTTCTTTGACCACCTCTTCTTCTTCTCATGGAGACATACCTGAAACTCATATCAACCTACCTCATCCTCTTCCTGAGAATGAAGAACTGGCTGAGGCACAAGTTAGTCCTCCTGAAAGCCAAATTGAATTGCCAGAGTCTCAACCAAACCCCCTTGAGAAAGAACAAATTGACCAACGAAGGGCCATTTTAAGAAACTTGGCTCCTGAACTGGCTCAAATTTTGTCTGAAATTCCCCAAGAAGTGGCTCTAGGAGACCTAATGGTCTTCCCTCTTAGAGGGGTGCCACATGGAATTGATGCAGTCATCACTTTTCTTGGTGGGGCCTCTTCTCCAAAAGAATCAACCATCCCTGAACATGCTCAAGAAGATCCAGTTAATTCAGACCATGTCAGAGAAGCTCCAATTGACTTACCCACTAATTCTGACAGCCACACATCTCCTGTCGACAAAGGTTCTCCTGTCCATGAGCATGTTTTTGAGCTAGATGACAACCTTCTAAATGAAGTTGACAGAGCTAACACTAAGGTTTTAGATGATGAATCAACCTCAAGTGATATGAGAGTTCCTCAATCAACTATCATCACTTTCATTACTCAGTCATTTCCAACACAGGTAACATTTTCTCACCTATACACCTTGTTCTTATTTTCTATATATATATACTTGAATGTATATGGTTTAAAACAATCCCCTTTCATTCTTTTATGCAAGACTGCGATGCCTTTTCAAATATCATTGACTGCTAACATGGGGGTGCAGACTACACCAGTTCAAAGTCCTTCAAGAGAGATCTTGGGTACTTCTACCTCACCTCACATTGTCACAGAGGTAATAATTCCTCATATAATTTTCCAGATTCATTGTTCTTCATTTGTTAACTTTACTTTTTACAACTACAGCCTGCAGTTACCCCCTCTTCCTCTATTCAAGACTTACTCTTGGGGATTTCTCCTATTTAAGAAACTGTTGCTAATTTGACTGTTGAAGAAAAATTGAAGCAACTATCCAATGAAGAACAAGAACTTATTGAACAATTTTTTAATTTACTTGGTTAGCCACTGGATGCCTTGGCTCTCTTTCAAACTCTAATTTTGACTGGCTGTTTGACAGCCATTGCACCACTGATTCCTCAACTTTTTGATCCAAACCAAGTGCAAATCTTTCAAACCTTCATTTCAGAGCTTCCTCAGCATTTACTGGCTATCAATGAATTTCAGATTGAGCCAAAAACTGTTGAGAATCAAGCTGAGCAAGTGGGGAAAGCAATGCATGCTCTAACTGAAGCATCTGCTAGATCACAATCCCTCATTGCTCAATTTAACACTCTTACAGTAGAAAAAGCTCAGCTAGAAACTCAACTGGCCCACACGAGAGCCTAGAAAGCTGCCATTGAACAAGAGCAAGCCAACCTTTCTCAGCAAATTCCAAACCTTCTTGCTCAAGCAAAAAGTGGTCCACTGGTTTTCAAGCAAGCCCAAACCAAACTTAGGCAAAATAAGCTAAAGCATCAGACTGCTCTTCAAGCTTGGAGCAAACTTTCAATGTATTTCCAAAGGGATTAGGCCAAATGTAAAAAAAAATTTCATTATTTTCCCTTCTGTATTTTTTATACAAGTTTAATGAAAATACTTATTACATTTGTTTTGGCTTTACTCTTTTTCTTTTTGTCACCTATCTTTGTTTTCATGTGTATGAACTCATGCATTCCCACATGGTTGGATAATACTTCTTTAAATACTTGCCATTAATTATCTTTCTGTGTGGCTCACCTTCTAAAGAAGCAAGATGATAGGCTCCTCCTCTAAGAACCTTATGTATTTTAAATGGTCCCTCCCAATTTGGAGACCATTTACCATATTCTAGGCTTTTAAATCCAATTGGTAAAATGGTTTTCCACACTAATTCTCCTTCAGAAAATAATTTACTCTTAACTTTCTTGTTATAACTTCTCTCAACTTTCTTTTTTTGAGCCACCAAATGATTAAAGGCCACGATTCTTTTTCTTTCTAAATCCTGCAACTCAATCGATAGTGCCTCTGAATATTCATCCATAGGAGTATCCAAATGCTTGGCCAGTCGATTGGATCTCACTGTCACTTCCAAAGGTAATACAACATCATGCCCATAAACCAACTCATATGGAGTTGTACCTGTATTATTCCTTTTGGAATTTCTATAAGCCCAAAGTACTTCTGACAAGAGATTATGCCAATCTCTAGTATTGTCTTCAATCATTTTCTCTAAAGTATTTTTGACAATCTTGTTTGTTACCTCAGCTTGTCCATTTGCCTGGGCATAATATGGTGAAGAGTTTAATATCTGAATGCCGTATTCTTTGGCAAACTCTTTAATCTTATCCCCATTGAACACTGTACCTTGATCGACAGTGATAGATTGGGGTAAACCAAACCTATGTACCAAATTCTTTTTCGAGAATTCAATAACTTGGACCTGTGTCACCACTTTTAAAGGTATTGCCTCTACCCATTTAGTAAAATAGTCAGTGGCTACCAATAAGTAAGAATGTGCTTTAGAAGATGCTGGGAAAATTTGCCCAATTAAATCCATTGCCCATCCTCTAAAAGGCCAAGGTTTAACCACTGAATGCAGGCTAGTCGCTGGCACCCTTTGAATATTGCCATGCTTCTGGCAACTCTGACATCCTTTTGCACACATTATGCAATCTTTTCTAATAGATGGCCAAAAATAACCATACCTGTTAATTAGCCATCTCATTTTATCACCAGCTTGATGGGCCCCATAAATTCCTTCATGTGCTTCAACCATAGCTTTCATTTGGTCTAATTTACCAATACAAAGCAGAGTCAAACCATCATGAGCCTTCCTAAATAAATCATCTCCCATGATAACATAGTTTAGGGCTTGAAACCTCACTTGCCTATTGCTTTTTTTCACTGGGATTCGATAAGTACTTTATTAAAGGGAATCTCCAATCTTCTTCTGTCGCATCCAAAGTGAGAATAGGTAGGAAATTCCTACACCCATTTTTAAGTGCAGAAAAGTTTCTTTTTTGAATTCAAATCACCCTTTCCTGAGCTCCTTTAGGTATTTTTAGTCCAAAAGCTGCTTGAGCCATCTCATTAGTCTCCTTATTCTCCAGTCTAAACATATGTGTGAATGTGATATGATCAAAGAAACTAATTAACCATTTAACCTCAGTTAAATACTCTTCTAGAGCACCACTGACACATTTGAACTTTCCAAAAACTTGTTTAATGACTAACTGGGAATCTCCAAAAACCTGGAGGCTTCTGATCCTGAATTCTATGGCCAATTCTAAGCCAATTATTAAGGCTTCATATTTAGCTTGATTATAAGACTGTACATGTTGTGCTTCCAACTGATACGCAAATTGATACATTAGCCTATTTGGTGCAATCAACACAATACCTGCTCCAACTCCTTCATCTGTTTTTGAACCATCAAACATCAATTTCCATGGTTCACTCTCCACCAAATTGACTTCATATAGGTCTAAATCGACAGAAGTGCCAGGGTGTTCCACCAAGAAGTCGGCCAAAGCTTGCCCCTTGACTGCTTTATGTGGCACATATTTGAGACAATACTCAATTAATGCTAATATCCATTTACCCTGTCTCCCCCTTAAAATTGGTTTAGACAACATATATTTAATAACATCTGTTTGTGCTATCACAAACACTTCTGTTGGCAGCAAATAATGCCTCAATTTAATGGCTGCAAAATAAAGTGCCAAACACAATTTCTCAACAGAATTATATCTAGTTTCAGCATCATTTAACCTTCTACTTAGGTAATAAATAGCCTGTTTATGACCCATATCATTTTCTTGAGCCAATAAACAACCAATCGACAGGTCCGAAGATGATATATACAATTTCAAAGGCTTTCCTGCCACTGGTGGCATAAGCACTGGAGGGTTTGTCAAGTATTTTTTGAGCAAGTCAAAAGCTTCTTGATGGCACACTTCCCATTTAAACTCATGGTCTGACTTAATTTTCACTAAATGAGAGAATGCTAAAGTTTTCTTGGCCAAATTAGCTATGAATCTCCTCAAAAAATTTATTTTTCCAAGAAAACTTTGTAACTCTTTCTTGTTGGCTGGAGGTCTTGCCCCCAAAATGGCTTTGGCTTTATTAGCATCCACTTCTATTCCTTTGTGATGTACTAAAAAGCCTAAGAAATTTCCAGCAGATACTCCAAATGCACACTTTAAAAGGTTCATTTTGAGTTTGTATGTCCTTATTCTTTGAAATGTCTGCTGCAAATGCTCTAGATGCTCATCAAAACTGTCAGATTTGATGGCTACATCATCTATATAAACTTCTAAATATTTTCCAATCAAACCATGAAAAATGAAGTTCATTGCCCTTTGATAAGTTGCTCATGCATTCTTTAATCCAAAAGGCATGACTACCCATTCAAATGTCCCTAAGGCACCAGGACATCTAAATGTTGTCTTATGTGTATCCTCTGGGTTAATAAAGATCTAATTATACCCAACATGTCCATCCATAAAGGACAAAACCTTGCTCTTGGTTGCTGAATCAACTAATAGATCAGCCACTGGCATAGGATATTCATCTTTAGGAGTTGCTAGATTCAAATTTCTAAAATCTATACACACTCTTAACTTACCATTTTTCTTTATCACAGGGACAATATTAGACAGCCATTCAACATACCTGGCTGTTCTAATAAAACCTGCATTGAGCAACCTTTCGATTTCTTCCTTAACCAATAAGGTAACTTCATTAGTCATCCTTCTTGGAGGTTGTTTATGAGGAATAAAATTTCCTTTAATTGGGAGTCTATGCTCCACCAATGTTCTATCTAATCCAGGCATCTCTTCATACGTCCATGCAAAGCAATCCACATACTTAGAAAGCAAGCTAACTAGTTTGCTCTTACATTCATTAGATAGATTAGCATTTACATAGATGGGCCTCTTACAGGCCTTACTTGCTAAGTTATATTCCTCTAAAGGGTCCTGCACGTCTGCCTTGAGATCATCAAGTTTGGCAGGAGCCGCCTTCAGATGTTCCAGTTGCACCTCTTTATAACTTAGAGGGCTATTGTCAATTACACATTCTGCCCAAGAATAATTAGGCAAACACTTAGGGCTAAACTTACTTTCTAAAAAGAAATAAAAAAGCCTAGAAAAAGTAGATTTAATTACATCAGTTGTCTCATCCAGCTTGTCTTCTTTTGTTGCACTTGCATCACTCATCATCTTCAGCAATTTCCTTTATCACAGGCCTTTTCTGCTTCTGCACCAGGCTTGGTTTGGCCAATTCCTGGCCTATCTGCTTGAAACCTTCCTCAATGAAGGCCTTGAACCCTTCAGTTGTTAAGCCTTTCCCTTGCGATTTGACTTCTTCTTTATCAATCACAACTGGGCCCAAATCCTCATCATAAAACACAGCCTCTATGCTGTTGACATCAGCAACAAAAGGATTTGCTTCAGCCCAGAAGATTTCCATTCCTCTTTTATTCTGACCACCACCAGTTAGAAAAATTAATTCTTGGTGTAGAGACGAAGGTACACACCTATTAAGGTGAATCCAATCCCTACCTAGGAGCACATTGTAATTAGAAGTGGAGTCTATTACAAAGAAAGTTGTTCCCATTAACCTGGAACCAACTTGAAGTTGTAAAGTTACTACTCTTCTAGCATCAGATGATCCACCAGAAAAATTACTTATATTTACCTCAGTAGGAAGTAGGTCATCGACAGACTTACCAATAGATTTCAGTGTCCTAGATTGGAGAATGTTGACAATAGCCTCATTGTCTACCAACACCTTTTCCACTGGTACCCCATCTAGAAAAGCTTTAACATACAGAGGCCTCAGATGTTTAATAAGCTTATCTTCTGGCTTTTGAAGTACAACTTTCTCCCCATCGACAGACTTAATGACCTCGATTGATCTCAATGGCTTGGCTTGTGTCTCAACTATTGCTATCTGAACAACTGGTTCTGTCAAATCTTCAACATCACCTGCCAAGTTATCTGGCTGGTTTGGTTTGGCCTGAAACCTCTATAGGATGGCCATGATCATGTTACACTCCTTGGAAGGGGGTAGAGAACCAAAATGAATGGCAGCCAACTTTTCTCCAAAGTCACCACCAGAACTGTCTGATTTCACCTCATCTTCTTCAACCCTTTCCCTTTCATTAACATTCTTGTTATCAATGACCATCTCCCGATCTTGATCATCTTTCATTACCACATCTTTTTTGTTATTGTTACCCTCTTCATCAGACATCAGATCTTTTTCTAACTGTTTCAGCTTTGCCTTAACAAAGCCTTCTCTGAAAGCTTACCCACAGGTCTATCTTCAGTTCCTTCTAGTCCTATTTTCCTTTTCAAAATCTGAATTGGTTGCACTGGATGGGTCTTAGAAATTGACCCTTTCACTTCTTTTCCTTTAGCAGTAGGAACTGCAGGAACCAAACCTTTCCTTGTCCACACTAAGTCTTGTTTTCCAGATGGTTTGTCCCCTGCAGCAGTGGACATCATAGCATGAAACTTTCTTTGCTCTCTCCTTTTCTGAGTTCTTGTTTCTCCCATTGGTCTCCAACCACTCATGGGAAACTTTGGATGTGACACTCCTTGCCATCCCAAATGGGATGGTATTGGAGGTTTCACCATTCTTGGTTGGACTAGTTGCATTTATGGCCTTACTCTTGGGCCATGATGCTGCTGCTGATATCCTTCAAATGGTCTTGCCAATTGTTGATGCCCCACATATGGCCTTCCAAGTTGTTGATGGCCATTATGTGATGCACCAAATTGCTGCTGATGGCCATTATATGGCCTAGTCAGAACCTTTGGGTTTCCATAAGGCTTAGAACCCTTATGTTGATTGAGCATAGTTCTCACATTCCGAGCTCCAACCAAGCATGGATGAACAGGTGCTCCCTGGAATAAGAATGGAGCATCATCCTTACCATAGTCCTCTGCAGGTCCAAAAATTCCAGGATCTGTTCCATCATAGAACAAACAATCGTTATCAAAAATTTTTAAATCTCCATTTCCCATAGTATTAAACCTTAGGCCAACATCTTTTCCAATGTGTTGAATCCCATTAATCACAATGGCCTTAGTTTTTTATTTCTCAGAACCACATCGGAAATAGATGAAACTCTCACTTGGTTCCTTTTGAACTCTTTTTCCTTTTGCTTCTTTTGCCATTTTCTCCAACCTTTCCTTGTGAAGTTTTTCTAATTCCACCAACAAAACTCTAGGATTTTTCCCTTTTTTCTTCTGATCAGTAGCCACTATATTGATTTCCACCATACTAGGAAATGGATCACTGTCAACTGCCATTACTCCTTTATCTTTCTCAGCATATTTCAACATTCCTTTCTGAATTAAATCCTGCACACAATTGCGACATGTAACACAATTATTAGTAGAATGTCTGAAAGAATTATGCCATTTGCAATAATCCTTGCCAACTCTGTCCCTTTCTTTAGGAATGTTGTGGCTTGGAGTTAAAGTTAAAAACTTATTTGTTAACAACTCATCAAACAATGCATCTGCTTTAGACAAATCAAAAGAATATTGTCAATGTGATATAGCCACATTCTTTTTGGCTGGTTGTGTTGCTAGCATGCTTACAGGTTGGTCTGTCTTTCTTAATGTCTCACAAACCACAGGTTTTTTACCTATTATTTGGGCAACATCTATGTCAACTTCCATGTCAAATTCGACTTCTTGATAATAAGTGCCTAAGGAAGCTGTATTTCTATGTTGTTCTTCTCTGAGAATGGCCTCATAACTAGTTGCCCTTGAAGACAACTCGAATAAATCCCTAAACATCATGCCTTCAAATTTTTTCCTAAGCTCAAAATCTAAACCATTTTGAGCTAATCTTATTATTTCTATTTCAGGAATGTATACATGACATCAGTTTTTTGCTTTTTTAAACCTGTCGATGTACTGTTCTGCACTTTCTCCTTGTCTTTGTTTAAATTTTGACAAGTCCACCATTGTCACTTCAGGTTCAGTTCTAAAGAACTGAGCATGAAACTGATTTTCCATGTCTTGCCAAGTGTGAACAGAGTTCTCTGGCAAGTTAATAAACCAAGTAAATGCCACTTTCGACAAAGAATGAGGAAAGAGCTTTAACTTTAAATTATCATCATAACCAGGTTCTCCACACTGGAGTATGAATCTGCCCACATGTTCTATGGTTGATTGTCTTTCCTCCCCTGTGAATAAAGTAAACTCAGGAATTCTGTAATTCCTTGGAATGGGAATTGTTTCCATCCATGGAGGGTAAGGACTCCTAAACATTGGTCTATCTGGCCTTCTCAAGCCTGGATCATACATTTCCTGTATGATGTTCATTATTTGTTGTCTGTTGACTTGAGGCTCTAAGTGTTGCTGTTGCTGCCCTCCTCCTTCAACCTCCGGTTGGAAGTAAGGATTAGGAGGACCAGGCCCTCTAGGTCTTGGATGCATTATATAGGGTTCAAAATATGGCTGAGGCATGGTATAATCCCTTGCATCTTGAGGCCTTACTTGATTAAATGGCCTATTTCTCTGTTCTGCCATAACCTGATAACCAGGCCCTTCAAATGCAAGATTATCATACATTTGTGGCCTTAGTTGCCCCCCAGGTCTCATTCCCATATTATTTACATTGTAATTAAACACTGGATTTGTATGATATATGGAAGGTTCCCTTTCAAACATTGGATTTATGTTCATTCCCTCCTCATATCTCTCTTGGAATGTGGGAGGTCTATAAAATGATATGGGTTCACTTACTTTTTTATGCTGTTGAGGGGCCATTTGGGGCTTAGGTTGTGCTTTTTTCCTTTGTGCTTCCTCTCCAATCTTTCTTGATTGACTGGGCTTGATGTTGGCTTTCTCAAACAAAGCCATCAAGTCATCAATCATCACTTGGTTCTCATATGCTGACATGGAACCAATTACTTGCTAGGTATGCAGCAAAAGTGCCCTTCTTGAATCGACTGGTAGACAACTGGATTGGCCAGTTCTGGCCATATTTTGGCCACTTCCTTGGCCTATTTCTTGCCTGGCCACTTAATGGCCATCAGTTAAGTTGTCTTGTACTCCTTCAACTCCATCGTTCAACTCTTCTTCATCTTCGACCCTTTTCTCAGGATCTTCAAAGACTTCATGCTGTTTCTTCCTAGCCATCACTCCAAATTAGACAGGTCCCACTGGGCGTGCCAAAATATGTTAGCAAAAAATCTGGTTTGGGCCAAATCGACAAATATGATTTGACAGAAAACCTAGAATTTCACAAACAACAATAGATTACGCAATTGTGGTCTGAACGTTCTATGCCTTGACAGATTCAAGGACTTCTTTGGAGGCTGTAATGCGAAGAAACAAGAAGGAATAAATTGAAAATCAATTGTTGAACAAACAAACTTGGAATTTAATCAGTAAAATTAAATTTCCAGTTCAATGTACAGGACAATCGACAGAGAACTCTGAGTTACAGAAACTAAACTACAGATAGACTACTCCTAAGCAAGAACTAGGTAAGTTAAGTTACTCCTAATGCTACAAGGGTTGTAAATTTGTTTGAAGATCCTTTCTAACTTTGAATTTCCAGCTTATATATTGCTGGTCTTCTAACTTCATTGCTGCTCTGCCGCCATGTGTCCCATCATGTAGCCAGCTACCTCCACTTCAATGCCCATGATCTCTGCAACTGCCAGTAACTGCTTCTCTGTTATAGCTTTTCTCCTTCTAGGAAATGTAACACGTATCCTGTATGCCTTGCATGATAACTTTATGGCTTGACGTCTAGGCCATGTTTGGCCACATTCCACTTCACTACTAGACGAATCGACAGGAAAACTGCAACTGCCACGTCTGTCTTTTTGACTATTTCCTTTTTGTCACTTGCTCTATATTCTAGACGTCATATTCACCTGCTTTTCACTTGTAAACTTGTTGAAACTCCTAGTCTTTAAACCTAGCATCCGCTGGACAAATTCTCTGCATTTGTTATATACAATCGACAGAGAATATACAATTTTTAGTGTCAATAGTATGGCATTGTTGTTTACAATTTATTCAATTCATTGTGCATAAATAGAGACAATTTGTATTTTGAACATTTTTTTTCCCTTCTTGTAAGTTGTTTAAACAGTTAAGGTTGGTCACTTCATTTTAATTAACAAATTAAACTTTATCACTTCATTAAATTCTTTTTGGTTGGCTAGGGTTTGAGAATTTCATTTGATTGGTTTGGAAATTGAAAGTTGGATAGGAAAAGGCCATCGATTGGGAAAAAGAAAAAAGTAACTTTGAAACAAAAATTGTATTCTTCAACAATAAATAAATAAATAAATTAAAAAGAAGAAGATAATTTTAAGAAGCCTGGTAGCCAAGTTTTTGCAAGGCTAGAATAGACAAACACCTCATGGGACCTAAATTAATAATGAAAATTGTCTTTTTATAAGTCAACTAAT
This sequence comes from Camellia granthamiana, assembly GCA_036172215.1. NCBI lineage: Eukaryota > Viridiplantae > Streptophyta > Magnoliopsida > Ericales > Theaceae > Camellia > Camellia granthamiana. The sequence continues at coordinate 144,311,682 of CM069908.1, read as the reverse complement.
TCACACAACAGATCAAACCAAGAAGAAAAGGATCTGACCCGAATTATTATTATTAATATTATTATTTTAAATTTTTTTTGTCCAACTATGACCTCACAACGCAATTTTTTTAATATATATATATATATTTTTTTGAGGGGTGGGGTACATATATATTTTTTTTTTGAAGGGGGGAGTCAACAAGGATAGTCCCACTTCAGTTTTAAAAAGTTTTTTCCTCTCGAGTTTCTCACTGTTTTTTTGAATGTTAGTGATCATATGATAAGACACCTTAGACACCTTAACTCATTATATAGTTAAATTGCCATCTCAATCATTCTATATACAAAATGGAAAATGGTTGAGGCCTCGAATCTGAGGCCTCGAATTTGCCTCGAATCTCTTTTTTTTTTTTTTTTTCTTTCTTTCTTTCTTCTTCTTCTTCGCAGAAGCAGAGGGGAGGGGAGGGGAAGAAGAGAGAGAGGAAGGGGAGGGGAGGGGTCCGGATTCGCCGTCGCAGCTCGTCGAGCTCGCCAGCCGTCCGATCGTCGCCCGATCCAGCTCGTCGCAGCAGCTGCACCGCCGTCGCCTCCGCCTCCGGCCCGCCTCCGCCTCCTCCTCCTCCTCCTCCCCCGGTGATTATGGCCCCCTCCAGTCCGGCCCATCGGTGGCTCTCTCTTCTTCTCCTCCCCTCCCCCTTCTTCCCCTCCCCTCCCCTCCCCCTCTCTCCCTTCTTCCCCTCCCCTCTGGTTCATTCGAGCCAAATTCGAGGCCTCTATCACAACTCATACAAAATAATTTTTTTATTTATTTATTTTACGTAGACAAGCCCAATTAACCTTATCATTTATTTATAATATGATTTTGAGGAATAGCGTCCAAAATAAATCTTATCAGTGCATATTTATGGGTGAAGAAACTTTTGTCCCATTTTATACAAAAATGCTAGTACACAAAATTCATCCAAAAATCTATATTAAAAAATTATGTGGCTCATATTAATTTTTATATGTGATCTTATAATATATGAATTAAATTTGGATCATGTGATAACTTTTTGAGTATTTTCCTGGGCATATATATTTTCTAATAATTATATTCTCTCATTCAAAGGCATTTTTAATTGCACCGCATGTTAAGTCAAAATAAGAGAGTTTTAAGGCATGGTTGTGTAATGATAATACATAATAAAGGGAGGCATGAGAATTCTTGTTCTTAAATGTTGTTCTCTCTGGGCAATTTGGAAAGATTAGTTTTTAAATTTTTTTAAAATTTTTTTGACTTATTTGAGTCACATTACTTCTTTATTTTTTTACATAAAAAAGTCAAAAAAAAGTTACAAAAAAAAAAAAAAAAAAACTATTTACCATCTTCTCAAAACATTACTTTGTCTTAAAATATTCTTTGTCCTTAAGGGTTGGTTTGGGAAGTGGGTTGGCTTTTTAGCTTTTTGACTTTTTTGGCTATTTTAGCTTGGGCTAAAAAGCTTGGTTTAGTAAGGGTTTTTTGGCTTTTTGACTTTATAGATTTTTTTGTGAGAGAAGAGTGTAATGATTATGGGTTGGATGTGATGTTTTGTTTTTTGTGACTAAAATAGCATATTTTGTCTTTTGTGACTAAAATAGCCAAAAAAGCCCCATATTCTTCTTCCCAAACGGTGCCTAAATGTCCTCAGGTTATTGAACCTTGAAATTTTCTATGATTTAGGCATCGTTCGGGAATAGGTTTTCTTAGTAACTTTTTTGACTTTTTGGTTAAAATATGATGTAAAAAAAACTAGTATGTTTGGGATAATTTTTTAGTTTTTTATAAAAAGATGTGTAAAAAGTAGAAAGAAAATAAAATTTTTGACTTTTTGATATAAGTTATTGGCTTTTTAATTTTTTTAGTGACTTTTTGACTAAAAAAGCTACTTGCCAAACAAGACCGTAGTAATCGTGGGATCTTGAGATTTTCAATGATTTAATGATTGTGCGTATTGAAAATAGAGAACTGCGTGGTGCCTCGAAAATTGAGCGGCTCGAATGCCCCGAGTGCCAAAACAACGTCGTTTTGGCACTCTTTGTTTTTTTCTTTTTTCCTTCTTCCTTGAACAGGTTTGAGAGAAACAGAGAGGCAAGAGAAAGAGAGGAGGAAGAGAGGAAGAGAGAGGCGAGAGAGAAACAGATAGGTGAGAGAAAGAGAGAAGGAGGAAGAGAGGTTCAGTTGAACCACAACCCAACCCACCGCCATGGATGGAGAGATCGAAGCTTGATCCGCCATGGACGGAGAGGCCGAAGCTTGATCTTCAGCTGTGGATCTTCGGCTCAACTGTTTTGATTTTGATTTTGATATTGATATCTTAGGCTGTGGTTGTTTTGATTTTTGATTTTTTATTTTTTTGTGATTTTTTGGATTATTTTGCAAATTGTGCTGATTTATTTATTTATTTATTTTTATTTTGATTTTGCAAATTGTGCTGCTTTTTTGTGTACTGATTTTGGTGTGGATCTTTGGTTGAACCATTTTTTTTCGATCTCTTCTTCTTCTTCCTTGGGTTTGAGAGAGAGAGAGAGAGAGAGATGTGTGTGTTAGAGAGAGCTGTGTGGCTTTTTCAACAAACCCAAACAGTAGGTTTCAAAGAACTGAAAAAGGAAAGAGAAAGAAAAAGAGAGGGAAGGAAGAAGGAAGGAGAAGGAAAAAGAATTTAAAAAAAATCGGGCCATTCGAGTTCCATGTTTTAGAGCTACGTTGCAGGGTCGTTGAAAAAAATGTGACAAGAAAATTTAGAGACAAATCTTTCTTCTGTTGAAACAAAGAAACGCCTGTAAGGAAGGATTTGGTTTTAAGAAAGGATTTTCCCTTGGTTTTTAGCGAAGGAATTTTTCCCAACTTTACCTCTTTACACTCATATACTATTTGCTTTATATGAACATCTGTTATTGTCAATCACCGATTATTATCAGAAAAACTATTCAATACTCTTGAAATGTCATGTATTTATACTCATTCACAAATCATTATACATCATTCACTCTCATGTTATTCAATCACCTGATACAAAATTATAAATTTTACATTTTCTATTAATTACAATACCTTAAAACATCACATGACCATAATCTAAGAACTCAATAACCACCTAGTGCCCCTTATAGAGTTTGAAGCAATTGGCCCAGAATTTTAAAATTAGACTTTTAGCTTGAGTGCTCTTATTTTTATGTTGTTTTCTTATTTTATTTTTTATGTGTGTTTATTTTTATCATTTTTTTTTTTTACATTAATATGATTATAAATACACATGTAATGCTAGTGGTTGAAGTTGGATATTCGAATAATTTGGATTGGTATTTGTGAGTTTTGACTACATGAATTCTATGCAAAGGGCAATTAATACAAGTAATATGAGTTGCCGTTTGGCAACCAAAAAAAAAAAAATTTAGTTCACTTTTTGAAATTAGGATTTTTTTAGTTTGTGATTAAAAGATTCGTTTGGTAAAAAAAATTGATTTTTTTTTAATTTTTGTGAAAAAAATAAAATAATTATGATTTAAGTATAATGGGACAATTTGGGAACATGGTAAAAAAGTTAATTTTTTTAGCTTTTAAATTTTTTTACACAAAAAAAGCCCAAAAAAGATTTTTTAGCCAAAAAAATATCAAAAAGTCAAAAAAACTAAAAAAAATTAACTTTCCACTAACTTCTTAAAACACCACAATATTTTTTCTTATTAACTATTTAACTTACTTTATTTTTTGTGTTTTTTAATCCTAGATAGCCAAACAAAGTGTAAGGTGTTTTTGCAAGTTGGGTTGGAGAGATTTTTTTGATTAAAAATCACAAAAAGATAAAATATGTTAAAATAATTAATAAAATAAAATATTACATCAAATCCATAATCATTTCAGTTTTCCTCTTATAAGCATCACATCCAACTGTAAAAAATCAGTAATAATTTTCCTAAATACAAAAATTTTAACCTATTAAAAAATAGCTAAAAATTAAAATAACTTACTAAAATAACCAACTAAACGATATATAAACCCTGTTTGGCAAGTGGGTTTTGAGACAAAATAAACTAAAATAACCAATAAGATAAAGGAGTGCTTTAGGAAGATGGTTAAAAGATAACTTTTTGACTTTTTTTTTTGTGTGAGAGAGGAAGTGGGTTAAAAGTTAAGAAATGACTTTTAATTCATTTTCCAGAATAGGCCAAAATATCACATCAAATCCATAATCATTTTATTTTTTCTCTTATAAACATCACATCCAATAATAAAAAAAATTGATTATCCTTCTAAATACAAAAATTTTAACCTATTAAAATAGTAAAAAAATTGTATGATCGAATTTTTTTATAGTTAGATATGATATTTGTGAGAGAAAAAAAATAATTATGAGTTTAATGTGATATTTTATTTTATTAATTATTTTATTTTATTTTATTTTTTTTTGTAAATTTTAACCCAAAAAAATAATCAAAAAGCCTCTTACCAAATCCAAATCCAAATCCAAATCCTCTCATTGTTATCCAAAAGAGTAGAAGCAATGCAGATATCGTCCAGAAAACAAGTGGATGTATATTAGCTGTCATATGTATTGAAAATCAAGTCTATTTCTTTGACTCTTTTATAAGGGTATTTGGCAAAGTTTTTTTTTTTAATTATTTTTTTTAATTAAAATTCATAAAATGATTAGATAAGTTAAAATAGTCAATAAAATAAAATATCACATTAAATTTATAATTATTTCACTTTTTTTTTTACAAACATCACATTTAACTATAAAAAAATCTAACTATCTTATCTAAGGGTCCGTTTAGGAAGAGCTTTTCCAGGCTTTTTTAATTATTTTAGCCACAAAAGACAAAATAGGCTATTTTAGCCAAAAAAACAAAACATCACATCTAACCCATAATCATTACACTCTTCTCTCACAAAAAAGTCAAAAAAGTCAAAAAGCCAAAAAGTCCTTCCCAAACCAAGCTTTTTAGCCCAGGCTAAAATAACCAAAAAAGCCAAAAAGCCAACCTATTTCCCAAACGGAGGCTAACTATCTTTTCAAACACAAAAAATTTAACCTACTAATCAAAAATTAAAATAACCTATTAAAATACCAACTTCTCAAACACTCACATAATATAATAATAGGGTCTGGCTTTGGTCCAGTCCACCATCGGACTGGACCGTACTGTTGGGCGCGTGAGGGCCCACCACGGGTCCCGTTTTGAAAATCTGAACCGTTTAATGTGTAAAACTCTTCGAGTACTATATGCCTATAAAAAATCACGTTGATCGGATATCGATAATTATGTGATCAAATCAGTTTTTTGTCAACCGTTAATTATTCACCGTCTATTTTTTTTATACAAAACTGATTTGATCACATAGTTATCAATATCCGATCAACATGATTTTTTACAGGCATATAGTACTAAAAGTGTTCTACACATTAAAGATTCAGATTTTTAAAACAGAACCCATGATAAGCCTCTACAGGCCCAACAGCACGCTCCAGTCCGATGGTGGACCGGACCAAAGTCAGACCCATAATAATAATATTAATTCAATATAATATAATAAAAGTCCAAAACTGTTAGTGACGTTGGAACACGTGATTGACGATTGTATTTTACAGACGGTAAAAGAACGGTTTTGCCCTTTGAATTGGAAAAAGCAGCTGCAGCAACTTTTTGAAGTAAAATTTCCAGGAAAAGTCATAATCCGTGCCACGTCAGCAACAACTTTTTTTTTTTTTCCTTAAGAAAGGAGCTCCACATGTTAGCCCATTTCGGTCCAATACAATCTCAACATCATTTTCAACATATTTTTTAATATAATAATCAAATAAAAAATTTACTTTATCTTTTCAAACATAAAAATTAAAATAAATTATTAAAATAATTAAACAACCAAAAACCTTAAAAAATAACTATTTCCCAAACAAGGTCATTTACTCATGCCCACCTGGTTGGCACTTTATTTATATATTTTTTAATAAAGCTATATATATTGATTGGTATAGTAATTAATATATTAACGAATGATGTGATATAATTGTAAAAATTTTAATTCTTTGTTTTATATAATGGGTAGGTCTATAATTTTAAAATGACAATATCTAAATATATGTTGGTATATTAAGTCATCGTTTGGTAAACATTTTCAGATTAAAAAAGCACAAAATAGGCTATATAAGTTAATAAAGCAAAATGTCGCATCTAAACCATAATCATTATATTTTTTCTCTTACAAAAATCAAAAAAATCCAAAAACATAAATCAAACGAGACTAAAAAAAGCCAATTTAAAAAAGTTCAAATACAAAAAAATTACCTACCGTAACGAATGTGAAATGAAGCTTAATTAATATCATATTTTTTTATCATACTACATTGATATGTATGACACTCACAATATTTAGATATTTGATTACAATTTTATTTTTATTTTTAAAATTTTGATATTTAAAATGATACCGACTAAATTAAATAATAGAAATAACTCTCAGCTATAAAATGTGTCAGGCAATACTAAAAATCTTAATTTTCAATAGGAGACCCATTAATATTAAATAATAGGAATAGTTCAACTGTTACATTTATAAATTATAAAAAGTATTTGATTGTATTATTGCACTAATAAAAATCACTTGAAATTTATTATATTAATTGTGGTGGTTGATTTTTAGCCTCATAATCAAACAGAAAACTTAGCTGGAGAGGATGAAACAGAATAGATTAAACCAAACACCTACCAAAAATAAGACAAGTATATCACAGTAGCTCGTCCATCTGAGGATACTCCAACGATCAAGTCAATCAATTTTATCTCTCAAAGATATCAAACAAGTATTCGGTGCACAAGTAAGAGCATACTTCATGGGACTCTATCATTTACAAAAATAATATATATCACAACTCACATTATTCAGATTAAGATAAACTTCCTCAAGAGTTTCATCTCTATTCAAATAAATAACTCGATGTCATCTAAAACTCTTGTCTTTATCTGAATATGATCATATCACATCTCGGCGACTTGGTCCATTCACATCACGTAGACAATCTAAAAAATATGTCCCCACATTAATAGTTATGAATGTGTTACATATGATTATATGATAAATAAAATATAATACATAAACTTTTGTTCATATATATAACACTTAAAAAGATTATATATTCTTTATTATACTCATCTAATAGAGAATTTATAATATTTTAAAACTCTTATCATGTGTCTTAAAGATATACATCAACGGTTTTCTAATTAAATTACCATTAGGGTTCTTTTGAGAAGTCAAAAAAGTCAATTTTTTAACTTTTCAATTTTTTTAATCAAAAAAGTCAATTTTTTTTACCTAAAATAACTCAACTTTTTATCAAAAAAATTACTAAAAAAACTAAAAAATCAAAAAATTAATTTTTTATTAACTTCTCATAACACCACTTAGTTTAAACTACCCAAAAGTTTTGAAGTTTACACCCGCCCACCGTAACGACAGAGAGATATGAGTAGGATGCAGTGATGAATATGAAATATTAAAGGGCCTAATTAAAATATTACTGACTTCTGAAGATAAAGACAATGCCAATATAAAAATGAGCTGAGTTTTATGACTATCTTTTTGCAGATTTTGTTGCTTTTGGACTTTAAATTATAATCTTTTACAATCTATATAGAACTGTTGCATTATTGATGCCACGTTTTCAAATCTTCATAGTTGACCACTCTCTTTTGAGCACAAGAAAATAAGGTGGGTGTTTGAAAAGTGAGTTTTTATGTAAATTTTTTTCATAAGAGGATATTATTGAAGAAAATTTTTTTTGGGTGTGTTTGGTTTGTCTTTATAGAGTAGTTTTTGAGATAAAAAGTACGAAAACTTATTTAGTTTGTCTTTTTTTAAAACTGGTTTTAGAAAATTGTTTTGGGAAGAGAGTTCTAAAAAAAGTGATTGATTTGATGTGTATGAGAGAGAGAGTGATTTTAGAAAGTAGGTAACCAAACAAAATTTTAAAATTTTTTTTGGAAAAATTTGTTTAGTTAGATTACTCTTGAAAATTTGTTTGTAGAGAATTTTTCCCAAAAATTTTTCTGAAAAACAAACCAAATTTGGAAAGATAATTGGGTTTTTTTGTGATTGGATATGATGTTTGTAAGAGAAAAAGTGAAATGATTATAGAGTTTGATGTGATCTTTTATTTGAATTTATTTTTTTTAATTTTGTAAAAAATTTGTCTTTTAATAAAAAAAAAAACCTAAAAAAAATTGTTGTCAAACACCGCCAAGGAAGACTCATTTTTCTCTGTGTTCTAATCTTTTTATCCTTCTCCACCAGCCTTATTTGGTAAAAGGTTAAAATTTGATTTTTAAAGTTAAAATTCATAAAAAGATAAATATATTAAAATAATTAATAAAACAAAGGTCATGTTTGGGAAGTGAAATTGAAGCTTTTTTTAGGTTACAATTCATAAAAAGATAAAATAGACTAAAATAATTAATAAGACAAAATGTCATATCAAATCCATAATCATTTTATTTTTTCTCTCACACATATCACATCTAACTACAAAAAAAATTTAGTCATCTTTCCAAATACAAAAATTTTAGCCTACTACAATAGCCAAAAGCTAAAATAGCTAGCAACTTTCCAAACACCCACAAAACGTTATATTAAACTCATAATCATTTCACTTTTTTTCTTACAAACATCACATATAACTACAAAAAAATTCTCTCATCTTTCCAAACACAAAAATTTTAATCTACTAAAATAATAAAAACTAACATAACCTATTAAAATAGTCAATTTTTCAAAAAATGTGAGTTGAATCCAACTTCTAGGTTATCTTTTTTATTTCTTCTTTCTCTCTCTACTATTTAACTCCCTTAAAAAATTTATCCTTGTAAATCTTAGAATCTTAAATTTATGAAAAAAGGATAAAAATTGCGGAGCTTAGTTTAGTAATTAGAATCTCGCGTACTTAGGTGGTTTGGGTGTTTTAAATAAATGTACTTTTTAAATTTTTATAAAAAGATATGTAGAAAAGTAGAAAAAATATATTGATTGATGTGATTAAAAAAAAAAAGAGATAAAAAGATGGACTAAAATAAGTTATGCCAAACAAGACTATTAGGAGATCGTTTGGGGACTGACTATTTTAGCCAAAAAGTCAAAAAGCCAACTAAAACTAGTCACATCACCTCTCTACTTTTCTGCACATCTTTTTGTAAAAAGCCAAAAAGTTACTAAAATAGCCTGTTCCCAAACGAGAGTTTTTTGAAATCGTGTTTGGAAGCCGAGGTTTGGCTTCTTTTGGTTAAAATTTATAAAAATATAAAATAAATTAAAACAGTAAATAAGATAAAATATCACATTAAAACCTCGTTTGGGAAGTATCTTTTTTAGCATAAAAGTCAAAAAAATATTAAAAAAATCAAAAAGCCAATAACTTATACTAAAAAGTCAAAGATTCCTTTTTCTTTCTACTTTTTGCACATCTTTTCGTAAAAAATCAAAAAGTCATCCCAAACATATTAGTTTTTTTTAATCATATTTTAGCCAAAAAGCTATTAAAAAAGCCTGTTTTCAAACAAGGCTTAAACTTATAATCATTTTATTTTTTCTCTCACAAACATCACAGCTAACTATAAAAAAATCTAACCTTCTTCTCAAATACAAATATTTTAACATACTAAAATAACTAAAAATTAAAATAGCCTACTAAAATAGTTAACTTCTCAAACAAGACCTAAATATCAAATTAAAGTTTTACCTTATTATATTACTTTTAACAACAATGATTCATCCCCCCTTTTCCCATCACCTCCTTTGACCCCCTCTCTCTCTCATTGGTTGCTTTTTCTTTTTCTTTTTCTTTTTCTTTTTTTTCCTACTTCTCCAATCACTCCCTGACACATGGCAAAGGGGGTGAGGGGGTGAACCCCAAAAGGGGGTCTCAAGTATTATTCTACTTTTAATTTGGAGCCTTCAGTAATGGGAATATTTTTTAAATTTATTGATAACTTTAGGCGATGAGTTAAATGATCATTTTGGAAAGCTAGTAAAAAGTTAACTTTTAACTTTTTTTAGTTAAAAAAGTTAACTTTTTTACCCAAATCACTACTCAAAAAGTTAACTTTTTTTGACTAAAAGAGTCAAAAATTAACTTTTTACTAACTTCCGAAAACACCACCTAATAATTGAACTAGTTGTGCTAGAGGATAATCATTAAATTCTTAGGTTTTTGTACCTTTTTTATAGAGTAAAAAATATGAAAAATAGCATTTCAGTAAAATAGTCTTAAAATAATTGCACTATACACCCCCACATAGAACAGACATGCATTTGTATAAAAATGATATTATTTTATTGCCGATGTCCAACTAATTTGAGATTTCTACTAATATGTACAACTCTTCTTGAATATGTAAAATTAAGTAAATTTTATAATTGAAAATTTTAAATTGTAAAGTAATACTGATCTATATAATTGAGAGAGATAGGTGAGTAATTAATCCATTCTATAAAATGCTTAAAAAATACTAAAAGAATATGGATGCTCATCATAAGTGAGACGTGTCATAAATCTATACTATCTTTTATACCATTATATTAAGTAAAGATTGGATTTAGTGTCCAAACCTTGGTTACTTCTCCTTATATCACGCATCTCTCTGAGAGTGAAATTTAAATCTTAAACCTTAAATTTTGAGTCTATTGAACATGACTCTTACTACTTAAATAACATACAAAATATAATAAATATTTTATTTTATTTTTATTTATTTAAATTATATAAATATCACGCATGCCAACAGCTAATATATTTAACAAATACATCAGCTTGAACTAAAAACCAATATATATTCTTAGATATTTAGAAATTATAACAATTAGTCACTTGTACGTGTACAATTGTTACTAGCTGAATTGAGAATCTCCTTGATTTTAAGTCAAACCTTACAAATCATCTATGATACCAAAACATTTTTCTTTCTTCTTTCTCCAACACATTTTGTGTTTGGTTTTGACAGAAAAAATTAATTAATTGAGAATATAGGAAATGATACATACATCTCCTATATTAATATATGGCCACGTTTGTTTGGCTCTAGAGTTTATAGGGTGGGAGGGAGAGTACAGTGAAATTTAGTGAGGAGATTATTAGTATAGTAGTATTAGATTAAAAATATAACATAAAAAGTGGTTGTTTATATACCATCAAATTAGTAATATAATAAATAGTATTAACATATAAGATCAATATTTTTCAATTTTAAGTATTTTTTAATATTATAATTATTTTTTTTCTTGAAAATATAATTTTTACTTAAAAATCATTTCAAAATTTATTAATCCCCTCCCTAAATTTTTAATCCTCACCCTCTTATAACTTTATTAGTCATACACATGGAGATTACTAGTTGCATTATTGCTGCCACGTTTTCAAATCTTTATAGTTGACTATTCTCTTCTGAGCACAAGAAAACAAGCAAGACTTTTCATTTTTCTCTGTGTTCTAATCCTTTTATCCTTCTCCACCATAATTTGAGTTGAATTCAACTTTTAGGTTATCTTTTCTCTCTCTCTCTCTCTCTTCTAATCCACTCTACTATTTAACTCCCTTAAAAAATTTATTCCGGTAAATCATAGAAAAATAATGATACATTCCTCTAATTTTAAAATTTTAATTAAACTTTAATGATGTAATAGAGAATAAAAAAATAAAAATAAATAAAATTAAAATTAAAATATCACATCACAATAGAATCCATTTTTATTAGAGCTCATTAAAATCATTTTTCATCATAGAATCTTAAATTTATGAGCACAAGAAAACAAGCCAGACTTTCATTTTTCTCTGTGTTTTAATCTTTTTATCCTTCTCCACCATAATGTGAGTTGAATCCAACTTCGAGGTTATCTTTTCTATTTCTTTTCTCTCTCTCTCTCTCTCTCATCTAATCTGCTCTACTATTTAACTCCCTTAAAAAATAAATGTAAATCATAGAATCTTGAATTATGAAAAAAAAGGATAAAAATTGCTGAGATTAGTTTAGTAATTAGAATCTCGTGTACTTTAATTAGGAGATAATAAACTTAAAGTTTTTTGAAATCGTGTTTGGGAAGCCAAGGTTTGGCTTCTTTTGATTAAAATTTATAAAAAATTAAAATAGTAAATAAGATAAAATATCACATCAAATTCATAATTATTTTACTTTTTCTCTCATAAATATCAAATTTAACTATAAAAAAATTTAACATTCTTTTCAAAAACAAATATTTTAGCATATTAAAATAGTTAAAAATTAAAACAACTTACTAAAATAGCCAACTTCTCAAACGAGACCTAAATATCAAATTAAAGTTTTATCTTATTATTATTATTATTTTTTTATTTATAGCCTTCAGTAATGAGAATATTTTTTAAATTTATTGGTAGCTTTAAGTGATGAGTTAAATGACCTAATAATATTGAACTACTCTTGCTAGACGAGACATCATCAAATTCTTAGGTTTATGTACCCTTTTTATATAATAAAAAAATGAAAAATAGCATTTTAGTAAAACAGTCTTAAAATAATTGCACTATACACCTCACATAGAACAAACATGCATTTGCATAAAAATGATATTATTTTATTATCAATGTCCAACTAATTTGAGATTTTTACTAATATATATACCTCTTCTTGAATATGTAAAATTAAGTAAATTTTATAATCGAAAAGTTTAAATTGTAAAGTTGTGGAGACATATTTTGTGAATGACAGCACGTGGTCAAGGTAACGCTGAAGTGTCAGCTGAGGTGCCATGTGGCTTGGTCCTGATGCCGAGGTGATCTGGGCTAGGTCGGGGTTATCTGCGAAGATACCGAAATCCGAGATTAGCGGATAAGGGACAAGAGTCCTAGAACATGGGAGGATCTCAGTTTGGATAAAGATAAAGCTTTTAGAGAGTCTATCCCTATCTAGCTGAGAGTCCATGATGAGCATTGAGCCTGAGTCCACTGAAGTGGGGCTTCTACAGGGATCAGGTCAGTGCTGCCTATAAAAACATGGCACTCCCATGGGTCTTAGGAATGTGTGATATACTGTGAACAGTAAGTTTTTTCTTCTGAGTTAAGCACAATTTGCTATCTTTGAGAGATATTCAATTACTGACTTGACCGTCGGAGTGCCCCCGGGTAGACGAATCACCGCCGGATTCTTATATTTTTGTGACAGGTTGTTCGGGCTTAATCTATTTTGCCGGTGCTTTCCAGTTAAGTTCCCCGTTTGGTTGTGTGGTCAGAAATTAACACCCACAATTTGGTGCTGTCTGTGGGAACGTAAAGAGAATAGATGGCCAACGAGGGGCAAAAAGAAAACATCGGGGACGACATCCTATGTGGAAGTAGTAAACATGTTGATCCTAACGTCGAGGAAAAAAATCATAATGAAGGAGTACGGGATTAGAATCCCGGGGATAAGGACGTCAGCAAAGAGGGAGACGTCCTGAAGAAATCAGATCGAGATGAGTATTACAACGAAAGTGACCTCTAGGTATGGAAAGATAAACGCCTAAGGAGGGATAGCGATATGAACGGAATGGCCAACAAGTTGGCAGATTTACAATCGGTTGTCAACTTCATAATGCAGAACAACATTATGCAACCACCATTTCTATTGCAGGACATGTCGATGCCATGGGTCAAGACTGATGCCCAGAAAAGGGAGCAAAAAACAATCCCAACAGTCCTATAGCATGGCAAGGAACAGGAGCCCTCACATCGGCCTTTACGGGAGGTCGGACGAGGAGAGTCGATTAAAGGTGACTCGCATAGGATGCCTCGTACTAGGGGAACTTATGTCAAAGAGCCCCAATATATCCAGAGGAAGGGACTGTGTTTTGATACGGTGAATGAAGAGAAATCCAAGAGAACACATAACGACACCGGGAGCAGTGCACCAAAAAGACTGAAATCCATTGACAGCCGAGCTCCTGGTCAAACTAAGAAGGATTTGAGGGACTACCTCCAGAGGAAGCGGCAGAATGCCGAGGTTACATCCCCTGTCAAACCGAGAATGTTTTTCTCAGTGGAGTTAGATAGGTTTGAGGGCCCAAAAAGGTTCCATATGCTGAGGTTCTAGATTTATGACGGTAAGTTCGACCCAAACTTTCACGTCGACTTATATATGAATTCAATGGCTTTGTCTGCCAAGAACGAATAGTTGCTGTGCAAGGTGTTCCCCTCATCCTTTGGGAAAATCACATCGGATTGGTTTCACAAATTACCGAAAGGAACTATGAAGGGTTGGGAAGGCCTGACTAAGATGTTTGTGGCCAGGTTTGTGACAAATAAGTTACAGCCACTAAGGGTAGACTCCTTGATGGCTCTAAAAATTAGCAAAGGTGAAAGCCTCAAGGTTTATGCCAAAAGATATTATGAGGTGTTCAATCGAATATCGGGATGCAATCAGGAGTTAGCGATTGTATCTTTTAAGAACGGCCTGAACGATGAATGTTTACTTCGGAAGTCACTGGCAAAAACTCTACCAAAAAGTATGGAGGAACTCATGGCACGGCTCAAGAAATATGCCAAAGCAAAAGAGGATACGCCGGGAACGAAGGTGCCGAAACAGGAAAAGAGAAACAGCTCGCTAAAGCGAGCCTGAGGTAATACTGGTTTTAATAGGTAGGAAACAGGACTGAGGGTTGCACAGGCAGTCACCACTGTGTTCCGGATCTCGGTTTATAAAGTTCTAGAAAGGATCAGGAACCAGCCGTATTATAGAGCACTAGAGAAGGTTCCTGGTGAGTTCATAGAAAGGAGCTGTGGGAAGCACTGCACTTATCACAATGAGGATGGGCACTTGACTTAGGGGTGCAAAGCCCTGAAAACGCACTTGGAAGATTTGGTCAGACAGGGTCACTTAAGGGACCTAGTAGATGAGGCCAGAATGAGAGAAAAGCATGCAAGGCTTCCCCCGGCACCAGCGGCACCACCACCGCCACAACCACAACAAGCAGAACCTCGGACGATCAACGTGATTCATTCGAAGGTTAATGAGAGTGATATGCGATGAGAGACCCAAAAGGTGAGGCACTTACAGCTTGTGTGATGACCCTGTCTTGTGTTAAGTTAATTAATCGTGATTATGTTGTGATTATGTGATTAATTTGAATATAGGTGTTAATTGCATGATTATATGTGGATTTGGCCTTATATCTGTTCACCATAGGAAAATCCGTTCAACTTACTGTTGTGAATTGAAAAATTGAAGGCCTTATCGGCCACAGAAACTGAAATTGACTATGTCATTGTAATTAGCGTAATTTTTAGTGCCTATGGTGAAATTTAATTGAAAACTGATTCAGAACGAATTAGTTAGTTTAAACTGATTAAATTAAGCACCATTACTTAGCCCTAATCAAATTTGATTAGGCAAGCCTATATAAGGGCCTAATTACACTTATATTCATCTTCCTTGGAGCTTAAAAATCTGAAATAAACACTTTAGAGAGAGAGTGAGCCGATTGTAGAGAGAGAGAGGGAGCACAAAATTGGGGATTTGAACTAAGAGTTAGAAATTGAGGAGGTTAATTCAAAGAGCTAGCTAGAATTTGGAAGATTTGGACTCCTAGGGTCAAGCATAAGAGCAAATCATCCGGCAGATCACTGTGAGTAATGTCTTAATAAAGATATGTTCAAGTACGTTATTTTCACAACGTTACTTCTATGTGAGCCTTATGGGTTTGTAATTTGAATTATGGATGAATAGTTTGAATGAAAGTCTTTTACACAAGACTAATTGAATACGAATGTGATTACGATCATGAGTATGACACACACATGAATACGAGTATGGAAATGAATGAATGGGCCAGAGGCCGTTTGATATAAATGATTGGGCCAGAGGCCGTTTGATATAAATTATTAGGCCAAAGGCCATTTGATATGAATGATTGGGCTAGAGGTCGTTTGATATAAATGATTGGGCTAGAGGTTGTTTGACATGAATGATTAGGCCAGAGGCCGTTTGACATGAGTGATTTGGCCAGAGGCCGTTTAATGTAAATGATTGGGCCAAAGGCTGTTTAACACAAATGATTGGGCCAGAGGCCGTATGACATGAATGATTTGGCCAAAGGCCGTTTGATATGAATGAATGGGCCAAAGGCCGTTTGATATATTTGGGTCTGAGACTGTTTGATATATTAGATCAAATTATGAATGGGCCTAAGGCCGTATGATATGACTGCTATAAATTTCAGTTATGTACTGCTTTATTTTGATATTATTCACTGGGCTATCGCTCCCTCTTATTTATGTGTGTGTAGGTAAGCAAAGAGATGTCCAAACCCAACCCTAGTGAAAGACATGAGAGGAGTCAAGTTTTGTGGAGTCAGCCCGATCGTCTCATGTATGAGACTTTGCGTTGTTTCTTTTACCTTTGATTTCCCTTTTGTTATTTTGACCAATATGTTGGATCACCATGTACATAAGCTTTTTGTTAGACTGACTATATGTTTGAAAGGTCCTGGACACATGAAATGTGAACTTTGTTTATACGTGTGAGTTATTATGGAATGTTTGTTTTACCATATAAGCACTGCTCGTTGAACAAAATTTTTAAGTCTGCTTCCGCTTTGACCCCTTATTCTATTGAAAACATGTTTGACCAGGTTTGAGGTCATAGGTAATCTTATGATTGCTGGCCAGTTATGACCTTAATCCATAGGGGCGGGTTCGGGTCATGACAGAGTGGCATCAAAGCACGAGTTAATAACTCACACACTTGTCCAAATGAGCAATAAGTATCTAGAAAAGATCTATGATGTATTCATGAGATAAGTACAAACTTGAAGACATTGAGCATATGGTTAAATGTTTTAAATAAATGACTATATGCTATATGTTTTGTGAATAACTTGCATTGTGAATTATTTGGATACGTATGCTCTTTTGTAAATGCATATTTATGAACATTTTTGTATAAAGAATAATGCAAGTTTAATCAGATAATGGTGAGAACAAGAGGTGATGAAATAGATGAGTCCTCTACTGCCAGAATGAATAGGATGGAAAGATTGATTCAGGAAATGGTAGAAACATTGAGGCAACAACAACAGTGGCAACAACAATGGCAATAGCCACACCCTTCACCTCCACCTCCAGCACCACCTATACCAGACCTACAAAATGATGACCGAACAATAACTCTCACCAAAGAGTTCAAGAAAATGAAACCGTTACAGTTTCATGGAGGATTGGATTCGTTGAAGGCAGAGGCATGGGTCCTTGGGATAGAAAAATTGTTTGAGGTATTTCCTTGTCAAGAAACACAAAAGGTATTGCTAGCCACCTTTACGCTGGAAGACGAAGTGAGAAGGTGGTGGATGTTACTGCGTGAGGATCATAACGACATTGGCTAGACACGATTTCTGGAAATTTTCTATGACAAATACTTTCCACAATGTGTCTGCGACAGAAAAGTATCGGAGTTCATGGAACTCAAACAAAATAACATGACAGTAGCCGAGTATGAAGCCAAGTTTACTGAATTGGCCAGATTTGCACCACATATGGTAGACACCGACTATAAGAAGGCAAGGCAATTTGAAGAAGGCCTTCAAGACGATATCTTAGACAAGGTGAATGTGTTATAGCTAGAAACTTATATTGATGTACTGGATCGAGCCATAATATCATAAACTAATATAGCTAGACAGACCAAATCATCAACTAACTGGAAAAGTAGTAAAAGACAAGGCTTCTTCTCAAAAAAGAGATTATCAAAGAAACAGAATACGGGCTCCTCAAGTACTTCTAATTCTTCCTGAGATACATCTCCAATGTACAATATTTGTAGTAAAAGGCATCGCAAAGTTTGTTACCATGTGTCGGGTGCCTGCTTTAAATGTGGTAAAACGGGAAATATGGCTAGAGATTGTAATCAGAACAGTAGGAAGTTAGCTGCTAGCTCAACTGCATCAATCCCAAAACCGGGAAATATTACAAGGCCTACTACTACTGGAAATACTGTGAGGCAAGGGAGAGTCTTTGCACTTGTTCCGAGTGATACATGGAACACAGAAGCCGTTGTCTCAGGTACTATCTCCATATGCAACCAGGATGCTTTTGTATTAATCGACTTCGGATCAACATACTTTTTTATAACCTATGCATTTGCATCTAAATTAAGTAGACCTTTAGAATCATTGCCATACTTTTTATGTGTGTCTGCTCCATTCGGGGAATCTGTGTTGTGTACATCTGTATGTCGATTTTGTGATATGCACATTGGGAATGCTACCTTGTATGTAGATTTATTACCCTTGGACTTTAGACATTTCGATGTAATTCTGGGTATGGATTGGCTAACTAAATACTGCGCCACCATTGATTGTGTAATGAAACGGGTTATATTTAAACCACCGGGGGAGAAAGAAATTGTGTTTGTGGGTAACGGAGTAGTGCCTCCACCTTATTTGATATTTGCAATGAAAGCATGTAAATTGATCAGGAAGGGATGCTGGGGTTATTTGTGTTGTGTACTATCTGAACAATCTGTGAGTGTTGAATTGAATAGTATCCCTATTGTTAATGAGTTTCCAGATGTATTCCCAAATGAGTTGCCAGGAGAATTAGTTGACAGGGAAATAGAGTTTACCATTGAAGTCATGCTAGGCACTCAACCTATTTCTAAAACTCTCTACAGAATGGCTACTACTGAAATGAAATAACTGAAAGAACAATTGCAATACTTACTAGACAAGGGGTTTATTCGACCAAGTACTTTGCCATGGGGTGCACCAGTACTATTTGTGAAGAAGAAAGATGGAACCTTACGCCTGTGTATTGACTATCGTGAATTGAACAAGGTAACGATAAAGAATAAATACCCCTTACTCCGTATTGATGACTTGTTTGATTAGTTGCAGGGATCACAAGAATTTTTTAAAATTGATTTGAGATCTGGGTACCACCAATTGAAGGTAAAGGCAGAAGATGTAGAGAAAACTGCATTTAGAACGAGATATGGTCATTATGAATTCCTTGTTATGCCATTTGGAGTGACTAATGCCCCCGCAACATTTATGGATCTTATGAACTGAATTTTTAAACCTTACCTCGATGAATTTTTTGTAGTATTTATTGATGATATTCTGATATATTTGAAGAATAGACCTGAACATGAACAACATTTTAGAATCGTTTTGCAAACACTTAGAGAAAAGAAACTATTTGCCAAACTAAAGAAATGTGAATTTTGATTGGATGAATTCATTTTCTTAGGGCATGTTATCAACAAAGAAGGGATTTCAGTCGATCCACAGAAGATAGAGGCAATTGTGAATTGGCCTACTCCAATGAACGTAACAGAAGTTCGCAATTTCATGGGCTTAGCTGGGTACTATAGAAGATTTGTGAAGGATTTTTCGAAAATAGCTGTACCACTTACTCAACTGACACACAAGGGGCAACCATTTGAATGAAATGACGAAAGAGAATCTGCCTTTCATGAACTGAAAACGAGACTGACTACTGCACTAGTATTGACATTGCCCATAGGTACGGAAAACTTTGTGATTTTCAGTGATGCATCTTACAAAGGTTTGGGTTGTGTATTAATGCAAAATGAACGAGTGATCGCCTACGCCTCTCGGTAGTTGAGGCCACATGAGAAGAATTACCCAACACATGACCTGGAATTGGCTACAGTTGTGTTTGCTTTAAAAACTTTGCGGCATTACTTGTATGGGGCGAAATGCGAAGTCTACACGGATCACAAAAGTTTGAAGTATTTCTTTATGCAAAAAGAGCTGAATATGCGACAAAGGAGATGGCTTGAACTAATAAAAGACTATGATCTTCAGATTCAGTATCACCCTGGAAAAGCCAATACAGTTGTTGATGCCTTGAGCAGAAAATCGACGGGGAATTTAGCTTGCTTGCTTACTGAACAAAAAGGAATCTTATTAGATCTAGAGAGAACTGGGATTGAAGTTGTGTTACATGAACAAGCTGGGTTGATAGCCGCCATTTCAGCTGAACCAGCAACAGTTACTGAAATCAAGCAAAGGCAAAAAGAGAATGAGTTCCTCAAGAAGATAATTGATGAGTTTGAGGCAAACCCGAAATCAGAATTCAGCATTGATGGTGAAGTGTTGAAATTTCATAATTGACTGTGTGTTCCAAACATTTCTGAACTAAAGAAGAGAATCTTAGATGAAGCCCACAAATCAGTGTTTGCTATGTATCTGAGTAACAACAAAATGTATCACGACTTGAAGCAAAGCTATTGGTGGCCCAAAATGAAGAAAGAAATTGCAGAGTATGTGTCCAACGGCCTTCAGTGTGAACAAGTTAAAGCCAAGCACCAAAAGCTAGGTGGTCTACTTCAACCTCTCTCTATTCTGGAATGGAAATGGGATCATGTAGCCATGGATTTCGTTGTTGGCCTACCTCGAACTCCTAGAGGTATGGACTCTATTTGGGTTGTAGTTGATAGACTAACTATATCTGCACATTTTCTGCCTGTTAAAACTATATTTGATGCTTATAGACTGGTTACTATAGATGTTGATGAGATTGTTCGCTTACATGGGGTTCCGGTGTCCATTGTCTCGGATAAAGATTCGAAATTTGTATCTAGATTGTGGGAAAGTTTACAAAGAGCTATGGGAACAGAATTGAGGTTTAGTACTGCATTCCACCCACAGACAGACGGGCAATCAGAACGGACAATACAGACCTTGGAAGATATGCTAAGAATGTGTGCCTTAGATTTTCAAGGGAGTTAGGAAGATTATTTGCCACAAGCAGAGTTTGCATACAATAACAGTTTCCACTCCAGCATCGGTCTGGCACTCTACGAAGCTTTGTATGGTAGAAAATGTAGATCGCCAATTTGTTGGACAGAGGTTGGAGATAAGGCCTTACTTGGGCTTGAAATTGTGCAAGACACTTCTGAGAAGATTAAAATTATTCAAAAAAGGCTCAAGATGGCTTAGAGTCAACAGAAGAACTATACAGACGTTCGAAGAAGGCCTCTTGAATACGAGGTTAGTGATGTATTTATTCGGGTGATTCCGATGAAAGGCCAGTTGAGATTTGGTAAGAAGGGTAAATTGTCACCCCGTTACATTGGGCTATTTCAAATTCTGGAAAGACTTGGTCTAGTTGCTTATAGGATTGCTTTACTGCTGGGATTCGAACAAATGCATAATCTGTTTCATGTATCGATGTTGAGAGGTTATCTTCGAGATCCGTTTCATGTGATTGATTACGATCGGATAGCTCTCGATGAAAATATGGAATACGAAGAATGGCCAAAACGAATCATTGACCGGCAAGTAAAACAGTTGAGAAATAAGTCCATCCCAATGGTAAAGGTAGAGTGGAAAGAACACTATGGGACGAATGTTACATGGGAAAAAGAGAATGAGATGCGACTACGCTACCCACACTTGTTTCCGAACAGAGGTAAAATAAGTTTGGAGGACCAAACTTCCTAAAGGAGGGAAAATTGTGATGACCTTGTCTTGTGTTAAGTTAATTAATCGTGATTATGTGATTAATTTGAATTTGGGTGTTAATTGCATGATTATATGTGGATTTGGCCTTATATTTGTTCACCGTAGGAAAATCTGTTCAACTTACTGTTGTGAACTGAAAAATTAAAGGCCTTATTAGCCACAGAAACCGAAATTGACTACGCCATTGTAATTAGCGTAATTTTTAAAGTCTATGGTGAAATTTAATTAAAAACTGATTCAGAACGAATTAATTAGTTTAAACTGATTGAATTAAGCACCATTACTTAGCCCTAATCAAATTTGATTAGGCAAGCCTATATAAGGGCCTAATTACACTTATATTCATCTTCCTTGGAGCTCAAAAATCTGAAATAAACACTTTAGAGAGAGAGTGAGCCGATTGTAGAGAGAGGGAGAACAAAATTGGGGATTTGAACTAAGAGTTTGAAATTGAGGAGGTTAATTCAAAGAGCTAGCTAGAATTTGAAAGATTTGGACTCCTAGGGTCAAGCACAAGAGCAAATCATCCGACAAATCACTGTAAGTAATGTCTTAATAAAGATATGTTCAAGTATGTTATTTTCACAACGTTACTTCTATGTGAGCCTTATGGGTTTGTAATTTGAATTATGGATGAATAGTTTGAATGACAGTCTTTTACACAAGACTAATTGAATACGAATGTGATTACGATCATGAGTATGACACACACATGAATACGAGTATAGAAATGAATGAATGGGCCAGAGGTCGTTTGATATGAATAATTAGGCCAGAGGCCGTTTGATATGAATGATTGGGCCAAAGGCCGTTTGACATGAATGATTGGGCTAGAGGCCATTTGACATGAGTGATTGGGCTAGAGGCTATTTGATATAAATGATTGGACCAAAGGCCGTTTAACACGAATGATTGGGCCAAATGCCGTATGACATGAATGAATGGGCCAAAGGTCGTTTGATAAGAATGAAATGGGCCTGAGGCCGTTTGATATGTTTGGGCCTGAGGCCATTTGATATATTAGATCGAATTATGAATGGGCCTAAGGTCGTATGATATAACTGCTATAAATTTAAGTTATGTACTCCTTTATTTTGATATTATTCACTAGGCTATCGCTCACTCTTATTTATGTGTGTGTAAGTAAGCAAAGAGATGTCCAAACCCAACCCTAGTGACAGACATGAGAGGAGTCAAGTTTTGTGGAGTCAGCTCGATCGTCTCACGCATGAGACTTTGCGTTGTTTCTTTTACCTTTGATTTCCCTTTTGTTACTTTGATCAATATGTTGGATCACTATGTACATAAGCTTTTGTTAGGTTGACTATATGTTTGAAAGGTCCTAGACACATGAAATGTGAACTTTGTTTATACGTATGAGTTATTATGGAACGCTTGTTTTACTATATAAACACAGCTCGTTGGACAAAATTTTTAAGTTTGCTTCCGCTTTGGCCCCTTATTCTATTGAAAACATGTTTGACCAGGTTTGAGGCCGTAGGTAATCTCATGATTACTGGCCGGTTATGACCTTAATCCATAGGGGCGGATTTGGGTCATGACAGCATGTGTATCAGGTCCAGCAAAAGAGGCCTAGGACAAACGCGTACTAGGGACCAATGGTGTCCTTTACTGAGGCAGACCTAGACATGGTGCAACATCTACACAATGATGCTTTGGTAGTGACCTTCTAGATTGGAGAATGTCAGGTAAGGTGCATCTGATCACCAAGGTAGCTCTTGTAACATCATGTATGTCATATGTTACAAGGAGCTTGGCCATTACTGAGATGATTTGGAGCAATCGAATATCCCAATGGTCGGGTTCAATGGAACGCCAACATGGCCTCTAGGAGTAATAAATTTGGAGGTACAAGAAAGCACCAGGAATGTTACCACAGAATTTATGGTAATTGATACCCCATTCCCTTACAATGCTATATTGGGAAGACCGTGGCTGCACGCAATGAAGGTTGTTCCCTCAACGCTGCACCAGTTGTTATGATTTCTAATTGAACAAGGGATTGAGGAAGTCAGAGGGAATCAAGTGCAGGCAAAGAATTGCTCCATGACAGCAATGAAATCCAACTACAATGTGCGAGAGGCAAAAAATGTAGAAATTGAGGATGAAGACGTGGAAGTTCTAGATGATATCGGCAAATAACCGGCCGAGAAAAGCGAGGAAGGCTTGAAGAAAATTCTGGTCCAAGAAAATGATGAAGAGCGCTTTTTCCTTCTCCGCTCAGGATTGGCCGAGGAGGAAGAAAGGGAGTTAGAGGCTTTCTTACGGGTCAACATAGAAGTATTTGCCTGGATACCATATGAGATGCCATGCATTTACCCTGAGGTCACATGTCATATGCTTAATGTGGACAGGTCGGCTAAACCTGTCGTTCAGCGGGCAAAGAGGTTGACGTTGATTCATGTAGAGGAAGTAGAGGAGGAAGTGGACAAGCTGTTGGAAGCCAAGGCTATTCAGGAGATGAACTACCTAACTTGGCCCAAGACAGTAGTTGTGAAAAAAAAGAATAAGAAGTGGAGGGTCTGAGTAGACTTCACCAGCCTAAATAGGTTTGTCCTAAAAATAGCTTCCCTCTGCCTAAAATTGATCAGCTGGTGGATGCTACTTCAGGGTATGAGAGGATAGCTTCCTGGATGCTTACAAGGGATACCACCAAATAGCAATGTATCCCTCTGACGAGGAGAAGACTGTATTTATCACCTCAAAAGGGCTGTACTGCTACAGAGTAATGCCTTTCAGGTTGAAAAATACAGGAGCAACCTACCAAAGGTTGGTGACCAAGATGTTCAGACATTTGATTGGCAAAACAATAGAAGTATACATTGATGACATGACTGTAAAGACTAAAGAACCTGGGAATCATATGGCGACTTAAAGGCAGTTTTTGATATCTTAAGAGCATATCGGCTCCGACTTAATGCTTTGAAATGTGCATTTTTGTCACGACCCAAACCCGGCCCTATGGGTTTAGCACCGTAACTAGCCAGTAATCCGAGATTACCGAAGGCCTGCTGAACAGTAATACAGTAAAACAGAGTACAGGGCCTGGCGGAAGCCAATACAGTAAATAACTAGTGTCCATTGAGCTGTGAAAATCTGTATGCCAAAAACATTTTTCATGCATTCATACAGTTCAAAACAGTACAGTCTGTACAATCATTCACAACATTCAGTACAGGGACTTAATCCCTTGAGAACAGTACGGTAAAACAGTAAACAATTTATACAGTAATACAAAACAGTCGGGAGACAGGTGGGGAACACAAAAACACCCCAAGCCATAGCATGGCGTCTCGGAACCTCGCAGTGAGGCACATAGGCTGGCTTGACAAAACTGGGGACTAACCCACGCTCCTAGCTCCGGTCTGGCTGCTGAGAACCTACATATATATATAAACAGTGAGCTAAAGCCCAGTGAATAACAATAAGTGTAAAGAGGTTATGAATGAATGTCCTTACAGTAATGAAAACAGTTCATTAAACAGTATTTCAGTCTTTCAGTATTTCAGTCAATCAGTCATATGTGGTACATCCATTAAGGACCGGGTCTTAACAGACCCAACAGTAGTGATGGCCATCAATCAATAAACAGTATGGTTCCACAAGGAAACCGATAGAGCTCTGTAACAATAACAGTAATCAATAAGTGCTAAGGATGCCACAGTACAATTCACAATACAGGACATACATTCATTCAATAAACAAGATCAGTTCAGTAAACAGTTCTGTTCAGTATTCAAAAGATAACCATTTCGAACATATCTTTACACAATCTGTTACTCACAGAGATTGGGCTAATAGCAGCTAGAGCGCGTCCCCGAAAGCCAACCCTAAACAGTAAACAAGATGAACACACTCTAAGTTTAACAGTTGGGGAAGTATAATAATTAACTTCCTATTATGCCTCGGTGTGTTCTACATCTAAATCCTCATTAAGATGTCTTAAACTGTTGGGGAAGTATAATAATTAACTTCCTATTATGCCTCGGTGTGTTCTACATCTAAATCCTCATTAAGATGTCTTAAACTAGGCCTAAGAATGCCTAGGATGGAATGAGGATGTGAAAATACACTTAGAAAACATTTGCAGAATTTTCAGTCAAACAGAGCCCCGCTCGAGCTCAGGTTTCCCCGCTCGAGCGTACAGGCAAACAAAGGTCCCCGCTCGAGCGCAACATCCCCCGCTCGAGCGTACCAAAAAGTACTGGATAGGTGAAATCTCCGCTCGACGCCCGCTCGAGCGTGTCACCCAGTCCTCCGCTCGAGCGCCCAATTCTCCGCTCGAGCGGACTGATGCACAATGCAAGATGCTGGGAGCTCGACTTCTCCGCTCGAGCGCTACTTCCTCCGCTCGAGCGGACAACAGAAATCTGGAAATCCCAGATTTGAGTCCCAAGCTCAAAACCAAGTTCAAAAGCAATGTTTTCGATCCTCTTGGGCTATTTTCTGGAAAAACTCTTTTAAACACATAGAATAACATGTTTCAAGACTCAATTTAAGAAATCAAGGCCCAAGGGTGTTTAATCAAACTCATTTTCAAACTAGTTTTCAAGAACAACATGCAACATGACATGCATGAGTTTTTAACCAAATTCAAGCTTCAATCCTTGCTCTAAAGAGTTCAATAGTTGGAAAATATTTTGAAAACATGGACTATAATAGAAACATGAGCATGCATGTACAATCTACCATGAATTCAACTTCCAAATGCACCAAAATGGCCATGCATGCAACAATTTAAGCATAAATCAACCTCTATGCACTAAATCATGGTTTGATTCTACAATGGAGCCTAGAACATGCAAGATGGAGCTCAATGACAACAATAAGAAGATAAATTCTTACCTAGAGTTTCAATCACTTGTCTAGAAGTCCAATCTAGCAACCTATGTTATGAATCTCCAAGTTCTTCTAGCAATTCTTCAAGAGTTCAAGCCAAATCAACAAGAGCAAACCTCTCTCTCTCTAACTCTCTTCTAATTTCGGTGGGGACTAAGGAAAATGGCTGATCAAAATGTGTCTCTAAGTGTATAAGGCACAATCCATAATAAGAATAAACAAAAGCCACTCAATGGCAATTCCGTAAATAAGACGAACTCTAGAATTGGCTTAATTTAATCAAGTTTAATCATTCCTAATCACATTTTAAATAAATATACCATTAAATCACAGATATTCTACTGATTCCAAAACTCTAAACGGTTCCTAATTCGGCCGCCGATAAGGCCTTCAATTAACAGTTTAAACATATAAATTCTAACAGATAATCATTCAATCAAACAGATAGAGATGCCATACAATAGATATACTTATTCGATTTCAGTTTCGACTTCAATCAGTTCATTCAGTACCTCAGTTAATCCAATTATCAGTCATTATCAGTCCAGTTTAACAGAAATCAGTAACTAATTCAGTAGGTTATCGATAATCAGTACGAGGGTTGTTACAATTTTGAGTCGGATCTGGTAAGTTCCTGGGATACTTGGTTACCAGAAGGGGCATTGAGGCGAGTCCAGATCAAATCAAGGCCATTCTTGACTTAAAGAGCCCGACGTCCGCCAAGCAGGTCCAGATTTTGACCGGAAAGGTGGCAGCCTTGAACAGGTTTATCAGCCAAAGTTCTTATAAGTAAACCATTTTTTAGTTTTTTAAAGAAGGCCACAGATTTTTTGTGGACAGAAGAGTGCGAAGTCGCCTTGGTCGACTTAAAAAAATATTTGACAACCTCTCCAGTTCTATCAAACCCAATACTTGGAGAAGAACTGTTCTTATACTTGGTAGTTTCAGAACACGCAGTGAGCGCTGTAGTAATCCGAGAAGATGATGGAGAACAAAAGGCGATATACTATTGTAACATGCCCGAGAGGGTACCCGCGCGCGTTAAACAGTTCGGACTCCCGAGATCTCTTTGATCTCAAGTTTCACGAGTGCAATGTGAAACATAGATGAGAGTCCAGATTTGGCAACTTTTATTGAAAATCCATTTTATTGCAATTTTGTCAAAAATGGACTGCGTTATCAGATCTCAGAGTCGCCACCTAATATTTTGGGAAATTAGGAAACCCATGACTCAGTGCCAAGGCCACTGTTCGTCGTAACCAAGGATGCTTGGTTCGGAACCTTAGGTATGAGAGGGAAAAGTCAATAATGAGCACCCCCGCTCACCCGATCAAAAGATCGGCCTCTACTAAACCATGATATGACTTTTATTTTCTTTATATGTTCATGTTCTGATTAGTTAATAAATCCTAAATTTACTATGTGAAGCATACAAGTATAGACTATGCCATTCATTTTGGAACAATTTGATATCATGCATTTTGAAAGAGTTTTGACGATGTACAACCCAAATAAATTGAGTTTACAAGCATGAAAAATCAACATCATTCCAAATTAAGCGACACAACTTCCATCCACTTGCATTCATAGAGTCATATCACATAAGCAAATAGCCTCATGGTAGAATGCTAGACATAGTAAGAAAAACACACACAAACGGGATGCTAAAGCATAAAAACTCACAGATTGACCGACGTCCCTCGAATAGCTACAAAACAAAATTAGTAAAATATGCATGATCTTATATACAGAATCCTAATGCAATTCACTCATGAGATGCAACTAAAGATTCGGCTTCTAAGATATGACATGTGAATCATCTCAAGAACATGAGGTAGCGCACATAATCACATAGGAATTGATTAAATCCACAAATGCAAATTTAGCCGAATCAAGATGCATGAAACGTGGATGCAAAGCATGAATATGATGAAAAATAAATATGATATTTATGTACAAATAAGGAAAGCAAGTAAAAGAATGGGATAAAAAGAAGAAGGGTGGGGGATTATTACAACACTTTAATATTACAAATCCAAATTAGAGAGGGGTGAGGAGAATATTACATCAAAATAAAAACCTCGCAAAACACTCAAAATAAAAAAAATAAAATAAAAGCTTCATGTTCTTTGGAATCGTCGGCGGAAATTAGTCAACATTGGGAGATTACGCCATCTTGTTCGGAAGAAGCTAACCGACCGGCCAAATAGGTCGGCCGGCCAACTAGGCCAAGCAAAACCTGTCTTGTTGCGAAACCAAGAAAAGGCACAAACAAAAAATATGTAGGTGGCTCAACTAACCACTACCAGTTAGATTAAAAAAACAAGAAAACAAATATAAAATAAAATAAAAAGTGCAAACTTACAACATAAACCTAAAACAATAAAACAAATATAAGATAGAACATGCAAGATTACAACAAAACTAATATGAGACTAATACAAAAAATAAAAATAAATATGAGGTAAAACATGCAAGATTACAACAAAACTAATATGAAATTAAAACATGCGAATAAAAATAAATAAATAAATAAATAATTATAAGCTAAACAAACCACTAGGATTATAACAACACACTATGAAATATAAAGTAAGAAAATAAATATGAGATAAAAAATATAAGAAAATGAAAGACTAAAAATTCACCTTCCAAAGAAAGATTGAACTTCTTGATTCCCAAACTTCCTCTTGATCACCCTCAAGTGTAGGAAGTATGTTCTCAAATTCTCAATTCGAAATTATGGAGTTTATGGTATGGAAAGTGGCTAACTCTCTAGTTTTTCTCACTTTTAATCACTAAGCACTCTTCCTTATGATCAAGGCAATTGATCTTTGGCTATATCAGAATTTTTAGAGTGGTTTTGGTGTATGGAAATGAGGAATTTCAGTAGCTATGGAAGGTATGGGGTGTATATGGAAGATAGGAGTGTGTTTAGCTCAAAAACTCAATTTTTCTCTCTTCCTCTTTTCTCTAGCTCAAATGTTCTCTCCTTAATCTCTCCCCTTTTTTCCTTTCAACAATCAGATGTATACTTATAGGCTAAGCAAGTGGAAAAATGGTGGAGGATATGGTGGAAGACAAGATAGAGCATAAATGAAGATAATGGAGCTAATGGAACACTAATGGAGCTAATGGGAGCAAAAATGGAGCATTATCTTCAATGGAGCAAACACTAGGTAATGGGGGATGAGTATATATGCATTGGAACATATTTGGGTCAGAAAAATGGATCAATGGGTTGTCCCAATCGAACCAAAACCAAGAAAAATGGGCTATTGCTGTTTTGGGCCGAGTCAACAAAATCTGCTTTTAAGTCCAACTTCAAATGGGCATATCTTCTCCATATGGACTTGGTTTTAGGCGGTTCTTAGGTCCAAATTGAAGCCCCAAAAGTCTACTTTCCAATGGTGGTGGCTCACATTTAAATTCCAAGTGTACAAAGAGATATGCCTAATTTTGTAAAGGTTGTCTCGGGTTGGGTCAACAAAATCTGCTTTGAAGCCCAACTTCAAATAGGCATATCTCCCTTATTTGGACTTGGTCTAAGGTGGTTCTTGGGTCTAAATTGAAGCCCCAGAAGTCTACTTTCCAATGGTGGTGGCCTCACATTTAAATTCCAAGTGTACAAAAAGAAATGCCTAATTTAGTGAAGGCTGCTCATTTCCTTCTTAATGATTTGATACTCATTCTTTTCCTAAACCAGTTTTCTTTCATCCCCTCCTATTTCCTTTAACTCCAAACCTATAAAGAAGATGTTTTTAAATATTTTTTCAAAAAAGTTCACCTCCCTTCCATTTATTTCCACTTTGTCCTTACTCGGTTTACTGAAAAGTGCAACATTTTAATCGAAATAGGAGCTTCGGGACATTGTAGAAACATATTTTGAAAAAAACATATTTTGAAAAGAGGGTTTTAAGGTCTAAAATAGTTTGGCCAAAAAATGGGTGAAGGTTGGGATTAAAACTTAAATTCCATCTTTCTTACTGAGAATTTTGTGAGAACACATTCTAATTGTCATCATCGGGTAATCAAAAGAAAGCGCCCAAGTCTTAGGGCCGGTCAAAATGGGGTGTCTACAACTATGTAAGTAAAACCCTAGCAGGAGCATAAACCAGGTGCCTGCCCCTGGAAAAATTGACACTGGCCTTAATGATGGCTTCCAAAAAGTTGAATCATTATTTCCAAGCCCACAAGATTGTGGTGTTGACTGAGCATCCCTTGAAGTCCCTGTTGCAGCATGGAGATCTGATAGGGAGAATAGCTAGATGGACAGTAGTGTTGGGTCAATATGACTTAGAGTTTAGGGTCAGATAGGCAGTAATGTTGGGCCAATATAACTTGGAGTTTAGGCCCAGAATAGTAATTAAGGGCCAGGTTCTAGTCGACTCTGTGGCCTAGTTCACCTTTAGTGCCATCTTGCGTCGGACTCCGATGAGCCACGGCTTGGGATGCCTAGGGGAGCAGAAAGAAACCCAACTGGGGCCCAAGAACCCCACTCTAGCAAAATAGAAGAAAAAAGAGAGACCAAAGCCCTACGACATTTACAGCGGCAATTCCTTCTGCCTGTTTGTTGATAAAAGCTCAAACCGTCAAGGAGCAGGTGCATGAGTAGTGTTGGTATCGCTAGATAGGTGAATGATAGAGAAGTCTATTTGTTTGGGATTCAAGGCCTCAAACAATGAAGCAGAGTATGAGGCACTGATTGCATGGTTGATGTTGGCAGCAACAATGGAGACCAATGAGGTGGTAGTATTCTGTGACTCCTAACTTATTGTGAATTAGGCAATAGGTGAGTATGCAGCCCGAGATGAACGAATGATAGCCTATGTTAAAGAGGTTGTCAGATTGCTTTCCTTGTTCTAAGATTGCCGGTTACAGCAAGTTAGCCGAGATGACAACAATTACGCCAACGCCTTGACCAACCTAGCTAGTACAATAAAGTCGGGGGAGCCGAGGACAATCATGATTGATTACTTGACAGGACCAAGTGTGGAACCTCTAATAACATAATATGAGGCAATATGTGTGGAGATGGGTCGAAGTTGGATAGATGCAATAGTGATGTTCCTCAGGGATGGCAAGCTGCCAGACGATCGAAAAGAGGCACATAAGACCAGATTGAAGTCTGCCAAGTTCAGCCTAACAGCAGATGACCATCTCTACAGGAGATCCTTCACTGGACCTCTTTTGAGATGTGTACATCCCTCCCAGGTTGAGGACTTTCTATACGAGAGTCATGAAGGAGTCTGTGGAAGCCATGTTAGGGGCAGATCACTCGCTCATAGGGCCATTATTCAGGGATAATAGTGGCCCTACATGCAGAAGGATGCTAAAGCCTACGTCAAGAAGTGCGAGAAGTGTCAAAGGTTTGCACCTTTAATATATCAACCAGCAGCAGATTTGAACCCTGTATCCAGCCATTAGCCATTTGCCCAGTGGGGCATAGATCTTGTTAGACAACTGTCCCAAGTAACTGGGCAAAAGAAGTTTTTGCTAGTAGCAACTGACTACTTCACGAAGTGGGTAGCGGCTGAACCCCTTACGAAGATTCGAGATATTGATGTAAAGAATTTCATATGAAAGAACATCATCACCAGGTTTGAGATCTCAAGGGAAATAATAGTAAACAATGGTATATAGTTTGATAATAAGCTAATCAAAAGTTTCTGTGCAAAGTACAAAATCAAGAACTACTACTCCACTCCAAGTTTCTCTCAGAGCAATGGTCAGGCAGAAGCATCCAATAAGACTATCTTGGATGGGATCAAGAAGATGCTAGAAGTAGCAAAAGAGAAGTGGGTGGAAGAGTTGCCCAATGTGCTCTGGGCATATCGAACTATACCAAAAAGATCAACTGGGGAGTCTCCTTTTGCCATGGCTTATGGCACTAAAGCAGTTATCCCACTGGAAGTCGGCATCCCTGGAATCAGAAGCCAGGGAGTGGAAGATGAGACCAATGAGGCATTCTTAGCCCGAGATCTGGATATATTGGAAGAAAGAAGGGAAAGAGTAGCAATTCAACTGGGAGCATACCTGCAGCAACTTGCTAGGGCTTACAACAAGAAAGTCAACCCAAGAGATTTCAAAGTTGGGGACCTTGTCCTGAGGAAAGTTGTCGGCAACAAAAAGGATCCTAAGGAGGGCAAGCTCAACCCAAATTGGGAAGGGCCTTATAGAATCATCTCGGTTGCCGGTAGTAGGCCATATCGGCTTGAAGACACTGATGGCAAAGAGTTGCCAACACCACTTGCAATCTGAAATTTTTTTATTATTAGTTTTTTGTTTTTCAAAGTTTATGTCATAATTTTATTAGTTGAAATAATAATAAAATGCTAGTTTGATTTTTATGAACTTGAAATTTGTGCGATAGGACTAACCAATCCTATAACGATGTTTCCGAATGAAGCATGACAAATAACTTAGACTTATTATATGGCAGAGTTGAATTGTACTTGCATATAATAGAGTTGAACTAAGTTGACGATGTTTCTGAATGAAACATGACAAATAACTTAGACTTATTATATGGCAGAGTTGAATTATACTTGCATATAATAGAGTTGAACTAAGTTGGCTATGTTTCTGAATGAAACATGACGAATAGTTTAGACTTATTATATGACAGAGTTGAATTACACTTGCATATAATAGAGTTGAACTAAGTTGAATTAACCTTGACTTGCAATGTCGGCAGAGCTAAACTCATAATGGAACTAAGCTCGCTTTAGTTAGATTAACAGAGAAACCAAGGTTGAACACCTCAGCTAGTCTTTGTTTGAATTTGATTTCGACGAAAGACCATAAACGCATAATGTAAACTTAAGTGGAACTTAGACTTACATTAGGGGGTAGGGAGCAAGGATGATAAATAAACTTGAGAGCTTGGGACTTTTTGAAATTTTTAGAAAAATTTACATGTTGAAGATTAATCGAGGTAATGATGAAAGATGTATCCAAGGTACATATTACCCGAGATGACCAACCAGGTTGTCACGCTTGGAAAGGTTGGAAGGGTGAAGTCTTGATAGAAGACAGCAAGCGGAAGTAAAGAAGCAATACTTGACTGAATAAGTTTAAGAAACAGCACATGTGAAAATATTTCGAAATATTTTTTAATTGTTATTCCAATTATTGGCCGAGACAAGCATTCAAGGTTTATATCCGAGGTACTTTACCCCGAAGCGATTACACAGTTAAGGTGTACTTTGAAGAAACGCAAAAATATTCTAAGTATGGAAACGTGCATAGAAGGAAAACAACAAGCACAAAATGGAGAGAACATTCAAAAGAAAGGAAGTCATGCATTCAAAGAGAATTTGTTCATTTACAAAGACAAAAAGGGCACGTCGGCCAAAGCAAAACTTAAAAATTGTTCAAACAGTTACAAGTGAAAAAAAAATACAAAAGAAAAATCCTAAGTGTCGGGGACATCGGCATGGGTCTCTGACTGCTCAACCTCGATTGGCAGTGTTGCTTCATTTTTTGCTGCAATCTTGGCGTCTATCTTAAAGCCTGATCTAAACTCTTCTTGGCCGCCTGGACCTCGGCCTCAGAGGATGTCTTTTTCGGAGAAGAGCTCTTAAGAACCTCATCCTCCTTCTCGTCTTCAGTCAAGTCTAAGACTTGATCATTTAGAGTTGGGGGCTAGGCTCCAACAACAGCCTCCTCCCTATCATCAGCGTCATCAGTATCGACATCATCCTTGTCGGCTTCATCATCAGATTCCTTGGGAGGCTGAGGAAAAGGCACTTGGAGTTGGTTGATATTTCGGAGAAGTGAGTCCATTGGGACTATTTGCCGTCCAGCCGCGATAATAACCTTGGTTACAAGCCTGATTGACTTGTTCTTTGTTCTGATCTCGGACGGCGGTCTGGCCTTCTTCGAAAGCCTTCTCGTCGGCCGTTTTTACCTCGGCATCTTTGGATTCGACGACCTCCTTGAGCTTGTCCTCCAACTCAGCTGCCTTAACCTTGGCAACCTCAGCGTCGGCCTTGGCGGCTTCTGTAGTGGGTTCAGCAGCTTTGGCTTTGGCCTCAGTTTGGTCTTGCACAGCCTTGGCAGCCTTGGTTTGATCTAGCAGGCTTCTGTTGTTGGCCTCGGCGTTGTTCAACGAAGACAAGAGCTTAGCAGCCTCTTGGGTTTTCTTAACCAACTCCTTCCTCGTCATCTTGGTCTTAACCGCGTATAAATGCACATGTTGGATGGCCTGCAAGAAGAGAAATAGATTAGTGAAATTTGACTAAATATTGAAAAACCTTAAAAGGGTAAGGGAAGAGACTTACCAACGGAGTGTTGCATCATCAGGTCGAAGTTCTCATACTCATGGAGGTTGGCTATGTGATTCATGTCTTCGGGTAGGAGCACGGTCGTTGACAGGGCGGCGCCGACCTCGACGTTGGATTGCGCCGTCACTGGCTGTCAAAGGTCTATCCTCACCATGACTTCGGGCGCCCAGATCCTGTTACGAGGGAAGCTGTTGTTACCTTCGGTGTGGTCTAACCCCGACTTTTTTATTGGGGGGGCATCGGGTATTATTGCAACCTTGGCTGGCTTTTTCTCAGCAGTAGATATATTCTTTTCGATCTCGGTCAGCTTTGAGATCAGCACAGTATCCTCATAATCAACTTGAGTCACTGTAGCCTTGGCCTTAGCCTTTTTCACTTTCTTAGGCTTTGGTTTGGACTAAGATGGAGAAGAGGAGGACTGGATAGTCACAACCCCAGGAAGGTTAGAAAGAAGATCTTCAACGACAACTGGTTTGCGTCCTATCTCGTTGACTGTCGCTGCGATAGTAACTTTGGTGCCAAAGCGAATTGCTGGAAGAGCAATTGGCGGATTTGAGGGGTCGGACTCCGAAAACTCAAGACCTCGGTGTCTTCTACTTCAACTCTTGCCGGCGGGAGCGTTTGCAGAAACTCGGCGACAGCACTAGCGTTGGGCTGGAGGAATTAGCTGAGGGGCAGAAGTGGATGGCTGGTCTGCAGAATCGGATGTGGAGGCCTGATCTAGCGTAGATGATGAAGCAGCAGAAGAAAGAGATTTTCTTTTTTGAGGAACATCTGGCAGAGGGCTCCGATATGTTGGTATGTAATTGAGAAGGAGTGGGGCGTTGTGGTCGTCGATAGGAAGGCGGAGAAGTCGAATCAGGTCTTTCCTTAGCACGTAGGATTGGCGAAAGTTCTTCTCTGGCTGAGGGATAGCTGCAAGGATAAAAAGAGAATGTTAGAATATACAAAGCAGAAAGATGGCTAAGTAAAGAAATAGAAAGAGGGACTTTGGGGTGGAGGAACTAAGTCCTTACCCTTGTCATCCCTAAAAACTTCTTCAACCAGTGGTTAAAGATGGAGCTCATCATCAAGCGCGAACTCCCAATTGCCCAAGACAGTCAGGTAGTCATCGGTCGTACCCTTATTGGAATCTGGAATGTCAACTATCAACTTGTACTGTGTCGATCTCGGCTTGAGGTAGTACATATAGCCGAAGTTGGTTTTTAGGCCACACATAGTGCAGCAATATTAGATGTCGGATAGTGTAATTTTAGCATTCTGTCGGTGTGCCAACTCGGCAATATCATTGATGATTCTAAAGGTGTTTACGGCCAGTTGCATGGGGTTAAGCTTGTAGTAATGGAGGACTTCCCTAAAAAGAATGTTTAAAGGAAACCTAATTCCGCCCTCAACTATGGAGACTATGGAAAAGGGCATGTAGTCCTTTCCAGGCATGATAGAGTCATCCTTTCCAACCAGCCGGAGTTGAATGTCGGTTGGAATGGAAAACTCTTGCCTAAAGTACTCAAGTTTGGAAGGGGTGTCTACTCTCTACCTAAACATGCCCATTATCTCGGCTAAAGTGGGTTCAATAAATAGAATTTTGATAAAACATCTTGACAAGGGGTTAAAGACCTCGGTTAAACCCTAAAGACAAAGGGTTAAGGATTCTGAAGATCTAAGGGAAAACTTGTTTCAGTTTTTCCAAAGTGTGTGGGTTCTAAAGCAAACCCCAAACCTAGAACTACAAAAACAAGAATCGAAGGCAAGAATCTGGAAAACAAGTCAAAGAGAAACAGAAAAGGACATGATTCAACCTCAAGAGAGTAACAGAAATTTAAGAACACTGAGTAGGTGTGTGCGAATGTGCAAAAGTCAAGAGCAGTGACAAATTGTTAAAGTATCAAACACATGAACAGTGCGTATATGTGTGCAAGAACCACGAACAGTGTATATAGACACAGAGATAGAGTGAACAACACAAATTGCA
Organism: Camellia granthamiana; assembly: GCA_036172215.1. Lineage (NCBI taxonomy): Eukaryota > Viridiplantae > Streptophyta > Magnoliopsida > Ericales > Theaceae > Camellia > Camellia granthamiana. The sequence goes on along the minus strand of CM069908.1, from coordinate 144,275,073 downwards.
AACAAACACGTTTGACATTCTAAATGATGAAATTCAAAGCACAGTGAAGATTCAAGAAACCAGAAATGACTCATGACCAAAACATGAGAATAAACGAAAAACAGAAAGTGGATTCGATGGCAACATATGAGGCATTTCAACAGACATACAAGTAGTCACATAACAATATCATATTCAAGAATAGTGAGAGACTGAAATTAAAGAGAAGAAATCGAAGACTTACCAAGTAAAACCGAGGAAATGACGCCGGAGAGATACTTATCGGAGTCAAACGATGACAATCGTGAAAGCAGAGTAATGAATACTTCACCGGAAGTAGTGGATGAAGTGATTACAGAGCTTGAGAACTTGAAAATGGAGGTTTGGAAGAGAAATGTTAGAGAGAGAGAGTCTGAGAGATAAGGGAAATCGTGAATTGCAAAAGTGAAAAGACAGAGAGAGAAGGAAAAGTTTTGTCAAATGTGTGAAAATGCGGCAAAACATAATGAAGAAACCTTGGATGACGTGCTTGTCAGGCAGCGTGTGCACAGGCAGCGCGACCTAATAGCGTGTGTCAGGTACGATCCAGTAAGGAAGCGACGCGTGGAGGAAACGATTAGGAAGACTGTGCATGACAGCTCATGCACAGACAAAACTCCTGGAATTCTTGATTAATGAAGCAAAAACCTCGGCTAGAGGAACAATTTCGGTTAAGATACTCAAAGAACTTGGTTCTTGGTTCTTGATTCCTGATAAAAATGGACAGTTGAGTGTTCGGTACTTGAAGCCAATGAAGAATGATCTCAGTCCTGGAGAATGAATGAATTTTAGCCGACATAGTACATGAACAAACGATGTAGGTTCTATCACCTCAGATTGTTGAGGTAATAGAACCTAGGGGCAATTATGAGGACATATTTTGTGCATGGCAGCACGCGGCCAAGGTGACGCCGAAGTGTCAGTCGAGGCCTGGTCATGATGGCCAGGTGATCTCGGCTATGCCGAGGTTATATGCGGAGATACCGAAATCCGAGATAAGTGGATAAGAGACAAAAGTCCTAGAACAGGAGAGGATCTTAGTTTGGATAAAGATAAAGCTCTTAGGGAGTTTATCCCTATCTAACTGAGAGTCCAGGATGAGCATTGAGCCTGAGTCCACTGAAGTGAGGCTTCTACAGGAATCAGGTCAGTGCTGGCTATAAAAACAAGGCACCCCTATGGGTCTCAAGTATGTGTGATATACTGTGAGCAGTAAGTTCTTTCTTGTGAGTTAAGTACAATTTGCTATCTTTGAGAAATATTCGATTACTGACTTGATCGTCAGAGTGTCCCCAAGTGGACGAACCACCGCCGAATTCTTATATTTCTGTGACAGGTTGTTCAGATTTAATCTGTTCTGCCAATGCTCTCCAGTTGAGTTCCCGGTTTGGTTATGTGGTAAGAAATCAATACCCACAGTCTTAAATTTATTGGTAGCTTTAGGCGATGAGTTAAATGATCTAATAATATTGAACTACTTCTGCTAGATGAGACATCATCAAATTCTTAGGTTTTTGTACCTTTTTTATATAGTAAAAAAATGAAAAATAGCATTTCAATGAAACAGTCTTAAAATAATTGCACTATACACCCCATATAGAATAGACATGCATTTGCATAAAAATGATATTATTTTATTATCAATGTCCAACGAATTTGAGATTTCTACTAATATATATACCGACCCCGCTACGTAGCTCGAAACTCGGTGGCCCGAATTTGGCTCGACACCAAAACGACGTCGTTTTGGTGTCTTTTTTTTTTTTTTCTTTTTTTTCTTTTTTCCTGTGTTTTTGTTGCAAAAGGAAGAAGAAAAAGAAGGGAGAAGAAGAAGAAGGGTGGAGAAGAAGAAGAAGAATGGTGGGTCTGCAGATCGGGAGGAGGAGGAAGAAGGAGAAGTGGAGGGGAGGGGGCCATAAAAATCGGGCTGGAGGAGGAGACGGGGCCGGAGGCAAGGCTGCGACGAGCTGCGGCGGGGCTAGGACGGAGGAGGAAGAAGAAGGATTGGAGGGGAGCTGCGACGACGACGGGAACTGCGACGACCTCTCCTCTCTCTTTCTCCCTCTCTCCTCCTCTTCCCCTCTCTTCTCTTTCGAGTCATTTTTCGAGCCAATTTCTCGAGCTACCAATCTTTTTCCTATATATACCTCTTCTTGAATATGTAAAATTAAGTAAATTTTATAATTGAAAAGTTTAAATTGTAAAGTAATTCTGATTTATATAATTGAGAGAGATAAGTGAGTAATTAATCCATCCTATAAAATGCTTTAAAAATACTAAAAGAATATGGATACTCATAATAAGTGAGACGTGTCATAAATCTATATTATCTTCTATATCATTATATTAAGTGAAGGTTGGACTTGGTGTCCAAGCTTTGGTTGTTTCTCCTTATGTCACGTGTGTCTTTGAAAGTGAGATTTAAATCTTAAATCTTGAGTCTACTGAACAAGATTCTTACTACTTAAGTAACATATAACATATAATAAATATTTTATTTTATTTTTATTTATTTAAATTATATAAATATCACACATACTAACAGCTAATATATTTAACAAATGCAAAAGTTTGAATTAAAAGCCAATTATTTTGATTGGTTTGAGTTTTCTAAAAACACTTTTCAAAAAATTTTACTTTCTTGTTTTTCGTATTTTTTTGTTTTACTAAATTTTTAAAATATTTTTAATATTTTTTTAAAAAATTTTTAGACGCACCTAACATAAATACAGTAAAAAAAATCTTTAAAAATTCACTAAATACCAAAAATACAAAAATTTTTTTTGAAAATTTAGTATATTTTTCATATTTTTGTGTATTTATTATTTTTTTACAAATATTTTACTTTTTAGATACATCTAAGTAAAGTATATCTAAAAAAATTTAAAAAAAATGCTTAAAATTTAAAAAATATTCACTAAAAACAAAAAAATAAAAATAAAAAAAATAAAAAATTAAATTTTTAAAAAATTAAATTTAAAAAATTGAAACCAAACACATTAAAGATATATTCTTAGATATTTAGAAATTATAACAATTAGTCACTTGTACGTGTACAGGTGTTACTAGCTTAATTGAGAATCTCCTTGAAGTCAAACCTTACAAATTATCTACGATACCAAAACATTATCCTTTCTTTTTTCTCCAACACATTTTGTGTTTAGTTTTGAGAAAAAAAAAATTAATTAATTGAGAATAGGAAATGATACATACATCTCCTATACTAATATATAGCCACGTTTGTTTGGCTCTAGAGTTTATAGGATGGAGGGGATTAAGGACATATTTGATTGATAGAATTAGAGTATAGGATTGAAATTATTAATATGTGGGCTTAATAATCCTGTATTTGTTTTAAAATTTTGTTTCAAGATTATTCATCTAATAGATAATTAATCCAACAAATTTCTAAAATTATTAGTAATGGAATAGGAGTGAGATTATATATTCTGAACTGAGAAATAAAATAAAAATACTCTTTTTCCCTTGATTAAAAATTAAAACACTTATTATTTTTATATAATTTTATATTTTTAGAAGGCTAAAAATAATTTTAAAAATATTTTTTGATATTTATTTTATTAAATTAATTTATATTTTTAAAAAAAGAAATTAAAAAACAAATCAAATATGGCCTTTGTATTATGTATTTTTATTTTGCTTTTATTTATTTATTTATAATTTTTTCAAAATCACTTTTATGAAGAAATTTTGATAAAGTAAAGATTGTGAAGAAACATTGATGGAAGGTAAGATTAAAAAAAAAGATAAATATAGTTATAATCTTACATTTATATGTTTTCTTATCCAATGCAAATCAAATAATGGACAAGATGATAATTTATTATACTAATCCAATTGGATAATAAATGCCACACTAATTTGATGGGATTATTAATACCTTTACTCTTAGTCTTGTGAATCAAACATGGCTTAAGAGTACTGTGAGATTAAGTGAGGAGATTATTAGTGTGGTAATAGTAGGTTGGAGATGTAGGATAAAGAGTGTTTGTTTGTACACCACCAGATTAGTAATACAATAAATAGTATTAATATATAAAATCAATATTTTTCAATTTTAAGTATTATTTTAATATTCTATTTTTTTTTTTTTGTTCTTAAAAATATAATTTTTGCTTAAAAATCATTTCAAAATTTACTAATCCCCTCGCTCAATTTCTAATCACAACCCCTCTCTAACTTTGTTAGTCATAGCACGTGGGACGATTAGTAATCCAAGGGATAGTTAATCCCCTCACTTATGTTCGCAAACAAACACTCTATAAGTGGATTTCATAGACTATTATCCAACCCTATTTTTCAAAGAGCCAAACAAACTTGGCTTATATGTATTGGAAGCAAGTTCTTCGCATATAGTTTCATAATAAATAGCACATGATAGAACTTAATAATTAAACAAAATCATCAGAACATAAAATTGTATCAAGTACACTCCTGATTATGAAATTCGTACAAATATATTCATTTTTTAGATGATCTGGGAAAGTTTGTAGGGTTAAAAGTGATACAGTTTTGTAATTGATGAACTTAAAAGGTAAGAAGTTTATAAATAATAAAAAAAAATAATATTTAATAATAATTGAGTGGGTGTTAGTGTAAATAACGTTATCATTTCAACTAGGGCTGGGCATAGGGTCATCCGACCCGCCCAAACCGCCCTACCCGAACCGAACCGCACACATGTGGGCGGTTTCGCAAACACATTAGGGTAGGGTGCGGTTTGAATTTTATACAAATTTCGGGTTGCGGGCGGGTTGCGGGTTTGAACCACACCCGCCCAACCCGCCCGCATTATTTTATTTATTTATTTATTATTATTTTTTTTTAATCTTTCAAATCTAACCGTTCAAATATGATCCTATTATCCTATAATATAACAAACAAAACAAAAAAGATAAAACCCTAAAGCTAAAATCAATCGGCTCCGTCCTCCTCTCCCTCACTCTCTCAGTCTCTCATCTCAAGTTCACTGCCTCTCTCTCTCACTCTCTCGTTTCTGCGCCGATCACTCTCCCACCGCCGATCATCTCATCACACCGATCATAGCACTGCGGCACTGCCGATCTACTCACAGGTAATCTCTGATCTCTGCTGATCATCTCATCACACCGATCATCACTCTCTCATTTTTTGTTTTATATATATATATATGATATATCTCTCTGATCTGATCTCTCTCCCTCAGTCTCTCATCTCATCAGTCTCACTCTCTGTGCATCTCTCACCAATCGACTCACACACAGGTAAGCCTCTCTCTCTCTCTCTCCCTGATCTCTCATCTCTCACCGATCGGATTTTTTTTTTGGCTGATCTGCATCGAATCTGTCTGTATGTTAAAAATCTGAATCTGTTCGAATCTGTGTTTGTTCTTTAAATCTGTGTTCGAATCTGTTCTTTAACATCGAATCTGTTCTTTAAATCTGTGTTCGAATCTGTTCGAATCTGTTCAAATCTGAATCTTCAAATTGTTTTGGCCTCTGTGTTTGTTCTTTAAATCTGTGTTTCTTTCTGTGTTTCTGTATGTTAAATCCGATCGAATCTGTGTTTCTTTCTTCAAATTTGTTCTTTAAATCTGAAATCTGAATCTGTATGTTATTTAATTTTTGGAATTCAGATTGACCAACTAGGTGGAATTCAGAAAAAAAATAGGTAGAATTTGTGTGTTATTTAATTCTGAATTGAATTGAATCTGTTTACATTCAATCTGTTTACATTGAATCTGTCTGTTGTTTACATTCAAGCTGATTGATTCTGTCTGTATAATTTTGGTACATCTGAATCTAAATCTGTATAATTTTGGAATTCAATCTATTATTAAAATTGAATATGTGTCTGTATTTTTGTAATCCAGTTTAAATGGAGGATAGTATGCAATCTCCCACAATCAATCTTGCACCTCCGGAATCCTCTAATTCTCAAATGAATCCTCTCTTAGTCGAACCCGAACCTGAACTTGAACCTAAGCCTCCTAGACCCCCAAAGAGAAAGAGTGAGAGTGAAGGGGGGAGAGCACCATCCACAGTTTGGGATCATTTTGACAAGGTTGTAGGGACCGATGGGAAGCGTAGAGCCGTATGTAAATATTGTAAGAAAGAGTATATGGCTGACTCTAGAACTCATGGGACTAGTAATTTGAGGAGTCATACAACCAATTGTAAAGAATATCCAAATAGGGATACAGATGGTCAACAAACACTAAATCTTAAACCGAAGCAAAATGAAGAGGGTGTTGAGGTTGTAGCAACAATTTTTAATTTTGGGACTTGTAAAAGTCATACATGATTGCTGAGTTGCATGGATGTGTGGAAAATTAATTTTTTAATATTTTTTTTTGTGAATAGTGATAACTTTTTAACTTTTTGAATATCTTTTTGACTTTTTGTCTTTTTGGGGAGATGTCAAACTTGGCCTAATACTTGTTCATAGCAACATTAATTTTCCTTTACACTTCCTTCACCCTCCTATATAAGGTATTGAAGTCATATCTATTCCCATAGAGAATGGAAGTTGAAGCACAAGGAAAAATACTTTACAAACACAAACTAAAGTCAGCGATATGCCATGCTTGACGGATACCTACGACCCAACAATGCAACAAGGGCTAAACTCAAATCCAACCCTCATACCCCTTGAAACCTTTATGTTGTGTTTGATTGAGCGATTTGAGAAGGGATTTGGAACGGGAAAATGAAAAAGTAGGTGAAATATGAATAAAATATGCTTATATTTTACCTAATTTCACACACCTTTTTCCTTTCTCTTCCCAACTCCTCCAACCAAAGGCAGCATTAAGCATATGATCAAGCATATTCAAATTTTATCTTTTTAAAAATAAAAAAGGAAACAGAAAATGTTTCTAAGTTCTACGATTAGCAACATCCGATGGCCATTATTGAAACCAAGTGATGAGGGATTCAGGCTAAACTGGACCTGTCTAGGGAGACAACCAGCGGAAACCCATTTATTTCCCATGTTTATTCAATTGGGTCTAATTTTTCCAGTTATTATACAAACAACATCACAAATTATTCTCATCAAAACAAATGGCACGGCATTCACATCAGCCCAATCAATCAGACAATTGAAACAAACAATAACATAAAATTCATCATATATAAGGTAAGAAATTAAAAGAGATGAAAAATTCAAGCATGAAGAACGAGCTCACCGCAGTCGGGAATGTGGCCAAGAGTTGCTCATATATTGGAACTGCCTCCAAAATTGGTAAATGCTTAACACACAAAAACATGTCAAAACAACAAATTATGAATCATTAGGTTAAAAAAATAAATAATAAATTTTGAAGTAAGCCACACAGTTCACAAAGAACATACCAGTGCCTCGTTTGCAAGTAATTATGCAGCTTCAACGCTGTAATTATCGGCCATGAAGTCTTAATTTCTCGCTTTTTCCTGCAAAATCGAGTCTTGCATAAACACACCAGCCCAAAAAACTTGTTGAAAAGTCAAAATTTACTGTACACTCTGTGAGTGTAAAACCCTAGCATGAATAGATACTGAGTTAGTGGTGGTAGAGAGAGAGAGAGAAGATGAAGAGGTTATCGTGATCTGCGTGTGCAGAAGCTTCGAAACCCTCTGTCTCTCTCTCGAACTGGTTACGCCCGCGAAGATTGATCCGGGGTACTTTATAACTACAGAAGGAAAAAAAAAAAAAAAAAGTATAATTCTATATTTTTTGAATCATAATTAAGAAAAAAAATTATTACCAAACACAAAAAAATCAAATATCTCAAAATAATGTCATAACTATAGAAGAAAATTGATAATAATTAAAGAAGAAAACAACATAATTAAGGGTGCATATGTTATGTAAGTTTGCATAATAGGATTCTCCTTTTTATAAACTAGGTTCATTTTTTGTGTAAAAATAATTTAAATTTAAAGTATTACAAAGTTTTCTTTTCCATTGGGTATTGAATTTTTTTTTTTTCTTTTTCTTTTTTGTGGAGTCAGGTAGTGGAGGGGATAAGAGACGTAAGAAGGAGAATGGTGGGGCAATAAAGGCAGATGAGGAGATCAAGATGGGAGGGGAAGAAGAAGAAGAAGAAGAAGAAGAAGAAAGTAGATACCTTGACTTGGAGCCGAATTGTAGCTTGTAGAGGTTGGATTTGAGTGTTGGGGCTGTTGGTTTCAAAGAGCAAAGCTAAATTGAAAGTAATGGAACATGTAAAGTCATCACAATGTGAGATCACAAATGAAATACTGATAAAGAACTTAAGACTCTGTTTTTACAAATTCTAAAAAAATATCACATTTCTTTTGCCTCTAGTGGTTTTTTTAAACATGTAATCTATTTCTATATCTATATCTATATCTATACAATATATATAAAGCACGGATAGGGAGTGAACAGTGATTTCAGCCAGATATAAACAGTATTTTTGGAATAGTTGAAAAGTCGATTTTGGCCTTATGCTTTATAGCTTTTCTTCTTTGGATGCAAGGCTATTCATGGAAAACTAACTTCAAATTCCTTGTAGCTGTTTATCAAAGGATCCGTAGTATACCCCGCCGCCCCGCCGTCTCTCTCCCTCGTTTGTTTGCTTCACTCCCTCACGAAAAACCCCTCTCTTCTCGGGTCGTCTCTTCCCTGTTTCCATTCGTGGAGATCGAAGTCGCAAGGATTGAAGAGACCAGGTATGGCTCTTAAAACCTAAAATTTTCTCCTATTTCTCCGAATCTATGGTTTCTCTCTCTCTGATTTCTCTGTCCGTTCTTTTGCTCTTTATCATCTCTCACTTTCGTCTCTTGATTTTGAAGGGTTCTTTGAGAGCTCTGTCTTCTGTAGTAGCTTATTGGTTCGAAAGAGTTCTCATTGAAGAGGTATGGCTTGAAATCCCTAAAACCCTGATTTTTATTAGTATGAAATTGTGATTTTGGAGACCATCATATAAATTTTCCCTGAGTTGTTGTTTATGTGGTCTTCTCTTTTTAGTATTTTCTATGCACATACATACCAGCAAGCTTTTTTATTCATTTATCTATTTTGCTGTGAAAAGATTGCGAAATTCAATTGGGTTAAACTTTTTAACCTTTAAAAACCCTCAAACAGAGGGCTTAATGTTCTTGATTTCAAATGGGGTTTGAATTTTTCTTGATTTCAAATGAATCGCTTCAAATGCAGTTCGGATTTTTCGAAACGCATATATATAACTACAATCTCAATGTACAAAAATACACTTTCGGTAACCCAACTGACACAACTCTTCATTTGTTCCTAATTTTCTCATAGATTTTCTCTCTCCTCTCTCATATGTGTCTCTTCCTTTCTCACATCATCATTATCATTTTCCTTCTTTTTGGTTGTGTGTGTATTTTGTTGAATATCATTAGAACTAGCTACAGTAGTTCCATTGATGTGTAGTTGTTCCAGTGATGTGTGGAAGTGCTTAGCTTTTGCAATTTGTTTTATAGAACATAGTGTGTTGAAGTTTTGTGACTATTGCTTCGTAGTGTGTCCATTGCAAGGCTTTACATGGAAAATTGAATTGGGTGATTGAGGAAATTCTGCGATTATGTTATGACTTTTGATGATGTGAAGATCCCTCATGGTGAGTAATAGGTTCTTCAAGAGATGTGCAAGAGAAGAGAAGAAGAAAAATAGAGAGGTGAGTGATGGCTGGTAAAGAGTGTGGACAGAAAAGAGAGTAGAGAAAGAAGAAAAATATATAGGTATGTGATGGTCTGTAGAGAAAGATAGAGTAGAGAGAGAAGATCAGAATGTAAAATAGAGATTGTGGATCATAATGATCAATTGATGGGTGAAATGAATACCAGTGAAAGTAGAGAAGATTTTTTGGCCAATGGTTTTCTTTGCCTCATTAGGTGTCTTTTGTGAAATGGGTTTGCAAAAAGTTGCCATACTTTTTTTTAAAAATTTATTACTAATTTTATTCCTTTGATTAAATTGAAAAATATATCATCTATGTGAAAAGTTCAATAAACCTCAACAATTTCTTAAGATCACTTTTAAACATCGATTTGAATGGTTAAAGGTCCAATCTTTTCTCTTCATTGCTTTTTTTTCTTTTTTTCCCCTAGGTTTGGAAATGACTTTTGTTTGAGTTTCATTCATAAAAGAGAATTATAACACATTAGTACGAATCATGTTTTAATTTGATTGGGGCTCAGTGCCTTGGGCCACTATGGAGGGTTAAATAGAAATGTGAGGAAAACTACACATAGCCGTTGCAGTCTTGGCCAATAGTTTGCTTCATATTTAGTGGTTTCATAATTCTTTGTGATGTGAGTTTGCAATAAGTTTTATAATTTCCTCTATTACCTTTAGTAGATTTTGTTACTTGCTTCATTTTTTTTTTTTTTTTCATTTGTGTATGTAGATAATGTGTATATTTTGTTAACAATTGTGAAGTCTCCTAACAGTATATATAATACAGTCCTTCAATTTCCCTTGTTGTTTGTTTAGTTAAACTTGAGGCTTAATATTACTACCTTTTGCATGTTAGGTGTTGCTAACAACCATTTTCACTTTTATTGTTTCATTTCATTTTTATTTCATAATTCTTTTTCTTTGTTTTTAATAAAAGTAAATTAGTAATGTGAGATTTATTTCTTGTCCTTCCTCCTGATACTAGAAGTGCAAAAGAAGCTATGCAGTTTCTAGATTTTTTTTTTTAATTGGCAAAAATAAAATATATTGATGTCAAACAAAGGTACAAGGTGTACAAATGAATACGTCAGTGGAGACAAAAGGCCAAGGCTAAAGCAACAAAAAAGGGAACAAATCCCAATCAAAATTGGGAGCAACACCAAACAAGAACCAAAACAAAGCCAAATAACGCAAGTAGCAAATATTGCAAACAAAACACCAGCAGCAATTAATGCTGAAAAAATTCCCAACTCCTTGCTGCACTCAACCAAAAAAACTCCAATGTTTAAAAGATTCCTACAATGCTTCCCATAGCATAACAAAGCACACCCATAATCTTGTTTCAAGACTGTACACCTATCACTTAGGCTGTGTTGATCATGAATTTAGGCAGAGATTTGGAAAGAAAAGCGAAAATGTAGGTAAAATGTGAATGAAATATAGTTACATTTCACCCACCTTTCCCTTTCCCTTTCCCTTTTCCTTTTCATTTTCAAATCCTTACCCAAATCCATGCTCCAAATACAACATTAAGGTAACAGGTTTGAAAAGTCGTCTTCTTCCTATACAAAAAAAGCTCTTCTAAAATTAAGTTGCAAAGAACCATTATGATCACTTGGGCGGAGAAGATTAGCCACATTTCCATCCTTATTATCTGAAAGTTTATGCAACTAGGGTCTCTCATCAAGCCATTTGTCCTTCCAGAAATTAATATTCTTGCCATCCCCCAACTTTAGACTCAAATTTTCCCTGAAGAGTTGGAACTTGTCAAAAAATTTCGATTGGCTAGAAAAAACTCCTTTCACACGTTGTAAAAGATCTATTTTTAGACGAAGGTTCTAACCGATTAATTAGATCATTGGAATTATTGTACCTGTACTTTGTAGTCCAGTGTGATCATTAAACCTAACCTAAAACATCACTTGCATTCATGCACTTAAAATCTATTTCAAATATTAAAGAAAACACTACAATGATAGAATCCAACATTGCTTCTGCTTCTTGTTAATCTAGAACTGATGTTGTGGAATGACCATCTGTGATCCAATTTAGTGAATGCAAGTTGCTAAAAACATCTAATAGCAAACTAGACCTTGGCCCTGTTTGGTAGAGCTGTGAGAAAGTGCTTATAGCTTATGCCTAAACAGCTTATAGCTTATAATTATGAACATAAGCTGATTTCTGACTTATAAATTAAGCATCTCCTGCCCCACTCAAAGAATAAGCTTATTTCTGACTTCCAAAAAGCTATAAGCTATAAACTATAAGCTAAACCAAACACATCAAAATAGCTTAAATTAAGTTGAAAGTTGAAATAAGCAGCTTTTAAGCTGCACCAAACAGGGCTCTTATTACCAAAAGCTAATTATCAAATATGAAAGGCTTAAGAAACTAAGCTTGTGGGTTTGGTCTAGCTTTTAGATGTGAAATTCCCTCGCTATGTAATTTGCACCATCTTGCTGATTAATTTTCTCTTTGAATTTTGAATGATTTAATTTGCATGCATGCGCTATGGTTGGACTGCATAGAACACAATGATTTGAATCTAACCCTCGTAAGAATTTGCTTGTAGGTATGTTCTCTATTTCCTTCTTTTCGAGTAAATGATTAGCTACTTATCTTATCTCCAATCCATGCAAATAAGGATGTCTGATAATAGTTATTATGGTCTACCTTTGTATTGCTTTTTTATTTTATTTTTTCCCCATTAAACTATTAAATAAGAAGGGCTGATAACCTTTCTATTATTTCTTTTAATTTTTTTTTTTTATGCTTTAAGCAAGTAGAATAAAAGTTTTGCAAACAAATCATGTTTGATTATTCACATGATCCTGATCTATTTGGTATACATTTAGATTGAAGGAGTTGATGGGATTTGAAAGGTAATATTTGATTTGAAATGCTAAATTATGAAAACTAGATATTTCTTTCTAACAAATATAATGCAGAGCAACTCAGGCTGAGGATTTAATAGAAAATTCAGTTCATGGAGGAGATGATGTGGTAGGTCTCACAGCATTACATATGAGCATGGTTTGGCTCATCTTACTCATAATATACCAAGTAAAAGTGGGTTCACAATTGATGAGGGATTTCAAGTCCTGCCATTAAGGATGATTGAGTACTTGTTCATTTGTCAAATAGAGAAAACAATTGCTTTATTTTTATTACATCATATTTTTAGAAATGACAATTTTGTTGGGAAAATCGATCTTGTAATGGGTTTTTTTTAATTTTTTTTTGTATAAGTAATAGTATTTGTTAAAAACTTTGTATTGTTGAGTCGATCTTGTATTCATGATCGAGTTGCTAATTTTGTGTGTTTCTGCAATAGCTCAAAACTCAGTTAAATACACAAATGTAACGGGCACTAATTGGCCATTAGTTAGCGTGCCTTGCACGCGGCCCTTTCACTTGTATTTAATTATTTTTTAGGGTCTTCTAATTTAGAAGTGTCTAAAAAATAAATTGTTTTGATTTTTTTTTTTTTTTTTAGTTTACTAAAGACAAATTTATGTTTTTTAAATTTTATTTTAGAATTTTATAGTTTAGTAAGATTTCAAATGTGAAAAATTTTCCAATTTTTTTAAAAAGTTCATAAAAAATTAAAAATTAAAAAGTTCAACAAAAAAGTATAAATAAAATTTTCAAACCACCCCTGATAATCAGAGCTGAACCAGAAGAACCCATATAATTTGGGCTTTATTTAGATTTGACACTACTTCGGGTTGGTCCAAACATTCAAAACCCAATAAATTTGAGTTGAACAATTAATACTAAAATGATTAATTAGTATCAATTAATGGCTTAATTAGTCTCAATTAATACTAAAATTATTAATTAGTATAAATTAAAATTAATAATTAATTTTTATTAGTGTCAATTAATATTAATAATCAACAATTGTTATTAATTAGCATCAATTAATAATTAATTCATTACAAAAGTATACAATGTTAATTTATTAATAATTAATACCAATTAATATTGATTTTTTTCTTTTTCTTTAGAAATATATAATTTTTTATTTTTTAATTAATATAAAAATATTCAATATGAATTTATTAATAATTAATACCAATTAATATTTATTTTTTAATTAATATTAATTTTTTTCTTTTTTAATTAATATTAATATTTGGGTATTGACAAGGGCATTTAAGTAATTTTAGCCTCTACACTAACTGTGTGCTTAAGTCGAAAATTTAAGCACCCCTTGACCAGCTTTTGAGATAAGCTGAGAAATAGCTTGATTTAAGTTATAAGCTAGTTAACTTAATCTGTATCAAGTACAATATTTTAACTTAAATTAAACTAAAAGCTGAAATAAACAATTTATAAGCCCTACCAAACAGGCCTGGTACATAGTCTTCCCCCTTACAATAACACTATGTTTGGGAACTTAGGAGAGAAAAGAAAATAAATGATTACTTAAGTAATAAGAGAAAAGAAAAGAAAAGAAATGATTGTGATTTCTCTCCTTTTTATTTGGATAAGGAAGAAATAAAAGAAAAGAAATGATTGTGATTTTTCTCATTCTTGTTTGGTTAGGTTTCATTAAGAGAAAAGAAAATAAATTATTTTATGTTATATTACCAAAATAACCTTTTTATATTTTCAATCATTTTATTTCTTTTATTTTTATAGGGACAAAATAGGTATTATGAAAATAGTGGTTTCTTTTCTCTCCCAATCTCTCCACTTTTGAGAAGATTGAAAATGAGGCTAATAAGAGAAATGAGTTTCTCTCAATTTCTTCCCATTTCTCTCTACTTAGGTTATCCAAACAAATAAGAGAAATACATATCACTCCATTTCTTTTCTTTTCTCTCTAAATCACTCAATCCAAACATAGTGTAAATTTGAAAAACAAAACAAATTCATTTAAATGTTGGACAACGATTGGGTCGGACCCGGACAAACACAGCCCAATAGGTAACTATTTCGTATCGGATCAATCTTCGCGGGCGTAACCAGTTCGAGAGAGAGACAGAGGGTTTCGAAGTTTCTGCACACGCAGATCACGATAACCGCTTCATCTTCTCTCTCTCTCTCTCTCTCTCTCTCTCTACCACCACTAACTCAGTATCTATTCATGCTAGGGTTTTACACTCACAGAGTGTACAGTAAATTTTGACTTTTCAACAAGTTTTTTGGGCTGGTGTGTTTATGCAAGACTCGATTTTGCAGGAAAAAGCGAGAAATTAAGACTTCATGGCCGATAATTACAGCGTTGAAGCTGCAGAATTACTTGCAAACGAGGCACTGGTATGTTCTTTGTGAACTGTGTGGCTTACTTCAAAATTTATTATTTATTTTTTTAACCTAATGATTCATAATTTGTTGTTTTGACATGTTTTTGTGTGTTAAGCATTTACCAATTTTGGAGGCAGTTCCAATATATGAGCAACTCTTGGCCACATTCCCGACTGCGGTGAGCTCGTTCTTCATGCTTGAATTTTTCATCTCTTTTAATTTCTTACCTTATATATGATGAATTTTATGTTATTGTTTGTTTCAATTGTCTGATTGATTGGGCTGATGTGAATGCCGTGCCATTTGTTTTGATGAGAATAATTTGTGATATTGTTTGTATAATAACTGGAAAAATTAGACCCAATTGAATAAACATGGGAAATAAATGGGTTTCCGCTGGTTGTCTCCCTAGACAGGTCCAGTTTAGCCTGAATCCCTCATCACTTGGTTTCAATAATGGCCAACGGATGTTGCTAATCGTAGAACTTAGAAACATTTTCTGTTTCCTTTTTTATTTTTAAAAAGATAAAATTTGAATATGCTTGATCATATGCTTAATGCTGCCTTTGGTTGGAGGAGTTGGGAAGAGAAAGGAAAAAGGTGTGTGAAATTAAGTAAAATATAAGCATATTTTATTCATATTTCACCTACTTTTTCATTTTCCCGTTCCAAATCCCTTCTCAAATCGCTCAATCAAACACAACATAAAGGTTTCAAGGGGTATGAGGGTTGGATTTGAGTTTAGCCCTTGTTGCATTGTTGGGTCGTAGGTATCCGTCAAGCATGGCATATCGCTGACTGTAGTTTGTGTTTGTAAAGTATTTTTCCTTGTGTTTCAACTTCCATTCTCTATGGGAATAGATATGACTTCAATACCTTATATAGGAGGGTGAAGGAAGTGTAAAGGAAAATTAATGTTGCTATGAACAAGTATTAGGCCAAGTTTGACATCTCCCCAAAAAGACAAAAAGTCAAAAAGATATTCAAAAAGTTAAAAAGTTATCACTATTCACAAAAAAAAAAAAAAAAAATTAATTTTCCACACATCCATGCAACTCAGCAATCATGTATGTTCAGCGTTGTGCAGCATTTGTGAAGAAAAATTGCACAGTTTGGGTGCAATTTTCACACACTGTTGTTCGACTTGTGGGGGCCCATCACGGGTCCCGTTTTGATAATCTGAACCGTTCAATGTATAGAACTCGTTGAGTACTATATTGTCTGTAAAAAATTACATTGATCGGAAAAATTACATTGATCGATAATTACATGATCAAATCAGTTTTGTATAAAAAAATGGATGGTGTTGTAATTAACAGATTGGAAAAAAACAAATCTGATCAGGTAGTTATCGATATTCGATCAACGTGATTTTTTTATAGGCATATAGTACTCGACGAGTTCTACACATTGAACGATTCAGATTATCAAAATGGGACCCGTGATGGCCCCCACGGGCCGAACAAAACCGTCCAATGCAATGCCCGAAAAGTAGCCAATAATTTCTTACTATCAATTCGGTTGTGCAGATTGTACGGCTGTATAACACACATCTCTAATCTTCTCCTGCACACTTCTTTATATAATTTTTTAATACACATTTTTTCATAAAAAGTCAAAAAATTAACCCAAACATCCATATTTTTTTCCTCAAACTTTTTAGTCTAAAAAGACAAAAAGTGTACTTATTTAGGACACCCCAAACAACCCCTAAGTGCATTTCTCCCAGTTTAAAAAAAAAAAAAAAAAATTTGTATATTAGGGTGTTCAATGAACTCTTTTTCTTTTTTATTTTTGGGATAAATGTTCAATGAACTGGGTTCTGTCATACTAGTTCCCTTGTTCTCTCATCATAAATTTGTAATTCAATTTTCTAGGCATAAACTTATTTGAGCTGGTGTGGCATACATATTAGATTGCTAAATCTATCTCCCTTTTTCTCTAGGCTAAATACTGGAAGCAATATGTGGAGGCACACATGGCTGTGAATAATGACGATGCTACAAAACAACTCTTTAGTAGGTGTCTATTGAACTGTTTGCAAATTCCTCTTTGGTAAGTTTTATCTTTCACATGATGATTTTGGATCTTTCACCTGATGATTATTATCATTTGCTTTATAAATTTGAAGGTGGTGTAAATTATTGTATGAATTGAATGGCTTTCTAGTTGTTTCCCAAATTAAAGTTTCATTCTTTATCCGACCACAATTTGCTGGAAGTTGGTCAAATAAGCATACATCACTTCTTTTGTTATTTGAATGTCTATCATTCAGTGGAGATGGTGAAACCTACTCCCCCACTACCTCAAAGGAAAAATAAAAAACAAAATAACAAAAAGCAAGCAAAGAAAATATTTTATATTATTATTAAATTTAAACAAACTGAACCTCACAGAATTGTTTTTTTCACTGGTTTTGCATTATTGTCCCCAAGTAATTGAGTTCAGATAGGAATGTGGACATTGCTATTAAAGTGTTTTTGCCTGAAGCTCTAAGACTCTAATCATATTTGTGAAGTATTTGTTTCAGTTAATGACGGCTGTGTGACATGCTGGATATTCTATTTATGGGTTTATTTATGTGTCATACTTCATATTGAATGGGACCATGCACATTTTCTAGTAATAATTTTTATTTTTATGTGGATGGTTGATCTTTTTTGTGTAACGTTTTTTCCCCTCTCTGTTTATATAGTTGCTTATTAGAAACTGGTGGCATACCATTTGCTGTTATATACAGTTTTGAACTCTCAAATGAGGTTAATAGGGGTTGTCTGAGATTTACCAAAAAAAGGAAGTAATATTATGGGGACTTGAAGGGGCAAACAATGTGTATATGTTAACTGGGTCAATATTCAATCTAGTGTGTTTACCTTGTCAAGATCTCAATAAGGGTTGCTAGTGTACAAGATTGGGTTTCCTTTCCTAATTTCCTCCATGACAATATTAAATTATTGCCTCTTAAAATGCCTTTTTAAGTCACATTTTCATTCCCTCTCTCTCTCTCTCTCTCTCTCTCTCTCTCAATTGATGTTGTGGATTTTAATTATGTTTTGGCAAATTTTGGTATTGTAGGCGGTGCTATATCCGTTTCATCAGGAAAGTCAATGAGAAGAAGGGGGTAGAGGGTCAGGAAGAGACTAGGAAAGCTTTTGATTTCATGCTTAGCTATGTTGGTGTGTATTCTCTCTTAATCTTTCCACCATTTTAGTGTTTTATTGTGACTTAAATTTTATTTTTTATTTTCAAATGACAATTGCATTATGGCCCTGTTTGTTTTCAGAGGTAGAATGGAGGGAATTCATAGTAAGGGGATTCATAGTGAGGGGATTGATAGTGAGGGGATTAAGTAAAATTGTGTTTGTTTTGATGATAGTTGTTAGTGTAGGAATTGTTAAATTATTTTTATATAAAATAATAAAACAAATAAAGAATACAAAAAATTAAACATTAATGTTCAAAAAAAAATTCTCAATATGTAAAAAAAAAAAAAAAAAATTCTAATCCCCTCACTATTTTTCTAATACCACCTCCACATCCTTCTCCTCTATCTCAATCCCCTTTCCAACCTCCATCTTAATCCCCTCCTCCATCTTAATCCCTTCTCCAACTCTACAAACAAACATAACACTAAATAACCCCATCTCCATCCTAATCCCATTCCATCCTTTACATCCCAAAACAAACGGGGCCTATATGTGTTCTTTATCATTGAAAGAGTTATTAGTGCAAAAATAAGGGGGGATAGATGTCTTGCATTCCTAATAGGTCTTGATTTGAGGCATCAACATCAACTTTGAGCCCCTTGTTTTGTGATATCATGCCGAGTGTTGGTCTTAGCTTTTCGTCTATTATGGGATATGGTGGTGTTCAGTTATTTATTTCATTTGAGGGCCATTTGAACTGAAATAATTGAAGAATAGTATAAAACATGGCATGGTGGTGCTGCTTCATATGTTTTAATATGCACAAGCATGGAACGATGTAGGTTTTCTAACTATCTTATTTTCTGAATATGGGAGTACAAAGTAGACATGTTGATGTGAAAAAGAACATGTAAGATGTAGTGCAACTAATTTGAGAAACCATTGTTGATGTGAAAAATGAACATAACCTTTATGGCTTTTGTATTCTTTGCATCATCTTGATGCTTTCTCAATAAAGTCCACATACTTATTTATCAAAAAAAAAAAATCACTTAAGTTGGTTGTCTCATGTTTAATGATGACAAATGGATGCACAACCTTGAAAAGTTAGATCGTTGATTCAAGTCTATAGCACCAACATTGTGAGGATTAGAAGGAAAGCCAAAAGAATGCAGGTCTTGGTGGTGAGGAAATATTTCTTAAGCTTTGATTTAATTAATATTAGAAACTTACAAAAAAAGGTTTAGTTGTTGGGGGGGGAGGTATTTTCTATAGTAAGAGAAAACATTAACTTGAAGTACATATAAATATTAAAGAATGGTTTTATTAAGTGAACGATTTAATTTGATGTTTTATCAAAGTACTTTAATAATACTTATTTTTTTGCAATGTCCTTACAGGAGCAGACATTGCATCGGGGCCTGTATGGATGGAGTACATTACCTTTTTAAAGTCCATGCCGGTCTGTCTTATGCTTCCTTCTATACAGACAAGCCGCACTGTTAACTGCTTTGTGTCTTTTCACTATTTTCATTTACTAATCTTGCAAGATGAGGGTGCAGGCTCAAAGCACACAAGAAGAGTCGCAACGAATGACTGCTGTGAGGAAAGCATATCAAAAAGCTATTGTTACTCCTACCCATCATGTTGAACAGCTTTGGAAGGACTATGAAAATTTTGAAAATTCTGTCAGCCGTGCCCTGGTAAGTATTTGGTTCTGAATTTCAAATGCAATGGAAATGTAAGGTGATAAATATTTACATATTTGTTTAGCTAAACCATTTTACATGGGGTGATAAGTTTAGTTATAATAAAATCATTGGAAGAATTGTAAAAATTAACCTGATCTTACCATCATCAGTAATTTGTGGATGATATTTAGGTTATGTTCCCATATGGGTAGTAATCAACTTCAGTTTCTTTCACGAGGACAAAAGGAACTCAATTTTGACAATTAGACTTTACATTTTTGCATTCTGAAAGGCACATGCAAGATTAGTTATTAGATATTGGCGGGAATTATTATACAAATGTGGTGTTTGAAGTCTTTGTGGTTATCATATTAATTTTATAATAATTTTGTGTATAAAATTACAATCTGATAATATGATATAATGCAGGCAAAAGGATTAGTATCCGAATATCAACCAAAATATAACAGCGCAAGGGCCGTCTATAGGGAACAGAAGAAATATGTTGATGAAATTGATTGGAATATGCTTGCTGTGCCACCATCTGGTTCTTATAAGGTAATTCTTTGCTTCTTTGTGCAATTTGCATTTAAGATTATTCACCAACATTGTTCAATATTAGTCTGTTATTAGAATCTGCAGTCTTAGTCATTTACTGTACTTGAAGGTGCCTGCTTAAAAGTTTACTTTCTCTTTTGGCAGAGCATTGAGAAATTTTGCAAGAAAAATGTTCTCTTCTTCCCACTTAAATTATGATATTATTTTTTAAGGTTCATTTATCTACACAAGTGTGTTGCATGGAAATAAGAGAACTATCGACCTGCAAATTTGACAATATTACTTATGCTAATTTGTCTGCTTTTTGTTATGGGTATAAGATATATATTGGAAAGCTTTCAAGGAGCTACATTGCTTTTGTATTTTTTAATATGTTCATACCACAAAGATAATTATACATCCTTAATTGTTTATATTAGTGGAAGAATGTAATCTATTATTGTGCTCCTATAGGAGGAACTGCAGTGGATGGCATGGAAAAGATTTCTAGCATTCGAAAAGTAAGAACCATAACCGATCTCCATTTTACTGGCGTGATATTACACTTGCACTAGACAATTTTTAGGTTTTGAATATATTTGGAGGTAATGCCTTTCACTCATGCATTATCTAGTGAGAGTTCTATGAAACTAAGAAAGTTGTATCCCTTGGAATTGAGGGGGTTCTTGGAAAGTTTGGTGGGGAAAATTTTCATATGAAGAGATTTTTTCTTCCATTGCATTTTTTGTAGAATTGGGGAAAGTATTTTAGATCTTACCAAAATATATGTTTCCTATAAGAAATGTAATAGATAACGTAATGGGTCACTCTTAATTTTTTTTTCATAGAAAACATCATCCAAGAGGAGAATTTTTATAGAAAAATTGATCCATTTGCTTCCGGCAGCAAAATAGTAGTTGTTTCTAACCCATCTCACTATTTTGTTGTCTTGCTTCTTAGTTGTCTCACCATCCTCATCATGGGTTATTTGTCTTCTTTCTTCTAGAATTTGATGTTGTATTGTTAAAAATGTGACATTTGATGCCATTTGATGCCATTTGCTGTTGCCAAGTGCATATTCTTTGCAACCATTAGGAATGGATTTATAGTTTTATATCTACAAACTTCACTTGAGGTATTTCTGACTTGAATCTAATAATGTATGCTTCAGAGGAAACCCTCAAAGAATAGATAGTACTTCAGCCAACAAACGAATTGCTTTCACATATGAGCAGGTACTAAAAATGTAACTATTTGTTGTTTTTTGTGCTTTTTAATCCAGAGTAGTATTTTTTACTTACTACTGTGGAGCACTTCTAGCGTAATCCATGATGCATGACTTTGTGCCATCGATTATGTTCCTAAAAGGTTGATTGAATAATCTGAATTTTCATCTTGCATCCAGCTCTGACAACTGTGCCCCTATCCTTTCCAAATGATCTTTTAAGCGTTTTTTTTAAAAAAAAAAAAAAAAAAAAAAAAACTTGTAATGTGTTTCATATGTGTCTAAGCGATGGACACACATATCATCTGAAGTGTGTCCAAGTCTATTTAAAAAAAAGAAGTAAGAGGACATGTGAGGAAGTTTCTGACACGTGTCGGGAAGTGTTTGATAAGTGTACGTGTCGGACACGGATGTGCTACCTTCTTAGAAGTGTACATGCTTGTTAATATACAATCATTTCATTGAAAAAATGTATAAAATCAACAAGCTCGTGTTTATGTTTGGGTGCATTGTTGCCATCTGTATTTCCTATTGCTCGAAATGAATAACTCCCTGATTTGTGTCCATGTCCAGTGCCTCATGTATTTATATCATTATCCTGATATATGGTATGACTATGCTACATGGCATGCAAAAAGTGGTGCAGTAGACTCTGCTATCAAAGTATTTCAACGAGCTCTGAAGGCTCTTCCGGGTATTGATAGTTCTCTACTTTGTCTTTGGTGAATAGACTCTCTAATCATTTGTTGGTTTTTTATTGTCCTTTCGTAGAACTTTATCCTAATATTCCTAATTTAATATTGGTTTAACAATTTACTGGCTCATTACCTTTCCTCTAGCAAGGCTACAGTAGCTTCTGTTTTTTTCCATTTCCTTCTCTCCTTCTCTTCTTTATTTCTTATTTTTTTTTTTTTCATGTTTAGATTCAGAAATGCTAAAGTATGCTTATGCGGAGCTGGAGGAATCCCGTGGAGCAATTCAGGTTGAGCAAGTGTGACATATGTTTTCTTTCTCATAGCCAGATTTCTTGGGTGTTTGTTTTTCCAATATGGTTCAGTTTTCATGCAGCCTGCAAAGAAAGTCTATGAAAGCCTTTTAGGGGATGGCGTCAATGCAACAGCACTGTCACATATACAAGTATGGACTTTTAATTTTTTACTAGACACATTATTTCATTACATGTATGATGTACCATAATTAATGTACTGTTACAAAAAAACTGAGACATCTGTCTTGTATACTCAAACGTGGATGGGTCAAGAGCAATAAATAACCTTTTTAATGGCATAATGATTAATTATTTGCTTAATCATTGAGAGTGGTTGAAAACCAAAGCAAGAGCCATTTTTAGCACAAGTAAATGTTTGTGTGTTCTGAAATTTGTAACTTTGTTAGGACATGTAGAGGTAATTGTAGTTTGTTTGCCTTTTCTTAGTCAAGCTGTGCAAATGCAAATGTGTCTCATAGATCTCATAATTTTTTTTTTCTTCAACTTTGGCATTCTTGAAATCTCTACCTCATTTACTTTTTTGCCTCCATATGTCTTTGTTTGATTGCTCAAACCAGGTCAATGCAAAAGGGTATGTAGAAGAACAAAGTGATTTTCCTTTTCGAAACCTTTTGTTATATATATTTATATATTCAAAAATTGCCTTTTTGTTTTTTACAATCCCTCGTATATTTTAACAGAGGAAGGTAATGGATAGGCCTAATTTAACTTGAATATAATTAGGCCTCGTTTGGGAACAGGCTAATTTAGTAACTTTTTGACTATTTGGCTAAAATATGAGATAAAAAAACCTAGTATGTTTGGGATGACTTTTTGGCTTTTTACGAAAAGATGTGCAAAAAGTAGAGAAAAAAGAGAATCTTTGACTTGTTGGTATAAGTTGTCGGCTTTTTGACTATTTTAGTAACTTTTTGACTTTTTGGCTAAAAGTGAGGGTCCCCAAACGAGGCCTTAGTAATAAAAAAAGCTAATATGAGCCATATTATGATTGTTTTCAAGCGAAGCTGATTGATGAACACAATCATGTATGCTTTAACTTTGGCATGATAAGCATAGCGGGTTGCTTGATCAACCAAATTATGAGGTAAATATAAGTGTTTAAATGATACTGATTACTTCAATTAAGTAATATCTTATTATTTTGTTGGGTTATCAACCGCTATAATTCTGTAACCAGACTGACTCTCTATAACCAATTTAGCTTCTGTTATGTTTAGGTTGCCATGTTGCTTCAGGTTGAATCCACTGTATGGAGTGATTTTCAGTTAATTGGAAATGATGAACATGTAAAGTGAAACATGGGAAATAAGTGAGGTTAATCAAATAATTATAAAATGGTAAATGTGTGCCGATGTAAGAAATTAGCGGGCAGCACCCCTAACTCCCTCCCCCCACCAAAAAGAATGGAAAACAAGAAAAAAAAAGTAAAGAAGGGAAAACAAGAAAAAAAAAGTAAAGAAGGGAAAACAAGAAAAAAAAAGTAGCCTCACCTTTGCCTTATCAGTTGCCTTTGTTTTCACTTAGATTGGTTGCTTGTATATGATTAAAGAACTACTTAAAGTTCCCAAATTACCTCCTTCAGCTTCGTCTCCTCTGTAATTCTGCTCTGAAGCAAGTGGCTTTACTTTTTTAATCACTCTGTGTTACATTTTTAAGGTATCATTGAAACTAGAAATATGTACTTATTTTTCTGATGTTACTTGATTGGAGAAAAGAAATATGACGAGCAGCATGTTTTGAAGGTTATCTTTGAATTTTGTACATTTTAAGAAAATGCATATTGTGCTCTAAATTGTAAAAGATTTTGAAGTGTTTATGTGTTGATTCTGCAGTATATTCGCTTTCTAAGAAGAACTGAAGGAGTAGAAGCAGCTCGCAAGTACTTTCTTGATGCACGTAAATCTCCAAACTGCACTTACCATGTTTTCGTAGCTTATGCCATGATGGCCTTTTGTCTTGACAAAGATCCAAAGGTAATTGGTAAATCTATATTGCAGTCTGAGCTTTTTTGAGAAAAATAAATAAATTACAGTATGAGAACCTTTTGCGGCCAGAGGGAAAGCATATAAAGGGTCTCTTGATAAGTAGACATTGTACGGCAACTTCTAGCCTGTTAGTAATATTGATTTAGGGCTCTACTGTGGAGGTTATCTTTTTGATTGCTACATATTCATGCAGGTTGCACACAATGTTTTTGAAGTAGGGTTGAAACGCTTTATGCACGAACCTGGATACATCCTTGAGTGAGTTTTTTTTGTCTTTTCTGCTATCTTAGAAACTACACTCTCATAATGCTATAATAATATGGATGTGGGCACGGATATCACTGTCAAAGTTGGTTATGTGGCTTTCAATGCATCAGACTTGGAAGCCTCTAAATGTTATGTTGTGCTGAAAAATGTCCAATGCATGTGTTTATATTTGTGAAAATGACCACACCATAAAGGAAAAAAAATAAATAAAAATGAATCATATGATTGCCACATAATGTTTTCAAAGTAGGGTTGAAACACTTTATGCAGGAACCTGGATACATCCTTGAGTGAGTTTTTTAACCTTTTCTGCTATCTTAGAAACTACACACCTAAGAAGCATGGACACAGACACGTGACACAACACGGATACGACACGGACACGCCGACACGTTAATTTTCAAAAAATGAAGGACACGGCACGTGAGGGATACACCTGAAATATGTAATTTTATATATTTATTATATGTTATATATATTAATATATCATTCAAAGATAATAAAAAATGCAATATAACACTAATTCTTATAAATTTATATGGCTTTTGTTTTATTATTGTATCTTAAGTTATTTTGTTTAAACTTATAATTAGTATCACATGTATCCAATCGATAGACACATGTGTTTATGTGATTGATATGTGTGTCTTCCAAGTGTCCAAAGAGTGTTCGGGTCTTTAAAAAAATTTAAAAATTAGGACACGTTTTGAAGAGTGTCGGACACGTGTCCTAAGAGTGTCTAAAGAGTGTCGGTGTCCGACACGGACACGACACGGATACGTCACCTTCTTAGAAGTGTCCGTGCTTCTTAGTTACACACTCATAATGCTATAATAATATGGATGTTGGCATGGATATCACTATCAAAGCTGGTTACGTGGCTTCAATGCATCAGACTCGGAAGCCTCTAAATGTTATGTTGTGCTGAAAATGGTCCAATGCATGTGTTTATATTTGTGAAAATGACTACACCATAAAGGAAAAAATAAATAAAATGAATCATATGATTGCCTTGATGATTTGCATGCAGAATCAATTATGTCCTGACCTAATGTTTGCAGATATGCAGATTTCTTGTCTCGTTTGAATGATGACAGAAATATCAGGGCATTATTTGAACGGGCGTTGAGCTCACTCCCACCAGAGGAATCTGTGGAGGTATAATTTATTGTACTTGCTTATTTGTGCTGTAATTATTACATTATTGTTGGTAAAGACTAGCTGTAGCCATCAATTTTAAAAATCCAGATCTCAAACCCATGAGATTATGCTGTTCCAACAAGGAAGTAGTTTAAGAACACACCTCTGCAGCTCTTGTTGCAATTCGAAATCTAAGGCAAACTTGAAGAAGATGCGAAAATGCATAGGGGACATGCAAGTGTTCACCTTAAAAATTCACTTTGATCTTGATGAAGCTCTTGATCAGTTCTTGGTGCCCTAAAGCCTTCAATCCAACGTCCTTTATGAGAAACCTGCTGAGGGGGCACAAACCTTGTACAATCCAAATACAATCCAGAAAACCAACACCCAGCAAATGAATATGAATATTTCTCCATACTTAGCACTCCTTTTTAAATTTTTTTTTTTAATGTATGAGTTTATAATAATGAAAAAAAAAGAAAGAATTGGAAAGCAGAACATATTATACTAATTAACGGTGCACCTTGGAGAATATAATTAAAGGGAGCCTTCTTCTAGTTCAAATGATTAGTTTCTTTACTTCTGTTTGGTCGGCCCTAATTTCACCAAACAATTATTGATGCAAATTTCAGCTATATCTTTGAAGAGGCATACAAAATAATATTTAATATGGAAAATAAAGATTTGTATCTATTTATTGCTGAGATTAATAGAGAAGAAATGAATTTCATGACTTGCTTTCACATTTTGTTCATATATTTGTAGTTTTATTTTTCATCATAGAGATTCAAAAGGTTGTGTGAAAATTCATTTGATTAGTTGTAATAAATAAAAAAAATTGAACTAAGTTGTGAATTTCTTATGTTTGGACTCGAGCCATAATGTATGCCTTATCTGTTTATTAAATTCTGAAGCATTCAATCTTACTATATTCAGTTTTTTTTTTTTTTTTTTTTCATGCATATTGTACAATTTGCCTTTGAGGTTCAACCCTCACACACTTGTTACCTTCTCCCATTCATTCATATTTGTCTGTTGAGATCCTAGGCTTTCATCATCTGATTTCAGTTATTGCTAATTGATAATGGACAGCTTTAGTGTATTGTCTCTTGTAGGTTTGGAAAAGATTCACCCAGTTTGAGCAAACTTATGGAGATCTTGCTAGCATGTTGAAGGTAGTGCCATATCTTGATGCATCATCTTTGTGTATTGTTTTTTATTTTTTATTTTTTGTTAGTTTCTGGATTATTATTGTATTATCTAGATCTATAAATTTTTTAGTGAAGGTAGTTAGTTGTCTTCTTTTCTTTCTGCTTTTATTCTCTCCTTTAATTTTGACTTTTGGTTATTCTAAGATTGTTTTACAGAATATGATTTAAATACTATCTGAGTTAATGTTTTTACACGGATTTTTTCTTTAAAGCACGGAATAATTTTGACATTTTTATATAGTTCGGCTCGTAATTGTTCATTTTGAAGTCAATTTTTTCTTCAGGTCTGAGCTTTACAATTGTTCTTCTGACACAGGTTGAGCAAAGAAGGAAAGAAGCGCTTTCCAGAACAGGCGAAGAGAGTCAATCAGCTTTAGAGAGTTCACTACAAGATGTTGTAGCACGTTATAGTTTCATGGATCTTTGGCCTTGCTCTTCTAAGGATTTGGATCATTTGGCACGGCAAGAGGTACTTATTAAGTTTTGAATATTCTCTTGTTAATTATCATTTCTTTTTGTCTTCTCTCTATTTATTATTGTGCTTGATTTTAGTTAAATTAGTTGCTGCTATGCTGTCCAAGCAAAGATTTATGTCACACCCAGGCGTGCATTCATACAGTTTTACGTCATCTTTGGCCAGTATTTTTATATACGTTTTCTCATATTGATCCATTGTCTTGCATTTTACATTGGTCCAGTGTACACAAATTTATGGAAATTGTCATACTGTTCAATACTTGTATATGGAGCAGAAAAAAGAGAATTTTTAATTAGGAATGTTTTGTTTTTTTCTATTGTTAAACATCTAATGTAGATCAGACAAAAGAAGTTGGAAAATTTGTGGGACATGAACAAAAAAAATACATGACAACATAAAATATTTACCATTTGAATAGATTTAACACGCAAAACAATTTTATAACTTTTTGATTTATTCACTTATACATTAACTGTTGCACAACTTGCGAGATGAAACTGTTGAAGACAGCCTCCATGTTAAACCTTGAAAGCATGAAGGAAGATTGTACAGGTTGGGTGGGTAACCTTCAAACGTTGGTTGGCGGAGTCCCCTCAAGGTGGTCCAGGGGTCGGGGAATCAGTCTTTTGAACTATGAACTGACATGGATTTCTGATAAGATGGAGGGGTAAAATGGGGTGTGTGAGTATGTGTGTTTTGGAGGTTGAAATGAGAGCATTTGGATGTTGGTTTTTGGTTATTATTCCAGAGCCAGAAGGGGTAGGTGGTTAGAGGGAAGCACAAATACTATTTGGATTTATGTCTCGCTTGGGCTCTGCATGTGAAATTGAAAATAAAGATATATGTCATACCATCTATATCTTTAGTAAAATGTATATTAACATGTTTGGGTATTTTCTCTGGATTCTTATACCTGAATATGAACTCTCTTTTTCCCAGTGGCTTTCTAAAAACGTCAATAAGAAGACCGAGAAATCTGCTCTGGCAAATGGAGCTGTTTTTGTAGGTACTAATATAGCATTTGTTCTCAAAATTTATATTTGGTTGTAATTTCTCTTTCATATCATTTGGTAATTATCTGCTGCTACTTGGGGACAGATAGGGGCTCTTCAGGATTGACAACCAATTCAAATCAATCTGCAAAAGTTGTTTATCCAGATACTTCGAGAATGGTTATTTATGATCCAAGGCAGAAGGCTGGTATGCTGTAATTTTTTTGATAGCTTTTTTTTTTTTTTTGAACGATTTTTTTTTGGATGGTTTACTTGACAGTTTTATTTGCCAAGAACGCCTGACATCATTTGACGGGAGGTATTGGGTTCTTTTCAGGCCCGTCTGCACCTGGACTTCCAGCTGTTTCAAGCACGTTGACTGCTTCAAGTGTTGTGTTAACTGGTGGTGGAACACCCAATGCTCCTGATGAATTTTTGAAAGCAACACCGCCTGCTTTGTTAGCATTTATAGCAAATTTGCCTGCTGTAGAGGGTAAGTCTCAAACCTAAGAAACAAATTTTCAAAAAATATAGGACATGACACCTGGGGGAACATGTACAAAATTATATTTATTGTATACATAAGGATAAATGATTTTGGGGGAATATCAAAAAAATAGAGTAGAAAAAATAATTACAAAATAATGAATGCATAAGTGATTCATGCATAGGATTGTTCAAATAAAACTTGTGCCTTCATCATTTTGCAATTATATTTCTTATGCAACACATTTTTGAAATTTTCACTATAGTTATTATGACGTATCGTATTGTGTCTAAAGTGTCCAAGGAATGTCATATTGTATCATATTGTACCTTCTCTCTCTCTCTCTCTCTTTCTGTGTGTGCTGTTTGACTGGCTAATGTTTGATGATTCGTTGCCGAAATTGCTAGGTCCAGCACCAGACATTGATTTTGTATTATCAATATGCCTGCAAAGCAACATACCAACAGGGCAAACTGGAAAATCAGTGAATCCCTCAGCACAATTGCATCCTGGTCCTGCCCCAAGTACAAGTGACCTTTCTGGATCAAGCAAACCTCATCCTGTTCCAAGTGGTTCATCTTTCAAAACAACAAGAGACAGGAAAAGAAGAGATGCAGACAGTATGTCTAAACCCCTTCCTCCCGTTGGCATGTTATATTATGCTATGTCACATAGACATTTAGGAACATCATCTCTATACGTGGATTTGGGTTTGTATTGTGATGAGCGTTAATTTTTGCCCACATTACAACTCAATTACAATGCCCAAACATACTAATTAAATGACTGAAAATTTTGCATCATTTTAACTTTTAAGTGCATAGATGAGATAGCTACACATATCACTGTTTGGGTGATCAACATCCGTGTCGTAACCCATTTCTCTAGTCAAGTGAAACACCATATCCATGTCAGATATCGGCATCTTGTTGGCATCCTTATTAGTTGCTTCAATGAGTTCTTCAAGAGTTAAAGAGCTTGACATTTGTGTATTTTTTACTTGTTGAAATGTTGAAGATATTATTTGTTGTCTCCCATTTTGTATGAATTCCAACAAATAGTTCTTTATGTTTTTTTGGGTCTGTGAAAATAGTTCATTATAAGGTGTGTTCTTATCATTTGCAGGGCAAGATGATGAAACTGTGACCGTCCAAAGCCAGCCACTCCCAAGAGATGTTTTTAGGATACGCCAATTACAAAAGGCTCGAGGTGCTGCTTCACAAACTGGATCAACATCATATGGAAGTGCATTTTCTGGGGAGCTCTCTGGTAGCACTGGCTGATGTACTTTGTATTCCTATGTATGTTTATTGGTCTTTTTAAATAAATTTTTGTTCTTGTAAATTAATTATTTTTTCCTTGAATGCTAATGTAAAACTAGATTTTTTTTTTTTTTTTTGGTCATTTGTAATGTAGCACCCCCTACCACAAGTGTTTTAGCCCCAGTGGTAGGCAGATTCTTGTTGTACAACTCATCATAAGTTCTGAACAAGAACAGAAACTCTATATCCACTGTTGATCTTGTAGAAGCTCAATTTTTTATTGATAGGACCTTGGATGTGGGTATTTGCAAGAATGGTAATTGTCAGAGTAATTATTTGTAAAAATGAGCATTATTCTATTTAGTTGTGTTTGGGTCATGTATATTTTCTCTTTTCCTTTTTAAATTCTTACTCAAATTTATGTAATTTTTTTTTATAAAATTTTTATTTAAATTTATGATTCAAACATAGTTTTACCATTAACCATGTCTTAAGTGAAGGCAAGAGGAAATTTTATTTTTACATACCTACTTATTTTAGTACACGCATTTAATGAAAATTTATTTTAATGACAATTTTATCTTAAAATAAAATGACTCTTGTTGGGTCAATCCCACATCGACCAGGGAGGGACATTGCAACCAACTTATAAGTGTACTAGCCCTCTCCACCTTGCAAGAGGCCTTTTTCCCCGAGGAGAAACAAAACCGTGAGGTTCCGGCCAAAGCGGACAATATCTTGCCAGGGCGCGAGAAGCCAGTCATAGGAGTTTGGTGGCCTATGCAGGTCGTCCGACAGACTCCTCCGCTGTTCGCGGCCCAGTCCACTAAGAGGTTATGTTGTGTCAATCCCACATCGACCAAGGAGGGACATTGCAACCAACTTATAAGCGTACTGGCCCCTTCCACCTTGCAAGAGGCTTTTTCCCCTGAGGAGAAACGACACCGTGAGGCTCTGGCCAAAGCAGACAATATCTTGCCAGGGCGCGAGAAGCCAGTCACGTGAGTTTCGTGGCCCATGCAGGTCGTCCGGCAGACTCCCCGCTGTTCGCAGCCCAGTCCGCTGGGGGGTTATGTTGGGTCAATCCTACATCAACTAGGGAGGGACACTGCAACCAACTTATAAGCGTACTAGCCCCCTCCATCTTGCAAGAGGCCTTTTCTCCCGAGAAGGAACAAAACCGTGAGGCTCCGGCCAAAGCGGACAATATCTTGCCAGGGTGTGAGCAGCGTCTGGCAACCTAACTTCTCAACATCCATCAGATCGAGGGGGAGTCGCTACGCAGCTTCGTCACCCGCTTCAACACCGAAGCCCTAGAGGTAGCGGAAAACGACGACAAGGTCATTCTCACGGCTTTTATGGCCGGTCTACGATAATCTGACTTCTTTTTTTCCCTCTCCAAAAACCCCCCGACCTCCATAGCAGCCCTACTTTCTAAAGCCCAAAAATACATGAACGCCAAAGATTCCCTAGTCACCCAACAAGAGCCCACAGCTAAAAACCCGACCCCCAGAGAGAAGAGAAAGGACTCTGAAATCAGAAACACCCAGTACACTCACCAACCACCTCCAGATATCCCACCCAACCAAGAACGAGCCCCGAGCCATCTCATCCAACAGTCCCACCTATCCAACTTGGAAGGCTTACGACCCCCGCCTCCAGAAATGAACCCGCCACCCCGAGCCCCACACCCAAGCACCTGCCCCCGAAGGAGAGGCCAGTAATGTCCAGCCTCCGTTGCATTCCGGCGGCGACAACGTCCCTCTCTCGAATGCAGAACTCCGAGCCATAAAACTCCAGCTTCAAGGAGTCATGCAGAACATTCAAAATAAACCCTCTACCACAGCCAACTCACCGTTCGTTGCCTCCATCAGGAACAAACCCCTACCTCCCAAGTTCAAAATACCCTCGATCGACTCTTTTGACGGTACAACGGATCCAGTCGACCATTTGGAAACTTACAAGACCCTCATGGTCCTCCATGCATTCCTTGACGAGATCATGTGTTGGGCCTTCCCCGTAACACTTAAGGGGTCGGCTCGACTCTGGTTTAGTCAACTGCCAACAGACTCTGTCTCTACTTTCCAGCACCTGAGTGACTCCTTTCTCAGCCATTTTATTGGTGCTCGAAACGTCAAGCCCACGGAGAAACCTGCACAAGAGTTCAACGGGGAACGGGGAGTCCCCCAGCGAACCCTCCAACGAGCAAGTTAGAAAAAGGGGGATGGGATGTAGAGATAAATTAGTGATGAAGAAGCTTAACCTTTTTCTTGGCTTCGAAACCCGCTTATATCCTCTACTAATCATTTCCTTGTCCCTTCCGACCCGTCACGTTGGCCGAAAGTCTATACTCTAGCTTGCCTTGTCTATGGTGAGGCCGTTCTGTTCCGACGTGAAGAGGTTATCGTAATAAATGCTGCAGGGAAACTCATTAATGACTGATGTATGGTGCAATAACTTTGCAGGATCTTTGTCTGTTTGATGTGGCTGGCTCTTTACTTGCCAAGTGTTTAGATGTCATTGGTGCTTGGTGTGACGTTGGGCTTCAAGGGTATTGAGAGTCATGGATTGGGCCTTAAGTGGTAGGCCATGTCCTTTATGGGCCCACCCATATCAACTCTAATAGACATCAAAATTCTAGCCAACTCATCTCATCTTCTCTCTCCTCTCTCTACTACCACCACCAACAAACAAACTCACAAACCTTTTGTTTTCTTAGTTAATTTTGACACTCAGAGAAGAAAAAAAAATTATAATTATATTGGCCATTGTATAATTAGACTATTAGTTGGATAAGCATTATTCAATAACTAAGGATAAGGACAAGGACATAGGGTAATTAAATTGCCAAGTGTTAATACCCCGTTGCTTGGTGCCCAAGCATTGTTGAGACAACACCCATGTAAATAGGGGAGCCTTTGTTAGAACAGAAGCAGCAAAGAATTTTTGTTGAAACTGAAACATCGAAAGGAAAAAATCGAATCAAGAAGTTCGAAAGGAAAAAGTAAAGTTATGAATTAAAATTTGATAAGTTATATTATAGTCAAGTCATCATAAAATATTTTACATATATTTTATATATATTTTGAGTTATCACAATTTATTTTATGTAATTTATGTTTTATACATTATATTAATATTTTCATTACGTTAATTATTTTCTGAATTCTATTTGCATAAATTGAAATCTATAGATATGATTGTTTAAATTTTCGAAATTATTTGACAATAATTTTATAAATATTTATTTTTGTAAGTACCACTACGGGAGTCACATGCCTTGGGAGACTTAAATAACCATTTACCTTTGAACAGTCACTTTGTGGCTCTCTGTTTGTCACGGATTCATTGACCTTTATTCTGATTGTCACTCCAATGATCTCTATTTTGTTCTATACCGTGGTTATGATTATTTGCTTATATAATTTTCGCATTATGCTTTGATTATTTAAAATTAATTATGTATTTCAATTACCAAACTAATCTCTGTTTGGCCAAATAATTATCCATTAAAATTTTTGTACTCTCATGCTCACTATATAATATTTCTCACTCTGCCATGTGCTTATAACTATTATCTCCTTTTAGGTGATGAGATTTAGTGGGATCAAGATGAGGAATAAATCACAGTTTTTTTTTTTTTTATGGACCTTGCTACATCCCCTAAAAATACCCCCTCTAATCCCCCCAATTTCCATATCAAGTAAGAAAAAAAAAAAAAAAAAAGAAAACAGTTGCCCAAACTGGAAATTAGGGGATTAAGGGGGCTCTTTTTAGGGCTCCAAATTATTTTCCTTTTTTTATATATATTTACTATCTATAATTATGATTAGACTGTTGTGATAAAATAAAACCCAAATGACTATTTTTCTTTAAATAATTTTTTTTGATACCTATTTATTTTATTTTAATTTATCCGCTTGTATTGCTAATACAAAAAATTTAAAATTATTTTATTTTTATTATCTTATTGTGACGCCAAACCTTGTACCTGGTTTGGATCGTGACACCTCTCTTTTTAGAATCAATTCAATTTGTTTTGGTTATGAATCCAATGGAGAACAATAAAGAAGAAGACTATCTTGAATGGTTTGTTGTCAACTACAATCAGACGATCTCTTCTTCCTTGTCATCATCGTCTCTATTGCCGTCGCCACAAAACCACTAGTTTTATTTCCCGACAGGTTTTTCTTTCTAGAAAAGCCCTCTTCGAAGAGAATTGGTGCCGGAAAACCATACTTCTAAGCTTTCTCAGCTTGAATTCAACCTTTATCATCCGATCAACATGCCGAGAGTAAACCCTAGCTTTCACTTTGCACAATTTGAATTCCAATTCTGTATTTGATAACTATTAGAATTAGTATCAGAATCAGCACAATCAAGAACAAAACGAAAGGCGAGATCTTGTTCTGGGAACGAATCAATACCCAACAACAACAATCGGAGCTTATACAATTCAAAATGGGTTTCAATCGGATTGCAACATGGGTTATGGTAGAGATGAGCCGCTGAGGACTCCCTCTGGAACTGCCCCAAATGCCGCATCGATTACCCCAAAACACTAATCTCCAGAAAATACCATTGCACAAAATTGTTTTGTTGGTATCCGATAAGTGTAAGAGATCCATGGCTTTGTTCACCGGAAGCTTTAGAATAGCAGTGAAGGAACTATCAGTTTCCGATGGCTGTTTAGGTGTGTGTTTGGGTGGAAAGTATGCATATAATATTTGAGTGAAGAGTTATAATTGAAATATGTGGTATGTAGAATAAGACAAATAATATTTAATCAGATTCATAAGTGTATGCACAAATAAATAATGTGTACTGAGGTAAATAAGTGTGTGAAAATAGAATTTCTCGAAGACAAAGGACATATGCTTTAGTGTATCATAAACAAAATTAAGTTACATAATAGTATCAAGAATTCACTAAAATTTCTTATTTCATTGATTTCCTCATTAATTTTTTTAATCAAAATTAAGTGTTTTTTTTTTTTTTTTTTTTTTTTTAAAGATTTGAAATTGGATCTTATTACGTTGAGATGTGTACGTTGACTTATTTTTGTGCATAAATTATTTATAAACAAACATTCAAATTGATTTGATGAGCGAAATTATATAATCTTATCATTTTTTTTTAAATGAACCAAAAGTATAAATTTAAGAATGTTTCATCCATTTACCCGAAACACATATATAATGAAATTATGGTTATCGAATTGATTCAATTTTTTTCTAAATGATCTATAGATAGGAGCTAAAAGTATGATTGGATCAAATCATTAAAATAAATACTATAGCTGGCTCAAAAAATTGTATTGGACAATCAAGTTTTTTTTTTTTTTATTCATTTATTTTTTATTTTTTTTAAACTCAAGACATTCTAATTCTATTTGGATATAATTTGATGTGTCATTAAGTATAAAACAAAAACAAAAAAATGTGTGAGCATGATTTTTCCTAAAAAGTAAGAACTTTTAATAAAAATTGAAAGAAAAAATTATTGTAAAAAAATAGTGATTTTATTTACACTGACCAAGTAGAGTGGGTTTTGCCATAAAAATGATTTTTTCCTCTTTGCTCACCATAAATAAAAAGTAAAAAAAAATTAAAAAAATACACTTAAAATTAAATAGTCAAAAACTAGTTTTTTTTAACCAAACAGAGCCTTGCAGGAGTTCAACGACAACGAGCCATTATTCTGAACTCCATGTATATATACATGTTTGTTTATATATATACATCATCATTGCCTACGTAAATGTGGTCGTTGAAAGAAGGGCTTAAATTCCATGGCCGCGCCATAAAAGCAGGTTTTACACCGACAATTTTCACTTCCAATCAACTCATTAATTTGTATTCCAAACACGGTCTCATCCAAGACGCCCAAAAACTGTTCGACGAAATGCTTGAACGAAACGTGTTCTCTTGGAACGCAATTATTTGGGCTCACATACAAACCCAAAACTTGTCACAAGCACAATCACTCTTTGAGTCCACTCCAGAGAAAGATTCAGTGACATACAATTCAATGTTATCTGGGTTCGTAAAAACAGATGGGTATGAAACTCATGCACTCAAACTGTTTTTGAAAGTGCAATCGACGCGTGATTGGGTTAAAATTGACGATTTTACTCTCACAGCAATGCTTAATCTGACTGCAAAGCTATGTGTTCCGTTATTGGGAAGGCAATTGCAGTCATTCATGGTTAAAACTGGCAATGATTCAAATGGGTTTGCTATGAGTGCTCTCATTGACATGTATTCTAAATGTGGGTGTTTTGAAGAAGTGTGTCGAGTGTTTGATGGAGATAGTGGTGTGGTTGTTGATTTGGTTTCGAAGAATGTGATGGTTGCTGCTTGTTGTAGAGAAGGAGAGTTGGAAATGGCTAGAAATCTTTTTTGGACTCGACCGGAGTTAAATGATACGATTTCTTGGAATACATTGATTTCAGGGTTTGCACAGAATGGTTACGAGGAGGAGGCAATCAAGATGTTTTATTGTATGTTGAAGAATGGATTCCAATGGAATGAACACACTTTTGCTAGTGTTTTGAGTGCTTGTTCTAGTCTAAAACATTTGAAGCTTTGCAAGGAAGTTCATGCATGGGTTTTGAAAGATGGGATGAGTTCTAATCCATTCATAAGTAGTGGAATTGTTGATGTTTATTGCAAATGTGGTAATATGAAGTATGCAGAGTCAGTTCATGCAGCTATTGGGATGGAAAATTCCTTTTCGATCACTTCCTTGATTGTGGGATATTCATCCCAAGGTAACATGGTAGAAGCCAGAAGGCTTTTTGATTCATTTTCCGAGAAGAATTGTGTCATGTGGACAGCTATGTTTTCTGGGTATGTGAAATCTCATCAATGTGAGGCTGTCTTTGATCTTTTAAGTGAGTTTAAAGCAAAGGAATCGACTGTTCCTGATGCTTTGATCCTCGTTAGTGTTCTTGGTGCCTGTGCAATGCAAGCGGCTGTGGATCCTGGCAAGCAAATTCATGCTTACATATTGCGAACAGGAACTGAAACGGACGAGAAATTGGTTAGTGCAATGGTTGATATGTACTCGAAATGTGGGAATATAAATTATGCACAAAAAATGTTTGAAAGGGCTATTTTTAGAGATTCAATCCTTTACAATGTGATGATAGCTGGCTATGCTCATCACGGATATGAAAATGAAGCTATCTGGCGTTTTGAGGAAATGTTGGAGAGAGGGTTCAGGCCTGACAAAGTCACCTTTCTTGCACTTTTGTCTGCGTGCCGTCACTGTGGTTTAGTGGAAATAGGTGAGAAATATTTCCATTCCATGACAGAAGATTATGCCATAACACCCGAAATTGATCACTATGCATGTATGATTGATTTGTATGGGAGGGCCAATCAACTAGAGAAGGCAGTCGGATTTATGAGAAGAATTCCTATAGAACGCGATGCTGTGCTTATGGGGACGTTTTTGAATGCGTGCAAGATAAACAAGAATGTAGAACTTGCTAGAGAAGCAGAGGAAGAGTTGCTGAGGATTGGAGGAGACAGTGGGGCGCGATATGTGCAATTGGCTAATGTCTATGCTGCTGAGGGAAATTGGGTTGAGATGGGGAGGATAAGGAAGAAGATGAGAGGGAAGGAGGTGAAGAAGCTTACTGGTTGCAGTTGGGTACATATTGAGAACAGAGTTCATATCTTCACCTCTGGTGATCGATCTCACTCACAAACAGAGGCTATGTATTCAATCTTAGTCTGCTTGACTTCAGAACTAAATGACATGGTCAAGTTGAAATTAGAAATAGGTCACTCGGTTAGTGGGGGCATAATCTGATATGACTGTCAACAAGCTCGTGGAAATGGTATTCAAATGTTTTGGGACACAGATTCATCATTTTCAACTAGGGTGACTGAAAAAACTAGGCAAAGATGATTTTTCATGTTAGGCTGGGACCACCACCATTGGTTCATATGGAGGTATGTGGTTATATAAACAATCTTGAACTGACCATAGCATGTTGATGAAAGTAGAATAGAACAATGACAGTAAATTATGCTAGAATGTTGTGATTATATCTACTTTCTAAAGAACTTATTAGCATGGCTGATGATGATTGACGTAAAAATATGATGAAATGTTTGTGAATAAGAGGAGCTTGAACAAGCCAAGAAGCAAAGGAAACAAATTTAGTAGATGGGCAGGCACAGATGGCAAGTTTTAATGACTGCAATTGCTGCCTCAATGGGAAGGGATGCAGGATTTGCTAATTAAATTAGTGTGTAGTGTTTGTGTTGTCATAGAAGTTAATTTTGATTTGTGGCAAACGATCATCAGCCTTACCTCCCTAAATGTTATGGTTGAATTTGTGCTTTCTTTTTTAGCTTAAACTGGTTAATCAACCCCTTCATAATGCTACTGTTTAAACATATTGGATTGAAAATACGAGTTATGAAAACAAAAATCTATAAAAGCAATTTAAAAGTATTTCTTCAAAATGGGTGTTCTTAGAAAAGAAATTTCAAAACAAATTTTGAAAATAATTTTGTATTAGGTTTTGTTTTTTTGGCGGAATCACTGAATAGTGAGATAGAAAATAAAATTACATAAATATGTGTTTAAGTTGCACTTTTCATGTTTTGTTAAATTTTTTTGCTCTTACCCTCTGAATTGTAAATTCCCTTTATTTTCTCTGTTTGTAAGGAAAATAAACAAATAAATAAATAAAATATTCATTTTGCTTGGTTTGAGTTTTCTGAAAACACTTTTCAAAAAATTCTACTTTCTTGTTTTTCATATTTTTTTGTTTTTACTGAATTTTTTTAATATCTTAAGTAATTTTTTTAATTTTTAGATACACCTAACATAAATATACTTAAAAAGTATAATTTTTGTGAAAAAAATCTTTAAAAAATTTACTAAATACCAAAAATACAAAAAAAAAGAGAGTATATTTTTCATATTTTTTAATTTTTTAAAATATTTTTTTTAGAAATATTTTACTTTTTAAATACATCTAAGTAAGATGCACCTAAAAAAATTTTAAAAAAAAAAAACTTAAAATTTCAAAAATATTCAACTGTTGTTTTAAAATAGGGGGTCCAAAAGAGTGCAAGTATTGGGCGATAAAAGCAAAATGCCGCACTTTGGGGGGGCATAAGAATAAAATAGTTCTTTTTAAGGGATCGAGCGAAACACACTGGCTCCATCGTTCTTCAGAAGATGCTGTTTCGCGAATCAATTTCAGGTTATCGTCATTAAAAACGGCTCTTTTTGGCTCAACTATGCCTACCGATGTAAGACTGTTGGGGTTTTAGTTTCTCTTCAACGTTTTGTGTTGTAATCAGTATGTAGAAAAGTAGAAAATTTTCAATTTTAGCTTCAATTTGTTGGGAAATCAGATTGCGATAATCACTAGTAACTAAGCTGTTGACTTATTATGAATTTGTTGTATTCCATTGTGCGGCCGTGTGTGTTTTTCTCAGGAATGATTTCAATGATTTGAATATTTGGAATTATCTTATCATGTTATATAAACGTACACACACACATAGTTGCGCTAAGTCGTATGATTGGTAGATTGGAGCTTATTCTGAAACATCTGTTTCATTGGAAAGTATTTCCATTAAGCATTTATCTCCAATTTCATGCATTGTGAAGTTTCATGCTATGTCGGATTTTCGGAGTTCACGCTATGTCTATGAATGCTAGAGAGAGACCCACAATTTAGACCTCAAATTCACCCACAATGATGAGGCAAAGTATTTGGGCCATGCATGACTGAGTGTGTAACAAATAAAGTGTTGACGCCTATCATGTCATGTCATTGTGGGTAGGGGTCTTAAACATTTTCCTATATATATGTGCTTTCAAGTAAAATTAATTCTGAAATGGCATATGAGAGGATGCCGGGCTACACCCACTACACAGAAAAGGAAAATTGATCACAAAAATGCACCTATACAACGCCTCGTGTATCCACAAGCGTTATAGAATCCAAAAATGTTAACAACCCCTGATCCCAACTATGAAAACACTTGAAAAATATGCCTTCAAACTAGATAAATAATCCTTGATCCCATTTTTTGGATGAGCTAAAAAGAGTTGATTATTATTTGGTATCATTGAAAAGTCTTGAAGCATCAAAGCATCAGATTTGTGTGTCCCTGTATCTACTTAGGTGACATACCAATGTTTTCGTAGTTAGATTGAAGTCTGGACTATTGGGCGTATCAACTTGCTTGCTTTTATGATTCAATCTTATAAAATAATTTTTTGAAAGCTTTTATCTGTAACTATGCATTGTCTAAAGCTTGTTAGCAACTTACCATGAGAATTTCATCAAACTATATAGTGGAGCGTTTTAATTTTTATTTGTAGACTGTAGTATATGTAATTTATGCATTTTCATTTTTAGGCAGATAATTTGGTTCAGTAGAACTGCCAAATTGCTTTACCCACAAACAGATCTCTTCATAATTAGACAAACCATTTGGTTAAGGAAAAATTTTATTCTTCTTTATTTTTATTTGTGGGTTTACTTGCATATTGGAGATTGAGCCATAGGATATGATGCATCAAAATATAGGAACTCATGCTGCTGGTGCACCAAAATGTCTGCCATGGCTGTGTGAGACGTTTCAGACATAAATACAACACTGTTGGATGCATTTGGACACGTCATGTAGCGGATACAAAATATTTCATAGTTTTTTTGTCCTAAACACGTTTGGGACACAACTGGAACATGTGTCTCTTAAGTGGACATGACTAAACAGTGCATGTTAATTTGAGTGATTGCTATTTCATTTGTTGGTAACTGAACTTGCCTTCATGTTTCTTT
Organism: Camellia granthamiana; assembly: GCA_036172215.1. NCBI lineage: Eukaryota > Viridiplantae > Streptophyta > Magnoliopsida > Ericales > Theaceae > Camellia > Camellia granthamiana. The sequence continues at coordinate 144,233,890 of CM069908.1, read as the reverse complement.
TCTTCTAACTATATACTGAGAAGAAACATTAGACCACTGATTCTGAGTTCCAACGGATGCAGGTTGGATTGCGGTTGCTTCTTTGTCCCCTTGATACCAATATTGTTGTCAGAACAGCATGGTATTGAGGCTTAACTTTTCTTTTCAAATTTTACAAAGGGTGTTTTGCTCTCATAAGGATTATTACTTTCTTCAAGATTTCTGTGCAGTCTATTCTATTTCTGTTCTTACAATGTCATGTAATGTTTTTGTTAATGACCACAACCATGACTATTAGTACTACAAGTGCTACTTCTCTTCTTTTTCTTTTTGTTATAGTTTGGACTATTGCTAGCCCATCAATGTTGAAGACTAAAACCAGTGTGATCTTGTTATCTACAGAAACACTTTGATGGGCTTTGCTCAAAATAACATGTGTTATGCCTTCGAGTTTTTGAAAGAAATGTAAGGCCTGGTATTTGTTACTAATGTGTCATTAATATGGCTCGTGCAGCTGTTCAGTGGGGGTTGTTTTACCTGTTTACTCTACATTTAAAGCAATTGAGTCAAAAAACCAAAATGAGCAACAAAGGTGGCTTTTGTACTGGGCAGGTAAGCAATGTTGTTGCCACTTTTGCCTGCACTAAATGTATTATTTTCTATATGCTATAATTTGCAATGATAATTTTTTTTTTTTTGTTTTTTTCCATTTCATTTTTTTGACATGGATAAATATAATTTAGGAAATTTGTTATTGTCATTGCTATTCTTCTGTTGATCTTTTATGATTACAATTGTACGACCTACTATTCAACATGTTTTCACCAAGGACTTACATGTGAAGTTGTCTATGTGGGTGTTTGGGAAGTGGGTTTTTTTTGTAGGTTTTTTTAGTTGTAGGATATTATTGGAGAAATTTTTTTTTGTGTTTGGGAATATAGTTGGGTTTTTTTGTGGTTGAATGTGATGTTTATGAGAGAAAAAGTGAAATGATTATAGGGTTTGATGTGATATTTTGTTTGGATTTATTTTTTTTGGTTTTGTAACCAATTTGTCTTTTAGTGGAAAAAAACAAAAAAAAAAAAAACCAAAAAACCAAGTTCCCAAACACCGCCTATGTGTTTATTTTTCAGTAAGTGATAAACTTTGTTACCAAAAAATAGGATATTACAATAGAGCGAAGTACACAACCGTAAACGGGCATTGTTATACTCTTCATCCTGTATGCTCCACACCTCCCCTCCCCACCCAACTCCTCCACCGAAAGCACCACACTTAGCTATGATGGTGCCACGCATGGCACACCACTTCATAAGGTGCCCATCACCATATAAGTCTATTGTTATCTTATTCATTCATACGAGTTATTTTCAAAAATAGAAAAAAAGTTTCTTATGAGAAATAAAATGGTATAACCATTCATATCATTGAAATTAAAGCAAATGTCAGTCATGTTATAGTTGTACTCCTCTAACAGAACAATCCAATATAGTAAGTTTTTTTTAGCATGTTTATAATCGATCCTGAGAAACGGGCTCACTTGGAGAGGGAGAATAAAAAAAAGGTTAAATTCTTAATGCTAAATTGTTTGAAATAAGAGAACTTGAGGAAGTTAAAATTAACTCGTATGATGAACTACTAAAAACCTTTGTGTACCATTATTTGATGGTTTAGAAACATTTTGGGAAGTGAAGTTACAATTGGACTGTAGAACCACCAAAGAGGCTTTTACCAACTTGTCTAGACATGCAGAAGCAGATTACCAAGCTCGTAACTGAATGCATTATGGGACCTTGGTTTTAGCTTTTTCTCTAATCCATCCTGTATTTTTGTGATATATTTTCTTTGGTTGCTATGTTCCTTTGGATACTTCCATATGAGACTACATATTGATGCAGCATATGGATCTTTTAGCATCGCCGAAATTTTCACCGACAAATTTATCTCGTGGTATAGTTTTCAACTTATTACTTTTAAGTTTTCTACTTGAGATTTTTAGCTTTCTCTGTTTAGGTAGGGAGGTATGCAATCTCAGAAGCTTCTTTTATATGGTTTCATCAGGTTTCCACTCTACTACCACATGAAGTTTGCATTTCTAGTCTGGCTTCAACTTCCTTCTGTTAATGTAAGCTTGAGCAAGAACTTTTAAAATAAAAAAAAGAAAAAAAATTCTCTTCGTCCATTTCTAATTGCTTTAGAGGAATCATTGGTGCTTTATTTTACCTGTTACTAGTTTTTGCATGAATTGCTCTATTCATGGAAGTGGACTGAAACTATCACCTTCTTAGCTAAAATATGAAATTTCTCTGTATGTGTTGTTTACTTTCAAATGTTTACCATGTGCTATGGATGTTGACCTAGTTTCGTAGTTTGTTCTTGATCATCACCCATTTTTTCAAACTTTTCTTCACTTGTTGGCTCATCAGCACTGAACAAGACATTTGATTTGTGTTTGGAATTTGCTTACATTATGATTATGTAATTGAACTGCTTTACATATTTAGGCCTCGTTTGGGAAGTTGGCTATTTTAGTAGGCTAAAATATTTGTGTTTGGGAAGAGGGTTGGATTGTTTTGTAGTTGGATATGATGTTTGTGAGAGAAAAAGTAAAATGATTATGGGTTTGACGTGACATTTTGGTGGTGTTTGGGAAGTCTTGAACTTGGGTTTTTATTTTTATTTTTTTTACAAAAAGACAAATTTTTTGCAAAACCAAAAAAAACACATCCAAACAAAATATCATATCCAACCCCATAATCATTTTACTTTTTCTCTCACAAACATCACATTTAACCACAAAAAAACCCAACTATCTTTCTAAACACAAAAAAAATTTTCTCCAATAATATCCTACAACTAAAAAAACCTACATAAAAACTCACTTCCCAAACACTCACTTTGTCTTATTGGCTATTTTGGCCTATTTTTTCTTTTTGTGGATTTTAGCCCAAAAAAGCCAATTTTTGGCTTCCCAAACACCCCCTTAATGTGGTTAAGATGATAATAATTTTAGAATTACTGAGCGCTAAGAAAGAATATAGTGATATTTCTCATAGCAGTATGATATCAATGTTTCTACTTTTCCATGATTTCGTATTTTTAGGTTTGTTCTTTGTGTTGTCTTGAAAAATGATTCCAAACAATCCTGAGATTTTTTTTGTCTTCCGGCATGCTCATACACACTGCTTGCTATTTGACAGGGGGCAAATCATTTGTATATGAACCATCTGCGTCCTTTCCTGTTGAGGCATCAAGCTAAACTCGATCAAGTTGTGGGGTTTTTATATAGTGAGATGGTAAAGCCTCTTATTATCTCATGTTGTTGTGGCCACATGTATGGATTGTTTAAATCAGTCAATCTTGCCAGTCTTTTGCTGTAAATTCAGTTGATAGCCTGCAGAGGCAATAATCCCCGTTGCCAAGGTCTTTGATGTTACATGTAATGACTAAGAATGGGCAAGGAATACAAATGTATTGTTGCCATTTTAATGTCCTATGCATTCTATGGTGTCCTTTTGTATTTTGCCAAACATTTGTGAGTTGTGAATTCAGGTCGTCTGATAGATTTCTGGATTTGCAGGCTAAATTTGTTAGTGCACACCAAACAGAAATACAGTTCGCAAGGACACTATTTATGAAGATTTTTGGAGCAGGTAATTGATGGGAACCCACATCAAATCTACAAATATCGTTTTATTGTGAAATTTTCTATGTTTAACCCTTTAAATTTTTTTAAAAATTATGTTTGTTTTATATATTGTTTGGTTATTTAATTAAGCTATTTTCAGTGTCGTCTTATTTTGAAAATTTGTGAAACATCGATCGTATTTACTCTTTAATTAATAATTTATCATTTACTAAGGAACTGCATATATATCTTTTCTTTTTAACTTTCTTCTTTTCCGGTGCCTTGTTTCAGTGAACCAAGTGGTTGGCGATTTCTTTCACCCAGGCAAGAAGCAAGCCAATCGTGCAATTGAAGGCCCAACAACGAATGTACAGACGCAACCTGACAGTGTGATTGAAAGCCTTACAACACAAGAACAGAATTCAGAATCAGAGAGTGATGAATGATAACCGAGCACAGAATTTAGATAGCTTACAATTTTATAGTGCTTAATAGGCCTGGCATTTGGTGTCTAAATGGCAATGACTAGTTGCGGCAAGTAAAGAAGCAAGTTCATTTTTCTTCTCTTTTTGTTTTTTATGTTTTGTGTTTTGTGGTGAACATGGATTCAGTTGCTTTGCCAATTTGTTTTTACAAATGTAGGCTTGTAAATGGGAATGCTTTGACTGCAAATTCTTAGCAGTTTGTATTATCTTTTGATGTTCTACCAAACCAGACTTTAAAAATTTATTACTAATATTATGTGAGTGCATTGAGTTGCAAATTTGTAAGGTGAATGTAGAAACTCTTAACGGTTTGACTTTTAAGGAAGATGCTATAATTCCATAATCAAGATTTCATAATTGATTACAACAATCTCAGTAAAAAAGGATTTCTCCCTTAATTTCCTAATAATTAGCTTTTTCATTTTTTTTTTTCATACATTATAAATAGAAGGTATATCAGACATTATGACATAAATTCTTAAAATTATCCCATTTAAGTTAAATCAAATAGAGTGTTTGATATTAAAATTTTCAAAATAAGGTTTTTTTTAAAAAACATTTTTTAAAATTTGAGTTAAGAATATTTTAGGTAAATTACATTGACCTCCTTTGAGTATAAATACATTGATCTCCTTTTTATTAAAGTCAAATAGATCAAAATTAATGCAAATAACAAGAAATATATATATATATTAGTATAAGACAGATAACATCATTTTTTATTAAAGATTATTGAGGATTCGTTTGGGATATGGATTGACTTTTTGATTTTTTGGTTATTTTAGTCTGGGACTAAAAAATCTCGTTTAGGATGAACTTTTTGACTTTTTTGACTTTTGTGAGAGAAAAAATAAAAGAAAAATTAGTCTAAGGTCCTCTCTCATTTTTAGTAATAAAAAAGATCCACAATATTATTTTTTAATGTCTAAGGTCCCTAAACCCACACCTATATATCATATCAGAGAAATTTGTCTCTCTCTATTTCCAATTTTCATTCTATCAAACCTCATTTCTCTCTCTTTCTTCTCTATTTCATCTCTCTCTCTTTCTCTCTCTCTCTCTCTCTCAATCCAAACCTCAGTTCACTTCTTCAATGGCCGCGCGCCCCCGCCTCTACTGCTGTGAGACTGGGTGACCACAATCGCAACCCCAATCGACAACTCAAAAAACAAACACTACTTGTCATCCCCTCTGCTTGCTTCTCAAAGCTCATCAGCAGCATCTCCTGAATTATCATCATCGTCCTCACCTGAAACCATTGTGTCCTCCAATCCTTCGTCAAAGCCCTTTTCTTAATCCTCTAAAGTCCCTGACAAGGGCCTCAACTACGCCCTAGCCAACCCCAGTAACAACCCAGGTGTTCGCTCCACTGAGTCCTCCATTAAAAGAGTAAGTTCTATTACTCTACTCAATTGTGTATATATATTTTATGCCTTGTGGGGTTGTGAAATAGGTCTTCTATTGTTTACATGAAAATTTGACTATCTCAGAAAGTTTGGAACTCCAGATGTAGGGCATTGGTAGTGCGAAATGTCAATTTATTTGCAGTAACTTTTTAAATCAATAGAAGACCTAGTTTCTCTATGTTTCAGTCTCTGGTCCAGAAATTTCTCTGGTGAGCATTTTACTTTAGTTGTGTACTATTAGTATATATATTACACTTTCCATTCTTTCTCTTCTATTCAACTAATAAAGGATTTGATTGGTAAAGGAATTGGAATTTTCTCTGATACAAGATTTTGAATTTTCTCTGGTTTCATAGAGAAATGATTCTACAGAAGCAAATAATTTTGTTCAGAGAAAGAAGGGAATGCCAGAGAAATTCTCTAGAGAGTGGGTCAGAGAAATTTGAAAGTTCAAAGAAATTTTGTTTCTTGGTTGTACTCTGTGCAATAATTTTGTATATGATCTGTCTGGTGTGCACATTTCTCTTTGCATCAGTGCCGGTGGTGGTGGTAGTGGTGTTTTGCCTCCTTTCTTCTTTTTTTTTTTGAGTTAAAAACCATAACTGTTAGTTCTTTACATAATCTAGAAATTTCTCTAGAGAGAAATAGAGAAATTCTCTGGGTTGGATAGAATTTCTTTGGTCCAGAATTTCTTTGGATAGAATTTCTTTGAGAAATCCAGAGAAATTCTCTTGATCAAATTGAGAGACCTTAGACTTTATAAAAATATTAGATGTCCTTTATACTATGAAATCTTAATACCAGGGACCCTAAAAAAAAAACTTCAAAAATAAAATGATTATGATTTGCATGTGATATTTTATTTTATTGACTTTTTAGCCTATTTTGTATTTTTGTGACTATTTTAAATCTGTAGTCTTATGCCAAACGAGTGCTAAGAAAAAAATCGGTTAAGTATTATTTGAATTAAAACTTGGGCAAATTAAGTTGATCATCTTTACATTTTACTCCTTGTATCATTTTGGTCTCTACATTTTTAATTAATTTAATTTTGATCCTTAATTTCAAATTTTGTGTTAATATGGTCTAATTAATAATGTCGTTAGTATTTTTATCAAAAATTTAAAATTGAATTAGTTGAGATTAACTTACTAAGTAGAGTAAATTTATAATTTTACTCTTAAAAATATGATACATGCTACTTTTATACGTTTTTTTCTTTTAAAAAAATGTTAAAAGATGTAATCAATTAAACTAAATTGAAACAAAGTCATAAATTCATTATCAAAATCAAATCAATCAAAATTATTATGATCAAAATTACACAAGAATCAAAGTACATGGAGTACGGTTGTAATTTGTCATTAATTTTTTTAAAAAAAAATTAATGTAATTATATTAAAAATATAAAATTTTATATATTTTCTCTAAATCAGCCATTTTAAGTTAGATTTAAGTACCACCAAACCTGCCTAATCCTCTTAAATCCTGATTGAAAAAACTCTGACAGAGCAATAACCATCTCTCTCTCTCTCTCTCTCTCTCTCTCCTCTCCTCTCCATAGAACAGAGAGGAAAACATACTTTATAGGGTTCCTACACCGCCATTAACTTAATCATAACTACATGCGAGTATAAATCTCTGTATTGACTCTGTATTTATATCTATCTATAGTTTTTTAGTGTGCAAATCAGCACAGTAGCTCTCTGTTCCATAAATAAATAAAGCTGAATCCAGAGACTCTCTCTCTCTAAAATATTTGGGGTTGGGGTCGCATCCATGGCTATTCGCAGAGAAGGTCCGCTGATGAGAAACGGCGGGAACTCGCTTCGCGGATCGAGACTTGCGGTGGCCATCGCGATCGGAGTTGCTATCGGATGCGTCTTCGCCTTCTTGTACCCTCACGGCTTGTTCGATTCCACTCCGATTCGCACCAATCGAATCGCTAAATCTGATCTTCAGGTTTGAATCCTTTTACATTCGCATATTTGATTTTTTTCGATTCAATTGCAATTCTCGGATTGTTGAAAAATCATACTTCATATTTGATCTGGATTTCGTGAATAAAATGAAGCCCGTTGACTTAAAACCATTGTGGTTTTCACTTTGAAATGCTAGTATTGGTTGTGGTTTGATATATTGCATGTGATTTACATTGTGGAATTCTTTTTGATTTTGGAATGAGATTGTTGATGGTAATTATACTTGATTCTAGCATAGTTATTTATTTATTTTTGTTGATATATAGGCAATGCTTTTTCTATTGCTTTGAACTAGAATTAATTACATAGTGGATGTGATTGCACAAGTTTGAGGTCTTATGCAGTGAGTGACTTTACTATATAGATGTGGTTTCTTTCATATTAGTCACAAATTCTGAAATTATTTCAGATCCAGAACTGATATTTACCTAGAATGTAAGTACACTCCATAGTCTACAATGAACTAATTGATATCTTGTTGGCATGGTTATTGGGTTTGGGGGATTTTGATTTTAGCTTTAGTGTTTGGCGGACTTTTAACTGAGAAATAGAGGTGTTTTACTTCTAGCTATATTCATCCAACAATCTGCACACAGTTCTCATTTAAATTTTGGGTATTTGTGTCATTTGATGTTAGCTCTTAGCTGTTTCCATTGTTTTGGACAAAGGGTGCTTCCCTATTAGAAGTCATAACTATGAGGTCACAACAGGATATAATTGTTTTTCCATTGATATGTTTGTTAGGTTGATTTATCGTCTTGTGAATCATCCGAACGGGTTAACATGTTGAAGTCCGAGTTTGTAGCTGTTTCAGAGAAAAATAAAGAGTTGAAAAAACAGATTAGGGAATTGACTGAAAAGATTCGGCTGGCTGAGCAAGGAAAAGATCAGGCACAGAAACAGGTTTTGGTGCTGGGTGAACAGCATAAAGCTGGCCCTTTTGGTACTGTTAAGGGTTTGAGAACCAACCCGACTGTTATTCCTGATGAATCAGTGAATCCAAGATTAGCAAAGATACTTGAGAAAGTTGCTGTAAACAAAGAGCTTATAGTTGCCCTTGCTAATTCAAATGTGAAGGACATGTTGGAGGTCTGGTTCTCTAGCATCCAGAAAGTGGGTATACCCAATTATTTGGTCATTGCCTTGGATGAAGAGATCGCCAATCTTTGCCAATCAAAGGATGTTCCTGTGTATAAGAGAGACCCAGATGAAGGAATTGATTCAGTTGCAAGGACCGGAGGAAATCATGCTGTTTCCGGATTAAAATTCCACATCTTGAGGGAGTTTTTGCAGTTGGGCTACAGTGTTCTTCTCTCAGATGTCGATATAGTGTATTTGCAAAACCCTTTTTATCATCTTTATCGGGACTCAGATGTGGAGTCCATGACTGATGGTCACAATAACATGACAGCTTATGGGTATAATGATGTGTTTGATGAACCTTCAATGGGTTGGGCTCGCTATGCTCATACAATGAGGATATGGGTGTATAATTCTGGTTTCTTTTACATAAGGCCAACAATACCTTCTATTGAGCTTCTTGATCGTGTGGCTGGTCGCCTTTCTCGGGAACCGAAGTCATGGGACCAGGCAGTTTTCAATGAGGAGCTCTTCTTCCCTTCACATCCTGGATACGAAGGTCTTCATGCTGCTAGGAGAACTATGGATTTCTATCTCTTTATGAATAGCAAGGTCTTGTTCAAAACAGTTAGGAAAGATGCTAACCTGAGCAAGCTTAAACCAGTGATCGTTCACGTGAATTACCACCCCGATAAGCTTCCAAGAATGAAAGCAGTGGTGGAATACTATGTCAACGGCAAGCAAGATGCGTTGAAACCTTTTCCAGATGGTTCAGATTGGTAACCTTGTTTTTTCTCATTAGGAAAGCTAATTTTCTCTTGTTTGATAGGTTTTGAAGGCTTGTATTTTGTAACACTGGTATATCGTACATGTTTGTTTAAGTGTATTTCAGCTTTTACTTTCTTTGTTCCAGAATTCTTGTGTTCCTCTGCTTTTCAAATTTGGTTTTTTTATTTATAATTTATTATTTTCAGCCTATGCTTTTTAAAACTAGCATATGGAATATGAACTTTTGTTTGCGTTCTTGGAGAGAGAAATATGCTTGTTTGGTTTTTGTCTATACCTTGGTTGTCTATCCATCCATTTTAAATTTTCTGAATAACAAAAACGAGCTTCACTTTTTTCTGAGTAACAAAAACGAGCTTCCTAAAAAGTGGGAGATTATATTCGAATCCAAAATATGTCTTAGCGGATCTAATTTTAAGTCATTATATTCTAATATGAATTTACTAATAAGGACAATACATATTAAATCTTAAAATAATTTTTTATTTCTCATGGTACACCTTAAGCAGTTACTCCTATTCAAATTTCTATATCTTCTTCTCGAAGAGATCAAAGTTATTTATTCTTTTTCTTTTTCTCCTTCTCCTTCTTCTTCTTCTTCGTCCTTCCTCCAAAATTCTAATTCACCCTACCAAAACTCACTATCAACATCATTATTTTTATTATTTTGAAACCCTAAACCTTTGAAGAAAGTTTGAACGAATCAAATAATGGATGAGAGTAATAATCAAAATAGTTTTTTGAAGCAACCCATCAAAAAAGAGGTAAGTATTCATATAAAGGGGTTTCACAATTTTTGTAGAGCACCATCAATTATTTTTTATATCGTTTTTTTGACAAAAATTAAAGGGTCCAATAGTTAGATTAACAATAACATATTATTGGAGTTGTTTTTATTTTGTCATTTAAATAATACATTATTTGGAAACTACTTTTTCTTGTTAATGCTTGATACTTATGTGCTTATAAGTTTGGTTTTAACTTTTCCACGAATATTTTTGTGGATAATTTATAATGTAAAAGAGTTTTTTTATATATATATTGAAAAGTTTTATAATGTTTATGTAAAAGTTTGGTTTTTTTTTGTATTTATAATGCGCATGTGCTTATAAGTTTGGTTTTTTTTCTTTTGTATTTAAAAATTATTTTCTGTATTGAAAAGTTTTTGAAATAATTTAGTTTTTTTTTTTATTTATTATTTGGGTTAACCTTGAGAGTAATTTGGAAAAAATAATAGGGTGTAATGAAAGTAAAATAAAATTTTAAAGGGTAAATTACATTCACCTCCCCTGAGATTTCTGACAAATACAGGGACCTTCCCTGTGATTTAAATAATTACAAAAACCTCCCATACCTTAACTGACATTGTCAAGATCCCCCATTCTGTCAAATTGGTACAAGCGACGTTACTTACATATACTAAATAACCTTATTACCCTTGTTTTGGAGCACGAAAAGACATTGTCAATACCTTTTCAGTAATGTTAGGTATCATGAAAATAATCATGAAAGTTTTGTGATTCTTGAATTACACTTAGAATAAAACACCACACACTAATCAAAGTGGGTGTTTGGGAAGTGAGTTTTTATGTAGATTTTAGTAGATGTAAGTTTTTATGAGATAAAAATTTTTTAGTGTTTGGGAAGATAGTTGGGTTTTTATGTGGTTGGATGTGATGTTTGTGAGAGAAAAAGTGAAATGATTATGGGGTTGGATGTGATATTTTGTTTGGATGTGTTTTTTTTGGTTTTGCAAAACTTTTGTCTTTTAGTGATTTTTATGAGATAAAAAATTTAGAATGGTGCTTCCCAAACACCACCAGTAATTCAAAAATTATAAATTTTTCATGACCATTTTGATGAAAAATTTTTCATCCTTCCTAACTTTTCCCATACCTTTTTGATCTTTAAATCTCTCCTACCTATCTCACTACACTTTGCTCTTCCTTCTTTCTCTCTCTCACTCTCTCTCTCTCTCTCTCTCCCCTTTTGCATCCTCTCTCCTACCCATATTCTCTTCGGCTATCATCAATACAACTGTCTCCGGCGATCCCAAACGCCACCGGCGATAATTCTCCTCAACCCTCTTCCTCCAATGGCGACCTCTCTCCCTCGCTGCCCTCTTTTCACTTTCTTCTCCGTCACCCCTCATACTTCATTCCTGCTCAGTCGCAACCCAGCCATGTCGTTGCCTTTGCTCGCCCATCGCCATCGCCATCGCCATCGCCATCGCCATATTTGAAAAATATAGGGGTAGAATGTCAGAGGGATGAGGGTTATCGTCGGGGAAAAATTCCTATGTTTATGTTAAGGATGTTGATGATGAGAGAAAATAGAAAGGAAAAAAAGACAAAGAAGAGAGAGAGAGAGAGAGAGAGAGAGCGATGATAACCCCTTTCTCCCACCGAAGCCACAACCCTGCATTGAATCTGCCATATCCATGAACTCCCAACCAATGCACTTGAACCCAAATTTTATACCATACCTCTATCAAATCAAACCCAAAACCACCTCTGTTAAATCACACCATTATAGTCTACAAAAAAAAACCGCAACAACGACCTTCGAAATCGCATGGCTCCACCATAACCACCATCGACAAACCCAAAATGGGAAGCTTTTAATAGTATTCCGGTACCCATAATCGTAAAGTTATGGATACCAATTTCTCTGGACGAGTCTCAAATGCATATATATTTAAACTTCACTCAGACTGAGCTACGCTTGCTCAAGGTATTGATTTCATCTCATTGTAGCTATTGATTTGCTTAACCTTTGTTTAATCTTTTGGAACTTCTTTGGCTTTAAGTTTTTCACTAATGTTTCTTTCTTTGCCTGGAATTTTTCATTTTAGGGTCTCAATTTATGTGTAAGTGAATAATTAAGCTTTCTGGGTTAGAAATAAAGCTTGAATAGACATTCAGGATTTTGGATTTTATGTTCCATTTTGTGTTTTGATGGCTTAAAGATCCAATTTTGGCTGTCATTTATGCATTTTACTAGGTTTGTGAGTCTGGCTGTACTGTTATGTTGCTTTTTTTGGTAATGTTTCATTTGTTTTGGAAGAAGGTAATTTCATAATAATTTAAAGGCATTTTATTGGAATTAATGGTTTGAATATTATGAAGCTTTTGGGGTTTATTGATGTGTCGGGGAGAAACTCTTATTGTTAAAGTGGAAGCCAGTGGTGGTCGTTTAAGCAATTTAGCCACTCAAACCCCACACCACTGATTTGTATGTATCTATGTATATGTTTTGTATATATAAGATTTAGAAATTTGTTGAATTGGGTTTTTATTCTTTGCTGAAAATCCAAACAAGTTCCTATTTGAATTTTAATGTGTATGTGTGTGTATATATATATATTTGTATCTTAAATTTAGAAGGGAAAAAAAAAAATGAGTTGTTTCTATGTTTGAATGTTAAACATATTTAGAAATTAATTTAATTGGATTTTATTTTATTTGTTAGAAATCAAAATATGTTTGCATGTGTTCATATATATGTATCTGTTCGTATATATGAGATTTGAAAAATCAATTGAATTGGATAGTGCTTTGTTTGCAAAATTTTTTTTACGACAGCTAAGCTACCAAGGTTTGTTTTCTTAATTTCCTTAGCATATGTTGGTAACAACACATTCTGGTTGCCATGATCACCCTCCAGCTCCTACTTGTACCTCTTTTTTTTTTTTTTTTTTTTTAAAATAGTCAAAGTGAATGGTAACATACCTGTGTTGTACTTGGTTTTGTTGTGCTTCTTTCCTTTCACTTCTGGCTGCCATTTTGGTTTCTCTTGCCTTGGATTTTTTGAGTTGTGCATTGTGAAGCTTTGTGTTATGCTTGGTATATATACATGAGATCAATAGCCCTGAGGGCATTAGTTGTATTTTTGGCTTTATTGGTGATATCAGCAGGTTCTGTTATTAGGGTTAACAAAGGTTCAAATATGGGGAAATCTTGATAATGTCAGTTAAAGTAGGGAAGGTTTGTGTAATTTTTCAAACCACAGAGGAAGTACCTGTATTTGTCAGAAACGTCAGGGGAAGTGAGTGTAATTTACCCAATTTTAAATAATTAAACATGGTGTACCTAGAAATTGGGAGTGCTTAATGATTTTTTAGGTGTAAATAGAATCTTCCCTAAAAAGTGGGCATGTGATAGATAAATTCTTTATCCAAACTGATTTTAAGGTAAAAATGGCCTATGGGCTGTCTGAAGCCTGCCCACAGGCTGAGATGGGCTTGACCCGATTAGATCCTGGCTCAAGCCCAGTCCAGAACTCTGGGCCTGAGTTGTTGTTTTGAAGTCCAGCTCGAACCGTGGCTTGACCCATCTGCCCGCTGAAGGCCTACTCAAAGCTCGGCCCCGAGGCTTGGCCTGCCCGAGGTCCAATGTCATTTTTTATGGAAAAAATAAAAAATGGTGGAAAAAATAAAAAAATTATTGAAACCCGGCCCAAGTCTGAGCCCAGGCTTGTCGGTCCGGTTCGAGATCTGAATATCCCCTGTGCTTGAGCCTAATTTTCTAGCCTATAATCTGGCCCGAATTTTGGCAGAAGCTCACACGGCATGACATAGGCCAGCCTGAGTCTGGGCCGGATCGCATTGAGTCAAATTTACATTCTTACACATCATTACCCATGTTCAGGGTTGACTTTTCTAGTAACTTTTTTGTTGGTTCTTTTTTTTTTTATAAAAAAAATAAAAATAAATTAAGAAATAGTAAATGTTGAAATTATTAAATCCTTGGAATTATCAAAATCACATCATCCCAATTTTGGCAAAAATAGTAAATGTTGACTGTCATACAACGGAAGAAACTATCTCATTTTTTTTTTCTTTTTTTAAAAAAAAATTAGTTATCTAAAAGTCTTATCTATAAATATTAAGAAAAATTGGTTTAAGATCCCTGCCCAACTTTTGACAGGAGGAGAGGTCTACAATAATATTTTTTGATGCCTAAGGTCTCTCAACCTTATTTTACGTTATAAAATGCCTAATTTACCCTTCTTTATAACATAAATTTGTTTGGATTTTGACAAAATGAATATTCTATTGTTGTTTTGTCAAAGATTTCATAAGGATGGACTTCACGGTGGAGATTTCGTAGGGATTTTGCAAGTGTTTGCAGTAGACTTGACGATAGAGATTGTTATGATCGTGTAGGTGTTACAGTGATATTGATTGTGTAGGTTTTTCAGTGGAGTTAAATTAAGTATGTTTTCGATGGAGATTCCACATGGATTTCAATTTTTGTTTTGAATTTTATGTAAGGATTCGGATTTCATATTAGTTTTTTGAGTGCATTTTTGCATTAGACTTTTGTTTTTAGTTTTGATCAATTTACAAGAGAGGCTATCACAGTGAAGTTGTTTATGATTTTTGGAGTTGATTTTTCATTCTTTGTTATTGATCAATTTTAAAGAGAGGCTAGCTTGATAGAGTTGATTTTGATTTTTGGAGTTCATTTTTCATTCTCTGTTTTTTGGTCAATTTCAAAGAGAGTTGACAATGGAGTTGACTTTGATTTTTAGAGTTCATTTTTCATACTCTGTTTTTCATCAACATGCATATCAATGATAAGTTTTGTTCTCTATTTTTTCAAAGCAGAGAAATTTCTTTAAACTAGAGATATGTGTAAATTTTTTATCATTTTTTGTTCTCTAAGTTTAGTTCTCTATTTTTTCTACACTTTTGTTGGTATAGTCCAAAGAAAATTGTAAGTTTGTTATTATAATCCAAAGAAAATCATAGAGAAAATTATAAGTTCATATGGACATATTATTATAAGTTTCTAATGCAAATAGAATCACAGAGAAAATTGTAAGTTTGTAGTTCCGTGAAAATCACAAAGAAAATTGTAAGTTTGTAGTCTAGTGAAAATCATAGAGAAAATTGTAATTTGTTATGGACATGTTATTATAAGTTTGTTATTTATTTATTTATTTTCTTAATTGAATGTTTTGTGAGCATAACAGATCTTCTTTATGAGTTTCTCTGCATTTGTATGGAATAGTTAGCATTTTTGTCAATTTGATGTTAATGCGTTTTTCTTTTGTGATCTTGAAAGTGAATATAAGTTCTTAAATTTCTCTGAACTTTTATTTGTAGTTTAGAGAAAATTATAAGTTTGTAATTCAAAGTGAATATAAGTTTTTGTTTCTTTGAGCAAAAGTTATTTTTTGTGTTTTTTCTTTTAATTTAGATGGACAGTGCAATGTTTTTTTGTTATTTTGAAGGTGTATATAAGTTTGTAAATTTCTCTAGATTTTGATATGAGTGCAATAGTACACAATCATACAGATAAAATTGTAAGCTTGTAATTCAGTGAAAATCACAAAGAAGCTTATAATTTCATAACAGATCTTCTATGTGATTTTTGTCTATGATTGTATTTAATAGTTAGCAGTAAATTTTTCTGTGATTCTCTTTGAGTTCATTAAGTTTTCTGTGATTTTGTTTTTGTTATCTTGAAAGTGAATATAAGTTTGTAAATGTCTCTAGACTTTTATTTGAGTCCAAAGAAAATTATAAGCTTGTTATTATAGTCCAAAAAAAATTATAATTATTAGAAATTTCTTTGGACTTTTATGTTGTTCTTGTGAAGTGTTTTTATATTGAACAAATTATTTTTCTTATTTTTTCTTTCGATTTCGATAGACAGTGTAGTATTGTTACTGTGCAAATATGGGAATGATATTATTATTATTAATGTTTCATGTGAATTGAATTTTGAGGAATTCGTTGGCATTTTGTGTAAAACATGGGAGAATTTGAAACCTAAGATGATGTGTATTTCATATTCTATTGTGGGCCATCCGAATTGTATGGTTCGAAATAATATTGATTTTCTGAATATGTTGATGGTTGTTTATGCACGTGGTGTTGATATAGTTGATATTTCAGTTATTAGGTGTAGTACTTTTGATTAAGAGGATGAAGTGGGTTCTAATTTGGTAGATGTTGTGCATGATGAATGTGATAGGCTTGTGGATATTGAAAGGAATTCACTCTCTAAGTTTTGTTCTCACCAAGAAAATGTGTTATTGTCAGCTGGTTGGCAAAATAATATTACGAGTGTTGGACAAAAATTTGAGGGTGGTGTGGTTGAGTTCCGTACTGTTTTATGCAAGTATGCTATTGAGGTTGGTTTTCAGTATATGTATGTTAAAAATGACAAGCTGAGGGTTACGACAGAATGTGCATATAAGGAATCAAGGGGATGTATGTAGCGTGTACATGCTTCAGTTGAAAAAACAAATGGGTTCTTTTACATAAGAACTTTGAACAATGAACATCCATGTGGTGTGGCGGTTCGTACTAGTAAACATGCTAGGATGACCACCAGCTTAGTTTCTGGGCTGATACTTGAAAAGGTAAGTACAAAACCTTTAACTCGTCTAGTAGATGTTGTTAAAGAAATGAAAGACAAGCATGGGGTCTCAATCAGTTATAACTGCCGTTGGTTGGGGGTTGAAAAAGCAAAATGTAGTATATATGGGGATTCTTGTTTGTCATTCGATCAATTACGGTGGTATTTTGATGAGGCATTGAAGAACAATCCAGGTAGTCATTTTGAGTTAGATTTTGAAGATAACAAGCTTTTCAAAAGAGTGTTTGTGGCTTTTCATGCATGCATTGCTGGTTTCAAATATTGTCGGTCATTGTTGTTTCTTGATGGAAAATTTTTGAAAGGACAATACAAAAGAGTTATGCTTGCTGCGATGGGGAAAGATGAGAATGAAGGTAATTTTAAATATATCTAATTTTATCTAAGTATGTGAATTTTCTATACATGTGGAAATTGAGTGAATTTTCTATTTTTGTAGTTATGTTTTGTGATTTTTCTCTGACACTTTGAATTTTCTCTGGTTTTGGTCAGTGTGTGAATTTTCTCTGGTTTTGGCCACTGTGTGAATTTTCTCTGAATTTTGGTCAGTATGTGAATTTTCTCTGGATATTGTCATTGTGTGAATTTTATCTGTAGTTGGTCACTAAGTGAATTTTTTCTAGATATTGTCATTGTGTGAATTTTCTCTGTAATTGGTCACTAAGTGAATTTTCTCTAGATGTTGCCAATGTGTGAATTTTCTCTGGAGTTGGTCACTAAGTGAATTTTCTCTGGAGGTTGCCATCGTGTGAATTTTCTCTGGATTTGGCTACTGTGTGAAGTTTCGTTGGATGTTGGCAGTGTCAAATTTCTCTAGTTGTTTATTGTTCTAATTTTCTCTGCATGTGTATATCTAATATGCTTGTTCCTATTTGTTTTGTAGGTGTTTTTCCTATAGCTTTTGCCGTTGTTGATGCTGATAATAAAAACAATTGGTGTTGGTTCCTTAAACATTTATGTGAAGTATTGGGATCGAAAAGGGTGATAAGTTTTATATCAGATCGACATTGTGGTATTGTGGGAGAAATTGCTAGGTGTTTCCCTAATTGCTATCATGGATTTTGTCTTGAACATCTAAAGAAAAATTTGAGGGATAGGTTATCATGTAGAAACACAAATTTGGTTAGGGAGACGATTATATCTAAGTTTTCAAAATGTGCATATGCACCAACAAAGGTATCATTCCATTTCAAGTTAAATGAATTAAAAAGTGAGGGAGAAGACATTGTGAGTGTTTTCTTGAGAAGTTTACCATATGAAAATTGGAGTGATGCATATTTTGAGGGGAAACGTTATGGTAAGATGTATTCAAATGTTGTTGAGTCATTCAATTCATGGATACAAGAAGCTCGACACTTGCCAATAACAAATTTGGTGGACATGATACGGTTGCAAATCATGAATATGAGGTCTAATAGAAGGCTGCTCTCCAGTAAATGGAATAAAGTTCTCTGTCCTCGTATGTATAGTGTATTAGAGAAGGCTTCCATGGATGGGAGGACATAGAATGTGAGTTTATTATCTGATAATGTGTTTGAAGTGCATTGTTTTCCTTCGATTTTGGTTAATCTTGGGTTGAGAACTTGTTCATGTCGAAAATGGGAAATAAATGGGTATCCATGTCAACATGTTGTTGCTGCAATTTTTAAGAGTGGAAAGAATTTGAATTCATTTGTTGAACTATTTTTTCATGCTGATATGTATCGTCAAGCATACTCGTTTTCGATTGGCCCAATTCCAATTGTTGAAAAATCTGTGTGTAGCATTGATGATCCTATGATTTTATCTCCATTGAGTAAGAGACCAGCTGGGAAGCCAAAGAAGAACAGAATTGCTTAAACTGGAGAGTTTAAAAGGGTGATGAAGTGTAGTGGATGTGAGAGTATTGGTCACCATAATAAGAGGACATATGTAAGGAACCTTTGTTAAATAGTTGAAGATAATACATTTTATTGATTGAATAATACATTTGATGATTACTTTGTGTATTTTGTCTTGTGAAATGTATTTTTTGGACAGTATGTATATAATACCAATCAAATTCATCCAGAGAAATTTTTCAATAGTAGTGAAAATTACTTTTTGTATTGTGTTTTTAGAAACATACTTTGAGAGTGCCTTTATAATACCAGTCAAATTCATTCAGAGAAATTTACTAGAAGTAGAGAAATTTACTATGGGCATTGTTTTTGTTGAAATGTGCATTGTGTTTTGTGAGGTCAAATTCATCTAGAGAAATTTGCCAATAGCAGAAAAAATTACAGTGTGCATTGTCTTTATTGAAACATACTATAGGTAGTATGTTTATAATACCAGTCAAATTAATCTAGAGAAATTTGCCACTAGCAGAGAAAATTCTCTGTGCATTGTGTTTTGTGAGGTCAAATTCATCTAGAGAAATTTGCCAATAGCAGAGAAAATTAATGTGTACATTGTGTTTTTTGAATTTAATGCTTGTTTTGTATCAACACAGTGCATTACAGATTACATGATCATATAGGCATCCTCTTGGCATGATACGAGTTAAATTTCTTTGTGAATTTCTGGTGACTTCATACCAGTCAAATTGATCCAGAGAAATTTGCCAATAGAAGAGAAATTTACTATGGGCATTGTGTTTGTTGAAATGTGCATTGTGTTTTATGAGATCAAATTCATCCAGAAAATTTTGCCAATAGTATGGAAAATTACAGTGTGCATTGTGTTTGTTGAAACATATTATAGGTAGTGTGTTTATAATACCAATCAAATTCATCCAGAGAAATTTGCCACTAGCAGAGAAAATTCTCTAGGCATTGTGTTTTGAAGCTTCAAATTCATCTAGAGAAATTTGCGAATAGCAAAGAAAATTACTATGCACTTTGTGTTTTTTGAATTTGATAATTGTTTTGTAACAACACAGTGCATTACAGATTACATGATCATATAGGCACCCTCTTGGTACGATACGAGTTAAATTTCTCTGTGAATTTCTGGTAACATCATACCAGAGAAATTTCTGCAAACAATTTTCTCTGTGTGGTTTATGTTGACAATCACCACTTAGCATGCATTATAAAAAAAATATATATTTAACCATTGATACCTATAAAATTTACATTATTCAAAAAAAGATATATACATATATGTCAAAAATCATCATTCCTTCAATGTATGAAAAAACAAATTGAAGGGTTATTCCTAATTACATTGTGTGCATTGTCTTCCTTTCACTAGTGTGCTTTCACTATTATACTTTTGGTTCTTCTTCTGGTGGTATTTGAATTGGTTCTATCCATGACCGGCCAACTTCGGTCACAAATCTCTCTATGATTTCTGCCCTCATCAACCTTACGTCTTTTGTCGACAATTTCGAGCTAATAGGTTCATGATTGCTATATTGTCTCATTATGTGTATACAAAGAGGCCACAATCCACACTGTATACAAATTATAGGTATAGTTAGTTTTAAGAAACATTCAAATTAGATTATCTTATTTATAGATGTTGTATGAAACTTACAAATCACTGTCTTGTTGTGGAGCATTGTTGACATATTCAAAGTCATAATTTGTTTTTTGTGAGTCTATCAATTTGAAAGAGAATTGTGATTGTGCCTCTCTTTCAAGGCAAGCTTTCAAAAAATTCTCCACATAATCTTGATGCAAAAAAATAATTTTTAAATAACAGAGAAATTTACACACAAATTAATGAGATTCTATGAAAATTATCATCACATAAACATTATTATGGATCAGAGAAATTTGTACTCGTTACCAATTGTTTTGCATCTTTGATATATTTGGCTTGTGCATTATCTCTCCTTGGTTTTAGTGAGTTGTAGTACCTCCATAAATTGTCTTATTTGTCCAAGACTAGCAAGGTCCAGTAATTTCCATCTATTGACTTCTTATTGCCCCCGGTATTTTTTAGGAAATGGAGGAACCTGTAGTTCTTCAATGCTGTTTCAAGATGCTTGTCAAATAATGAGACTCGGAAAGTTTGATTTTCCTTCATCTTGATGAAGTTCTGCGCTTAGAGAAAATCAAAAAATGGTTATGAGAAAGTTAAAATGATAGGAATTTCAGAAATATACATACAGAGAAATTTTAAATGCACACAACTAGCCAGAGAAAATTAGACTAGTGACACAACTGGCTTCAAAAAGTATCTTAACAAGAGAAAGTAGTAAGTAAATTCCAGAGAAAATCAAATAAAAGAGTAGTAACATACCAAGCTCATGCATGTGGAAAAAAAATGAAGTTGTTTGTTGCCCTTTTCTTCTTTGGTCAACAAATATGATCTCTCCATAGCCGTCAATGACCTGAAAAATATTATTTATAATTATAACATTGGTTTATAAAGGCTGATGAAACATTGCAGAGAAATTTTGATGAAAGACTTACATTGTTGGCAATTTCTTTTTCTTTTATTAGGTTTCCAATATTTTTAAAGGTAATGAGATTCAACTCCTTGTCCAGATTAAAGCCCTACAAAATGACAAAAAAGGCATTTAATAGTTATTAATGCAATATAAGTTAGTAAATTGTGTTAGAAATGGTTTTGGAAAATATGATTTTTCCTTAGCTTTGGTTTATTTTTTAGGTGGGACCCATACGCCAAAATTGGCGGATGTAAGTGGTAACGAGTTTTATACCGCGTTGTGATTCACATAGTATATTTGGTTGCTCAAAACCATTATCGGGTGAATGAAAAATTGAAGCAAAAAAGAGCTCTATAGAAATTGTGCTTTTGGTGAAATTTCCTAAAGGTTTGGTTTAATGCTTGTCCCACATTGATTTGGTGGGCAAACTTTGAGTGGATTTATAAGGCTTGAGTTTGGAACTTGGGGTAGGCCCCAAGGGCCCCCCAAGTTTTGTAGAGAGAAAGGTTATGGACAAAGTGTGCTAGACCCATTAGACCTAAAATAAACACACGCACGCCGTCACCGTCCGTCCGGTCGGGCAGGCTAGGCTGGGCTTGAGCGCGTGGTGTGTGGTTAGGTTGGGCTTGTCCGGCCCAATACCTATTTTTTTGGGCAAAAAATATTTGAATTTTATTTTTCTAAAATTAAATTCTAATTTTTTGGAATTTGAATTTCGAAAATTAATTTCAGAATTGGCTCCGGTTTTTCCCCACCTGAACAGATGAATATCTGTTTGAATTTAAACCCAACAGCCACATTACTGGTTCATTCAAACCAAACAGACATAATACCTGTTCAAACAGGTTTTGCACTTGTTTACTTCAAATTGTACAGCCACCTTTACATCTATAAATAGGCAGTCCTTCACTTGGTTTTTTCACTCCAATTTTTGTCCCAAATTCTGCTTACTCTCTCTGTATTTTGCTGCATTATTTTCCTCGTGAGAAAGAATGTAAACACTTAATGTGTTCGTTGTGTGAATAGTTTGTAATGCTACTACTATTCACTGTTGATCATTTTATCTTGAAAAATAGACATCCACAATCTGAAAGCACCATGGAGAGGACGAATCTGTCTTAAGGATACAGTGTTAAATACTGGACTTGATTAGAATTTTGTTTAATAACTACATAAGGTTAGTAACTAATTTACTTTCTATTTTATTTATTTATTTTTATCAGATTCTAATTTTATTTTTGTAACAAAATAAGAATCTATTGTTTTATTTTATTTTATTTACTGGTTTGATTTTTGTAATCAAACAATCTCTCTCATTTTCTTTATTTCTTTTGTTTGTTGTTAAGTACACAAACATAATTTATTCGTAATACAGTGAAGATTGTCCAACAAATTGTTGTTTGTTATCTTTTATTTTATTTGTTGTACTTACTCGAGTCTAGACACATTTGATATGTGCTGCAAGATGTCTTTTATATGTTCTTTTACCAATTTTGAAACCGGTAGAGTTTGTAGAAAAATCCAAAATTTTCTGATGCTTGTTAGTTGAGGCAAGACGTACTCATCGACATCAAGTACTTCTTTGTCTTTGGTGGTTTGCTCTGTTTGCTTTGCAGCTTGTTTTGAACCTCTAGTCACTTTCACAACTTTAGGATATTGAAATTCTAGATCTTGCTGCCTTTATTTCCTTTCTTTTGCCTTTAAATTCTTTATCATTGATGTAGGATCTTTTTTCACTGTAGGCAGTGAAAATATCAGTATAAGTTAAATTTCTCTGAAGTAATAGATCATATTTCAATATGTAAATTTATTTGATTCAAAAATTTTCAGTTACCATAGACTTTTGTCTTTTGTTTTTGTTGTTATTTCTGTGCCACTTGTTCTTGCTAGGTTGTTGGTTGTTGTTCCACTTTTATTCCAATTATACACAGTGAAAATCAAATAAGCCCCAAAAATCAAATAAGCAGCAGAAATCAAACTGGCCAAACTAATGTGGTCATAGAAATTTAACTTCCAGAGAAAATTACCATTGACAGAGAAATTGTAATAAATAGAAATTTCTTTGAGTTATGCTAACACAAGAACATAACTTTTTGTGGCTTAAGATTTTCACTGACCTTGTGGTTGAACTTGTGTTGGTGTTCGGTAAGGTTGTGTTGCTAGTTGAATGGATAGTTCTTGAATTTGTTCACGCAATCTAGCATTTTCAGTTTCAAGCTCTGAAATTGAATACCTCAACTGTTGAATTGTTTTTGTATCATTTTCTTTTTGAACCTCCAATATCCTTAGATTCATTTAGTTTGCGCTGTCTCTTTCTTGAAGTTTCGAGTTATATGATGTCAAGATTCTTATTGCAATGTCCTTTTCTGCAAGTAATTCATTCCAATTTTTCTCTTCTTTTATTTTGGATTTAAAAAGTGCCTTTAGTCTTGGATATAGATTAGCAATTTGAGCATCCTTTGATTCCTCAAATTCTTGAGGCTAATGCATTGTTGAGCCACAAATGCTATCATGATGTTGGTCCATCGGCTCATTATGTTCTTTTTCATCCATTTTCTCATTGTTTTCTTCTTCCTCTTTAGATTCAGTGCCTTCATCTTCTTCTTCATTGCCTTCTTTTTCTTTCTGTTCATTTTCTTCTTTATCTTCTATTTCTTTATTTTCTTCTCTAGCTTCCACTTCTGCACTGCTTGCTTGATCTTCATCTCCATTGCTTGCCTTTTGTTCTTCTGTGTTGCCTTCTCCTTCTTCATTCCCTCATTCTTCTTCAGATGAATCTTCTAATGTCTCCTTGAATTTGACTAATGCCTTTTTTGATTCTTTCTTCTTCTTTTTACCAAGACAAAACTCCTTGATGGGTTTTTAACTAGCTCCTTGTTATTTATTTGTAACAAGAGGCTCTTTTATTAGAGAAATGTTAAAAATTCACTGAGAGAAAAATTCAAATAAGGCAAATAAAATTCATCAAAATTCAAATAAGGCAGATAAAATTCATCAAAATCATACTAATGGAAAACAAACTTCAGAGAAAATTGTATGGACTAGAGAAAATTACACACAAGGAGACATAATTTTATGGGTCATAGAAAATTATGAAATAAGCAACATAATTTAGGTATTAGAGAAAATCAATCAATGCAGATAAGTTAATGTCACTATAATTGTGGTCAGAGAAATTTGGATTCAAAAGAAAATTCATTATAAGGGCAGAAATAAACAGTGTTAATCAAAGAAGCAACATAAATTAAAATTTCAGAGAAAATTGATCTCAATCAGCCAAGACACATAAGTTATGGGCCAGATAAAATTACACACAAGGAGAAATAATTTTATGGACCAGAGAAAATTATGAAACAAACAATATAATTTCGATATCAGAGAAAATCCATGAAGGCATACAAGTTAATGTGTTACAATTGTGGTCAGAGAAATTTGGATTCCAGAGAAAATTCATTACAAGGGCAGAAATAAACCAGTGGTAATCAAAGAAGCCATATAAATTGAAACTTCAGAGAAAATTGATGTCGATCAGTCAAGACACATAAGTTATTCCATATAAGATATTGCATCGTAGAGAAAATTGATCTCAATCAATCAAAGCACAAGGAGGGAAACAAACCAGTGGTCAGAGAAATTTTGGAATTTCACTGAGAATGCAGTGGCGATAGAAATCTAACCTATCGAGATGCAAGAGAGTGGACTGGTGTCTTCTACAACTATTTGGTCAAGCTTTGCAGGTTCCACTTGGTACATCTTGGGAAGTCAGTTGTGTTACTGTCTTCCCAATCAATGATATTCGCATGTTCACATAGCCAATACTGTGATGGAAATCGAAGTAATTAAATTTTGCTAAACACACAAATTTGTAAGTATCATAATTGTAAATTTGAATAGAAATTCTACGTACCAGCAATGCAATAACACACCCCGTAACTTTTTTTGGAGTCTTGTGCAATGCTATTATAGAATCAATCAATGTTGCTGTGATTGCTTCTAGCCAATCATACTGCTTCATTGATTCAAGAGGTTCCACATACTTGATAAAAACCCACCCTATTGAATTCCCACTTGTTGCAAAAAATAGGGTGAGACATAAGTACAAGGTAGCAATGATTGCTACATCTTTGAAGTCAGTTGGTTGCTTGCCTTTTATTGCTTTGACTAAGGCATTCTTAAGAATATGGCCAGTGAGCCTTTTGTCCTTTGGGAATCTTTACCTTAGGAATGTAGTCTTTGGCTTTTTTGAGTATCTTAACGACATGGCTTCTTTACCATCTTGCAAATCAAAAATCAAGGTTATGTTATTGGTTATAAAGGTCAAGTTCTTTTTACCAACTGTGAATGCTTTGATTTTTTCATTAGAACGTTAGATTATTACAACTACATCATCATCAAATTTCCTAGACTTCCTTGGATCCATCCTTTCAGTGGTTAGAGCTTGGATCAAATACCAGAATAGAGTTTTTGAAGCTCTTCAAGTTGGTTTGAATTGAATTTAAGGGTTTGAAAAAAGGAGACAATAGATGAGAGGTTGGATCGGTATTGGATGTTGTAATGAGCTCTCATTCTTTGGAGTTTAACAGATTTTTTTCCCCTTGAGCTTGAGTCTTTTGAAGTTGGGGTATTCATCTTGACGCTTGTTGCTTCATCACCTTGGACTTGTGTTTTTTGGCGAGGAGTTTGTAGTGTTTTGCTGCTTTTTGATCTAAGATCATAAGAAGACTCAGAGAGTTTCTGTTTCTTTTGTGGTGTTTCTGGTGTTTTGCTGCTTTTGCGTTTTGCCATTTCTAGACAATAAAAACATAAATATGTCAATATTAAATCCTAGAAAAAAATTAAACATGCTATAGAAAATTGAACATGTCAGAGAAAATTACACACAAGGGAGAAAACTAAGATGGCTAGAGAAAATTATACACTGAAAATTAAATGTTAGAGTACTAATTGTTTTCCTGTGGAATACATCTAGCCAGAGAAAATTTCCATTTCTAGAGAAAATCAAAAAACAATATAAACATGCCAGAGAAATCAACAACGGATTAAAGTAATCTGGCCAGAGAAAATTATAAATTCCAAAGAAGCTTAGACATAGACTATAGAATACTAAGTGTTTTCGTGTGGAATACATGTTGCCACAGATAATTTCCATTCTTAGAGAAAATAAACAAAGCAACATAAACATGACAGAAAATTTTAAAAAAATTGATAGAAATTACATATAGATGTAAAATATAACCAGAGAAAATTCAAGAAAGAAACATAAATCTAGCAATGACAGAAAATGAAAATGCTAGAGAAAATTCAGAACACATTCCAGAGAAAATTTTCATTCCATAATATTAAAATGTCAGAGAAATTTACATACACAACCAGAGAAATTTAAACATGACGGAGACACACAAGGGAGAAAAGCGATGTGGCCAGAGAAAATTATAAATGCCAAAGAAACTTAGACACATACAATGTGACACCCTGAACGTTTAATTAAATATCACATAAATATTTATAGTTATATATAATTATGAGTGTATGTGATAATATATTATTAAATAAATAATAAATACAGAATCTAATTTGGCATTGGATTATCAAATATGGGATTAATTAGGGATTATTATTTGGGGCCAAATTAACAGAAATATGGAATTATAATACTAGTTGAGACAAATTAAAGTTAAAGATAGTAAATAAATAAATAAAAAAGTAAGAGTAAATAAATAATAATAATAATAATAATAATGGGTGTGGTAGTAATAAATAATTAATTAGGGATTAATTTATTTATATAGTTATATTAGAAAACTGGGCCAAAGTATAATTATCTTAAATATTTATTAAGATAAGTATAAATCCATGTGATTTATGATCAAATCTGGGAAAGGATTTAAGCTGCCACGTGTTGGACTCGGGAGGCTTTTACCTCCTTATAAATAGGGAGAAGTTGATCAAACTCTGTGGAAAGAAAAGGAAAACAAAGAGAGAGAGAGAGAGGCACGTAAGTTGCTAGAAGCAAGAACTTATAGTAGGAAGGTTGTGATAGTAGAGTACGGCTAAGGGTCAATATTAAGGTGAGTTATATTATACCTTGAGTTACCATAATATATTTTACGTATGTTTTGACTTACCATAATTTATTTTATACAAGTTATAATTTATTAGTCATATTAATACAAGTTATGTTTTATAAATATTTCAATTACGTGGATTAATTTCTGAATTTTATTTGTTTAAAATGAAACCCATGAATATGTTTGTTTAAATTTTAAAGAATATTTGACTATAACCTTATAAACAATTATGTTTCGTAAGTACTACCATGGGAGTCCCATGCCTTGGGGGATTTAAATAACCATTGGCCTCTGTTTGGCCACTTTGTGGTCCTCTATTTGTCATGGATCCATTGACTTCTGTTCTGAATGTCACTTCTGTGACCTCTATTCTGTTATGTTTTGTGCCGTGGTTATGGTTATTTATTTACATAATTCCTATATTTCAATTTCTGCACTTAAATGATTTATTTACCAAAGTGAGTTATGTAAATGTTTTGGCTTAACTAATTATCCATGGTTATTTTGTATTCCCTATACTCTTGGCATAATATTTCTCACTCTGCTATGTGCTTATAACTGTTACCATTTCAGGTAACGAGATGTAGAGAAAACCCTTAACCTCACGTAATGGAACCCACACGAGGAGTGATGTTGAACCACTATTTTGTCTTTCTTTTCTTTTTTTTAATATTTTTGCTCCCTTTTGTTTCTACTCGGGGCTGGTCACTGAATAATAAAATAATAAAAGCCTTCTAGATGTATTTTCTCTTATTAAAATTGTAAAATAGAGTAATTTCCTATTTAATTATTTTTATTTCCGCTAGCGCAGTTTATTTTGCTATGAATAGAATAAGTTAGTAAGTTGCGATTCTAACCCTAAGCCCCTGGGGTTAGGTCGTGACAAATGTGGTATCAGAGCAATGGTTCAAAAAAAAATGCTATTTTAATTTGATCAGGAAGTTCGAAAAGTTATAAATAAATCTATAAATAAAACTATATAACTAAATAAACATAATAAAATAAAACAAAATAATAATAAATATTTACCTGCAATGTTAGTCCTTTAGTGTAAAATCTCACGTTTATTCTGGTGATGTAGGAATGTCAGAGATTAACCTTGATGATGCGTTTTGGGATGAGCTCGGGGCCATTAATTTAGATGAGATTTTAGCCGAGCACCTCGCCCCCGCCTCACCTGAGGGTTGGGGAGATTTAGAGGATATAATCAGAGGACTATATCCAGGCCTTGCCCAATTGATGGGTCGACCAATCTATATACAGGCTGATCCTACTGATGTCCCACATTTACTATGAAGGCAAAGCCGTGCCTATACACGCGGACGTTTTCTTGGACCCACTCGTGTCCTTGGTGTTGCCCTGGGACATGACCGCCCACACTATAGCATAGACCCTCTACCCCCAGATTTTTTGGCCAGAAGGGGGAACGTGTATCCCGAGGACTATATTTTCACCACTATCCCTAACCCGCTGGAGATAATTAATAGTCAAAATGTTGACTTTAATAATGACTTGTCGTATGTCGAGACACCCGGATGGATTGTCGATCGAGCATTTTTGGAATACATACAGTCCGTCCTTATTTTCACA
Source organism: Camellia granthamiana (assembly GCA_036172215.1). Lineage (NCBI taxonomy): Eukaryota > Viridiplantae > Streptophyta > Magnoliopsida > Ericales > Theaceae > Camellia > Camellia granthamiana. Next base: position 144,205,132 of record CM069908.1, on the reverse strand, counting down.
GTCCAAGCAGCGTGGATGTGTTTTGGTGTAGTCCAGTTAGGATGAGAATTTGAGCTTCTTATGCAACACTATTTCCCATGGTTGCTTGGCCCATTTGACCCACCACTTTAGATTTGGTAGAAGAAAACCTTTTTGTATGCTGACCATGATGTGTTCTGATCCCTTTTTGTTGTCTTTTTGTTTTTGTTTTTGTTTACCACAGGAATGAGACACTAACATATTCTGACTTTTGAAACAAAGATGTAATATTAATTGTAAACATAATAAAGTTGGCATTTTATATAGATATAGATTGTGCTATATATGCTTACATATATGCTGTGTTGTGAATGTAATGCCTCGTTTATTACTTTATAGAATGACCAATAATGGTAACAGAAGTGAGTTATCAGTCAGTGGCACTGAATCGATGGAAAGAATAATGGAAAGAGCGGTTACTAGCTTTTTACAAGCCTTGCAGACTAACATCAACAATGGGATGCCGGAACGGCGAGAAGAGCCGGTTACCATAAAATAGTTCCAGGATCTGAAATCCACCACATTTACCGGTGGCCCAGACCCAATGGTAGCAAACGCTTGGATTAAAGACATGGAAAAGATTTTTCGCGCCCTACCCTGCATCGAAAGACAGAAGGTAACTTTTGCCACTTTCACTTTCAAAGACAACGCATAAGAATGGTGGCTTCTCACTCTGGAGAAAGAAGAAATTGCGACTTGGGAAAGATTCTTGGAATTATTCTACAAAAAATACTTCCCAAATTCATTGCGGGAACAGAAGGCATCAGAATTCATACATCTAAAGCAAGGAACCATGACGGTGGCTGAATACGAGAGCAAGTTCACTCAACTCGCTCGGTTTGCAACATACGTCATCCCCATCGAAACTCAAAAAACAAGAAAATTAGAAGCAGGATTGGATGTTGAAATTAAAGATAGGCTCGAGGTCTTGAAACTACCAACCTATGCAGAAGTGGTAGACCGGGCGTACATTGCAGAAAAGGGGATTAAAGCCTCGCGTTTCGGGGAACAAAGCCAAAAGAAGTGATTCTGGGAAAGAGACAACAGAAGACCCGATGTTGCACCTCCAGAAAGGTGAATACGGGCACAACCAGTTCAGGCCATCAAGGCCCTACCAACCCCCGAGGTGGCACTATTCCAATTTGTTCCACTTGTGGAAAGGTTCATTGGGTACAATGCCATCGAGACATAGGAGCATGTTTTAAATGCGGTCAAGTTGGCCATTTGCTGAGAGATTGTCCAAAGTTGACTAATCCTACAGCCAACCCCTCTGGCCCAGTCTAGAAAACCCGTAGGATCTGGAGGAGAGAGGAAGGACCAAAAACGCCAAGGACGAGCTTTCGCCTTAGTACCTGGAAAACCAGCAGTTACCGAAAACGTTGTGTCAGGTACACTTTCTGTCTGTGGTCATTTAGCTCATGTTTTCATTGACTCTGGGTCAACTCATTCTTTTGTTGCACTACACTTTGCTACCAAGTTGACATCAACACCCGAACCATTAGGATATATATTGTCGGTGTCTTTTCCTTCTGGTCAGTCTACCTGTAGTACTGATGTGTACAGATCATGTACTATATCCTTAAAAGGCAAAACCTTATATGTAGACTTGATTCCCTTCCGCATTGGGAACTTTGATGTGATCTTCGGTATGGATTGGCTGGCTGCCAACCACGTCTCTATTGATTGTAAAGCCAAAAAGGTCTCCCTCAGGTTACCAAACCAACCCGATCTTGTCTTTGATGGGACTGGAGTTTCCAACCCTCCCTGTATTATATCCTCCATGACAGCCCAACAACTTCTAAGAAAGGGTTGTTGTAATTATATCTGTTATGTTATCGATACACCAAAAGAGGCCCCTATCGTTGATGCAATCCCCGTGGTTCGAGAATTCCCGGATGTTTTTCTTGAAGATCTACCCGGTATCCCGATTGATCGGGAAATCGAGTTCACCATTGAAACCCAACCTGGCACACAACCAATATCAAAAGCTCCTTATCGCATGTCAATGTCAGAATTGAAAGAGCTGAAGACTCAACTCCAGGAACTACTGGACAAAGGTTTCATTTGACCTAGTACCTCACCTTGGGGAGCTCCAGTACTGTTCGTAAAGAAAAAGGATGGCACAATGAGACTATGCATCGATTACCGGGAGCTGAACAAAGTCACCATCAAGAACAGGTACCCTTTACCACGAATCGATGACTTGTTCGATCAACTTCAAGGTGCCCAAGTATTCTCCAAAATCGACTTGCTTTCTGGCTACCATCAACTACAGTCAACACGGAAAGTATCAAAAAGACTGCCTTCAGAACCCGTTACGGGTACTACGAGTTTCTTGTCATGCCTTTTGGCGTCACAAATGCTCCAGCAGCCTTCATGGACCTCATGAACCGAGTGTTCAAACCTTATCTTGATGAGTTCGTCATTGTCTTCATTGACGACATTCTCATATACTCCAAGTCACTAGAGGCCCATGAGTAGCACTTGCGAACAGTTCTACAAACACTACGTGATCACAAACTTTATGCTAAGTTGAAGAAATGCAAATTCTGGATCACTAGTGTACACTTTCTTGGTCACGTCATTAACAAAGATGGCATCTCGGTTGACCCCCAAAAAGTTACAACAATCATGGACTGGCCATGACCTACTAATGTGTCAAAAATCTGAAGTTTCTTGGGTCTAGTTGGCTATTATCAGCGCTTCGTGCAAGATTTCTCAAAGATAGCATCACTTTTGACCCAGCTAACTCAGAAGAACACACCCTTTGAATGGACTGACAAACAGGAGTGTTGCTTTCAAGAATTAAAAAGTCGACTTGTGTCAGCCCCTATACTAGCACTCCCTACAAGACCAGATGGGTTTGTAATTTATAGTAATGCCTTATACAATGGTTTGGGTTGCGTTCTCATGCAAAATGGAAAAGTCATTGCTTATGCGCCGCGACAATTAAAGACTCATGAAAGGAACTACTCGACTCATGATTTGGAATTGGTTGAGGTAATCTTTGCCCTTAAAATCTGGAGTCATTATCTCTACGGTGCAACCTGCGAGATTTACACTGATCACAAGAGTCTTAAATATTTGTTCACACAGAAAGAACTGAATATGAGGCAACGATGGTGGCTAGAATTTATGAAAGACTATGATGTAGAGATCCATCACCATCCAAGCAAAGCTAACGTGGTGGCAGACGCACTGAGCCGAAAGACGACCAGAGGTTTGGTATGTACTCTCATTTCTCGCAAGATCAATGGACTACTCGTCAACATAACAGTGGAACCTGCATTAATTGAAGAAATTAAAGCGCGCCAATGGGAAGATAAACTTTTGAAGAAAAAGTATGAGGAACAAAGGAATATGCTTGATCCTGATTTCACTATAAGCAATGGGATACTGAAATTTCAAAATTGAATTTGCATACCCAACATCCCGGAACTCAAGAAGAAGATACTGGTGGAAGCTCATGACTCGAGATTTGCATTCCACCCTGGCAACACAAAGATGTACCGTGATCTGAAGGAACACTACTGGTCGACAGGAATGAAAAGAGACATAGCAAGCCATATCTCCAAATGTCTGCATTGTCAGCGTGTTAAAGCAGAACATCAGAGACCTGCAAGACTGCTGCAACCACTCCCTATTCCTGAATGGAAATGGGAGCACATTACTATGGACTTCGTGGTCGGACTACCACAGTCATTTTCGAAGAATGATGCAAATATGGGTTATAATAGACCGACTAACGAAGTCGGCGCATTTTCTACCAATCAAAATCATATACTCCCTAAATAAGTTTGCCACTTTATACATTAAGGAAATTATTCGTTTGCATGGTTTCCCAGTTTCGATTGTGTCTGACCGAGATCCCCGCTTCGTGTCTTACTTCTGGAACAAATTGCAAGAAGCTTTGGGAACCACACTGAAGTTTAGCACTGCTAATCACCCACTGTAGCTCGGCTTTTTGCTCTCCCTTTTGGAAGAATGAATAGCCCTTACAGTTCGGACTCCACTTGTGTTGGTTCTGAATCTGATTTCACAAATGCAATGTGAAATAGTGGAAACGCAAAAAGAGTCCAAATCCGACAATTTCTTTTGGAAAATTGATGTTTGAATCAAATGCCAAAAATGGACTGCTTTGCCAGATTTCAAAGTCGTCACCTAAATATTTATTTTAGAAAATTTAGGAAACTCGTGACTCGTGCCAAAGGTCATTAGTCCATCGTCACCAAAGTGTCTTGGTTCGGGAACTTAGGCATGAGAGGGGAAGGTCAATAATTGAACACCCCACTCACCTGATCAAAGATTGGCCTCTATTTATCATGATGTGGTTTTTATGTACAGTATATGCTCTTGTTCTATATGTAACATACAAGTATAAACTAATTTCACGAAAAGTTGGAACGTTTGATTTCATATTTGTTTTGAAAAAAAAGTGTGTTGAATATGTATCACTTAAATGGTGATCTCATATATACATGAATCAAAGTATCCCAATTCAAGTGATTAGTCTTCATCCACAGGCATTCAAACAGGTATATCAAATAAGCAGTTAGCCTCTTGGTAGTATATCTAATATGACAGCATTCATACTTATGCAATATGCTAAAGCAAAAAATGCTTACCTTAATGTTCGAAGGCGAGTCCAAAAAGAAAGCAAATAGTTAGAAAGAAAATGCATGATCTTAATTTAATGACTAATGCAACACATGCAATGTGCAATTAAGGTTCGGCTACTAGTATGGCATGTGAGTCAATTCAAGGCATGTGATAGCGCATGTATGCAAGTAAGGAGTTTGAATTTAACATTTGAATAATATGATGAGCCGAACTTTTATGCATCTAAACGAATGGATGCAAATCATGGAAAATGCTAATTAAACATGATGTCCCTAATCTAACCATCATAAGCAGTGAAATAAAAGAGAGAAAGAATGGGGGTTGGAAGACATATAACTTATTACATATTTGTCCTCGCAAAGGAGGGTCTGAATGTCCAAGTGTCCGAACAAATAATTATTACAAAGCCAAAGGAATAATAAATGAAAGGGGCTGTCTAATTTATTACAATAATAATATGCAATGATTGCTCGATGCACCTCAGGAATTATTCTGTCTGCTTTGCTAGGATTTGTTTTGTTTCGCCCCTAGTTACTGCTTTCGACCAAAAGTGAATTGTTTTTCAATTTATTGGAGCCTTGCCGACCCCAAAACGCGACTCAGTCGAGCCCCAAATAAATCAAATACTTTGTTTTCTTGTGGAAATCTGTTTTTGTACCTGAGGTGAAACAGTGCAGACAGGGTATTCCTAGCCATGTTTGTTTTTGTTTTTACCCTTCTCTATCATAAAAATACTCAAGAGAGGGTTGGAATCATCTCCAAAACCATCAATTAGCAAGTTGATTGCTTGATGATCTCAGATACAATTTGGACAATGATTAATAAATGTAATGAATAAACAACCACCTCTCCCTCCTAGCATGAAGTGAATTCAAGAAGGGAAGTAAAGACACTTCAAGATTCATCAAATTATAATGAATTGATGTAAGACAAGCCTTGACACAATAAACTCGGTATAACGTCCAACCGAATTCAATTAATCATATTGGTTCTTTATGTCGGTTGTAATCCAATTTTAACCAATTTTATTAGCCTTTTTCATTACCTTTCCATTTCTTTATCTTTTCTCCTCTTTGTGCAAAAGTGATATTTACGTCCACTAAGTCCAAAACGCAATAAAGAGAAACAAGTATCAACTTAACCCCAGAAATAAATCTTATTATCTTTGGAGGAAATTATAAAGGAAGAGTCCAACTTATTTACAAGCGATAAGGGATTCCAAGTCAAACTCGAGATGTGCAACAAGGACTAGTCAAACTCAAAAGAGCGATAATGACTTAGAAAAACCCAAACTTGAGTGATAATGACTTCAAATCCAAACTTGATAATAAATGATAATGACACTTTCCTTGGTGATTTCCAAGGGTCAATTAGTCCCTTAAAAGCGAGCACACTAATGAATAAAGAGAAATGAAAAATAAAAGATTGTGCTTTAGTATAAAAACATGTATACATTTGGGGTGGTGAACCTCCAAAGAATTTAAACCGATAAGTATAAAACGTTTTATGCCTTTGGTAGTAAATCCCCTAAGAGATTAAATCAGTAAGCATAGAGCGTTGTATACTTTTGGTAATGAACCTCCTAAGCATGAAACGCTTTATGCCTTTGGTAGTGAATCTCCAAAGAGATTAAACCATTAAGCATAAAACGTTTTATACATTTGGTAATGAACTTCCTAAGCATAAAGTGTTTTATGCCTTTGGTAGTGAATCTCCAAAGAGATTAAACCATTAATCATAGAGCGTTTTATACCTTTGGTAATGAACCTCCGAAGAGATTAAACCATTAAGCATCGAAGAGTTCCTTTCTTATACTTGAACCACAATCTTAATTTTTCACAACTTTTTAATCGAAATAAGCAAAGAATGGAGGGCGGTTGCAGAGATGAATATGCGAAGTTGATTAATTGGTTCATACAAACAAACTTGATATTTAAAACATAAATCATTGAAATAAATTAAACAACCCCCTAATAGCATACAATAATGCTGAAATTAAGCTATAGAAAGCGAGTAAAATTAAATAGGATCAAGTTGGTAAACAAGTAGAAGGAATGGTGGCTAACCCCTTCACTTTTACAACTTCAAATCACATAGTTTAGATGTTGAAAAACAACACCAAAACAGTCCCAAATCAGCCCCAAAACAGTGGGAAAAATTAGCGAAAACAAGTGGGAAACATAAGGATTCAAGCTTGGAATAAGGTTCAAAGAAGGGTGATTAACCCCTCCACCTTCGGGTAGCTTTTAATCACAAGTTTTAGCCCTCAAAACAGTCCCAAAACAATACCAAAATAATATGAAAACACAAGAAAAAGATGAACAAAGGAGGCTTTACCTCTTGTAGAGAAGTGTTCTTGGTGTAAATCAAACTTGATTCCAAAGCACCCTCAAGTTTGAGTATAATTTTCAATTCTCAAATCAAGATCCAAGTTTAAGCTCATGTATGGTATGGATGGATGGAAGAACAAGGAAGAACAAAGATGGTTTCAACTCTTGGATATTGCCTAACACCTTGATATTTCTCTTTGTTGATATTTCTAACTTGATATTGTTTTCTTAACTCTTGATAATGTTTTTTTGTCTCTCCTGGGAAAACTTATTTTGCGGGAGCGCTATTCATTGCCGACAGTACTATTTACCCTTTTTGATCGTTATTCATCTTATCGGACATTTTTCGTTTGTAGTTACTATTCATCGCCGGAGGTACTATTCATCATCGGGGTTACTATTCACCGCCAGAGGTACTATTCATCACCGGAAGTTACTATTCACCGCCGGATGTTACTATTTATCCGGTGGGGTAAATTATTTAAAGTAATAAATTACAACAGTTTATATACAATATTTAAATTACCACAGATATGTGTGTGGTGCAACCATCCCGTTAAAGCAGTAAAACAATTATATAAAAAAAAGAAAAAAGAAGAGTAAATGAAGTATTTAAACAAATTATATCACATTTTTAAATTAATTAAAAGTTTGTGAAAACTCACCTTTTGGGGAAATGATGAATTTTCTGAGTCACAAACTTTCATTTGATTACCCTCAAGTCTATGGAGTGGGTTCTCAATTCTCAACCGAAAATTTGGAATTATAGCTTTAGTAGTTATTTTTTGAATGGTGTATTGATGAAATGGAAATAAAAATATCAGAGAAAATATTTTATTTCTTCTTTCTGATTCTTTTTCTCTCAAACTCTCTCTCACCACTTCTTTTTCTCTCTAATTAGCCCCCCCTTTCTTTTTTTCTTTTTTTTGAGCCTCTCCCTCTTTGTTCTTATATAAACAAAAAAGTATAATATAATAATATAAAGGTTATAATATAAATATTATATAAAGATATCTTATATATATGTTATGCTGATAGCTTTGATGTCGACAGCCAAGGGCTGACCGACATCAAAACAATTTTTTATTATGTTTCTTTTATAATATATATATATAATATAATATATAAAATATCTAAAATATATAATTTATGCCAAAATACTAAACATATAATATAATAATATTAAATATATAATATAATAATATAACTTTTTATTATTTTATTTTCTATATATAAAATATATAATTTATACCAATTTATATAAAAAAAAAAAAAAAACCAAAAATATGAACAAACACATAAAATTATGCAAAATTACAAAAATACTAAACTATAGAAATATTTAGTATTTTAAAACAATTTGGCTATAATGGTGAAGGTTGGGATTAAAGTTCAAATTCTATTTCTCTCACTGAGGATTCTGTGAGAAACACATTCTAATTGTCATCATTGGATAATCAAAAGAAAGCCCCAAGTCTTAGGGCCGGTCAAAATGGAGTGTCTGTAGTTGCCCCTCTTTGACAGAGCTCGAAGTCATTTCATGATATGAGTGAATGTCAAAGCCAAAAGATGACCCATTTGACCAGATCGTAAGACTTTGGCAAAACAAACAAATGCAAATAATTGGTTGAACCCGAGGGTTGCCTACGTATCCCGTTTGCAAGGAATCAAACCTGCGTAGCTCAGGGGCAAGATGCAGAATGATATGTAAAACATAACTTATGATCATGCAATGAAATGTAAAATATAACTTATGATCATGCAATGAAATGCAATCAAGACAATGATGTGACACTGAATGAAAGCATAAATGATGGATGTAGTGAATATGAGATCCAAACGCTTCGTCCGTGAGAGGAGGAAAGTGAACTTGAGATCCAAACGCGTCTATCATACGCGAGAGAAGGAATAGTGAACTTGAGATCCAAACGCGTCTTACGCGAGAGGAGTATGTGAACTTGAGATCCAAACACGTTTTACGCGAGAGGAGTATGTGAACTTGAGATCCAAACGCGTCTTACGCGAGAGAAGTATGTGAACTTGAAATCCAAACGCGTCTTAAGCGAGAGGAGTATGTGAACTTGAAATCCAAACGCGTCTTACGTGAGAGGAGTATGTGAACTTGAGATCCAAACGCGTCTTACGCGAGAGGAGTATGTGAACTTGAGATCCAAACGCGTCTTACGCGAGAGGAAGAAGATATGGTAGAATGACAAGGGGTAACCTCTACATTTAGAAGCCACTGATGCCACTTTTTTTTTTTTTATCATATTCACAACTTTCCCTATTCTCCAACGGGGTGACAGACTAGGTTGGTTCAGTATCTAGAATTGAGGCGCATACACGCTACCTCAACCTATGGGGCTGCCATATAGATTTCAAGCCAGGGATACAGCCCTGGGTATTTAAACCAGACTTTAGTCTCGGAAATTCTGAACCTTTTGCATTCTAGGCATCGCTATTCAAACTCTAGTTTCCACCGTCACAGTTGGTTTCCTAGGAACTCATTGCAAACACAGGTAGGTGGCTATACCAGACCGCCTGAAGTCGTTTGGGCATGACAAACACCAAAGGAATTGCACCTCTAGAGGATTTAAGGTCTCCCAGACCCCGGGAGTGCACAAGATAGTGCGATGCGCAAGATAGCACGATTGAATTGAAATTGTGCAGTAGATGCTCGAAGTGAGATTATTGTGCGATAGATGCACAAAATGAAAGAAGGAATTGTAAGTTTGAACCAAATACCGTATACATATACCATATACAGACAAAATACATACATATACGGACGTAGACACAGACATGTACATACGGTATACATATATACATATACAGACAAAATACACACAGATACGGACATACGGTATACATATATACATATACAGACAAAATACACACAGATATGTACATACGGTATACATATACAGATTCGGAGAATATTTCGTTTGCGGCCGTCAGCCAGAAGATGACGTTACTAAGAAGGCATATTCCGTTTGCTGATGTCAGTGCGCGTATGCAAAACACACAAAAAGAAATGAAAAACACAAAATGCATGGATACGAGGGTTCGACCCTCTGATCTCAAACTTAGTTTCCTAGTCCTTAACCACTGAGCCACGCCACTCTTATGACAAAATATTCAAACAAATATATATATAGGTATACGAGACATATATATATATAAAACCAAAACAAATCAAAAGAAACACTCGTTGCTGTGGGGGTCGAACCTCGGACCTTAGGCTCAACCTTTCAGGCTTCAACCACTGAGCCGAACCACTGAACCAAGTCACTCATGTGACAAAAAATGCAGACAAATATGTATATACTACATAAATATACACAATATATGTACATATATGTATACAACTCTCCTGCCTCTCTCTCTATTTTTGTCTTACTCTCTCTTCCTTCATCTTCTTCGAGCGTTGTGTCTGGCGCGCGATTTCAACAATCGCGGCGCCTGATCGACAGGCTATCCAATCCTGCCTCGATTGTCAATGATCGTCTCGGCCTTTCTGCATTTTTGTCTTCTTCTTCGCTCTCTTCTTAAGTTGAGGCCTGCGAGAGAGAGAGGCAGAGCAAAAGCCTGCAAACTTTCTCTGCCACCACTTTGCTACCTCTTTCTTTTGCATTACTCTCCTTTGCCATGGCTTCTTCACACGGTTCTCTCACTCTTTTTCCAGACTTGAACGAGTCCACGATAGAGATGACCGATTCTTACTCCCATGAACCTCAACTACGGGCTCCTCCTCCTTTCCCTGTTTTCAACTTTCCAGTGATGTCAATTGAACAAATAATGGCGGCACAGTCTAACATCGAAGCAAACTCGTATACACTGAGGTCATGTGTGGAGACCGTGACTGCGGTCTCCAACTTGTCCCGTCGACTGCAGAACAAGACGTGTGAGGTACATCAGTTAAATGCACAACTCTCCCTCCTCCAACGTATGTACAAAGACGCTCAAGTAGAAATTAGCGCGCTGAAAAAGCAGAGCAAAGAGTTGAAACGACAAGCCATCTCTGTGGCTCGATTTGGAGTTTCTTTGCATAACCAATTTGATGGTCGGCGAGGAATAATCTCCTTCGGAAGCTCTGCCAAGGCCAAGGCAGAGTCTTCAAGAGCTTTGAAGGAGTAAAGATGAAGCGAGGCAGCTGATGGTAAAGTTAGGCAACGAAGCTGTGTGCAAATGAAGCCGATTGTAATCTTCGCCGCCAAGCTGCTGCCGAAAAATTGAGAAAATGCTTCTCTCTCTCTCTCTCTCTCTTTTTTTTTTTTTTTTTTTTTTTGGGTTTTTTGTTTGTTTGTTTGTTTGTTTTTTCTTTCTATATATATTTTGTACAAATATGATCGAGGTTACTCCCCGAAATTAATAAAACGAGTTTGTTTGTGAATCCGAATGGCAAATCAGAATGGTTTGAATATGTAGATATTAGAAATGGTTATATTTCAAATCGGACAATTTGAGCCTATTACTGAAAATGTAAAAGAAAACTCAATGAACTGAAATTAGGCAAAACACACTTGCGAATAAAATGGACACAAAACGGACACAACCAATTTACGAAATTTTTATTTTTATTTTTATTTTTTTTCTTTATTTATCTTTTTTTTGTTTTTTTTTTCTCTTTTTTATTTAACAAAATAAAACAAAACAACAAAAACAAAATTTTGTTGTAACTGTAATACACAAAATAAATTACGACCTATCGGGACAAAAGAAAAGAAAACAAAACAAAAATAAAATGCTTCTTTTTTTTTATTCATTTTTTTTTATGTTCAGATAAATAAAAACCCTTTCTTCTTCTTTTTTTTTTCTTTTTTTTTTTATATTCAGATAAACTAAAACCCCAACAAAAAACCCCTTTTTTATTTTTATTTTTAGATAAACTAAAACCCCAACTAAAAACCCCAACTAAAAACCCCTTTTGTTTTTTTATATTTGCTTTGTAGTTTAAACACTAGCTTTAGATAGACTCTTTTCTTTTTGAAAGACTTCTCTTCTTCTTCTTCTTCTTCTTTTTTTTTTTTTTTTGTTGTAAAACAATGATTGGGGTTGGATCCACTAGTTTTATCAAGTGTTATCATGGATAATCTCTTCTTGCAAATATCTTGTACTGTGTTTGCATATGATGACTGGATAACACTTGCACGATAATCTTTGAAGAACACTTGTGCTTGAATTGGTTCATGAATCGGATAATAATATCAACCAGACAAAATGAAAAAACTACAAGTTGATAAGAAAAGAAACATAATGAAAGCAACTTGAACATACTAAAACAAAAGACTTGGTAATAAAACAAGACTCAAAATACAACCACAACACAAGAGGACAAAAGGACACAAGAGGACAAAGGGAATCTTTTGGGAGTGCACTCCACAACTACAACACAATGTTTGGCCCATCCACCACTAAAGGCTATCATCACTACTCCATCTAAATTCTATAAATGTTACTCCCATAATGTAGTTTCTGGCAGAACAACAAGGTTTTACATTTTGCTCTCAAAATGGAGACGTTGCCTACCAATAGGCTCCAAGACTGGATAACCACTTTGGATGGCTCGGAAAAGATGAACTTTTACGATTTCGGCCTAAATGCTCTTTTTCCGTTGAGTTGCACTTCACTTTGCTTTCCATTTCTCCATGCCACTGCTCGGTGCTGGAATCCAATCACACATATATTTCGTTTCGGTTCACAAGAGATGTGTCCAACACTCGAAGAATTTCAAGCATTGATGGAATCTCAACATGATAAAGAAATCATGCTTCAACCCTGTTTTGGCCATGCTCAGGCTTTAGGATGAATGTGTGGGCTTACCTTACACAAAGCTCGATCCTTGGCTCAAAATGGGGAACTAGATATTCCAGATTTGATTCGTCGGTTTTCCATCACCGATGACAAAGACGACCTCCTTTGGCGAGGTTATCGTCAGCATGCCCTTTGCTTATGCTTACTCGCACACTTCCTTCTTGCCCCTAGTCGCGGTGGAGTTAGCATTAAACTAATTGAAGTAGCCCAATGCCTTAAGGAGGGTAAGAGTTGTATGGGCTTAGTGTTGGCCGAGACTTTGACGGGCTTAGATGCTTTTCAACGGGAAGAGACTACTCGATTTGCGAGGAGTCCATTACTTCTCCAGGTATTGTTTCCCACCCTCCTTATTTATGATCCTTACATCACTTGGCATTCAATCTTTTTTTTTTTTTTTTTTCTCCCAAAACCCTTTTCTTACTTTTCTCTCAACGTACATCTCTCTATTCTTTTATCTCTCTTATTTTTCATCCATTTCCCTACATATGGTTGATGGATAAGTTGAAAATGGTGGATACTTGCCCCGAGTACTCGGCCAGGACTTACTTTATTCGTCCACAGCTAGTGGAGTTCTCCTCAAAGGGAATGTGGTGTGACTGGATGCACAGCAGATCTGCGACTGACATTGCTTGGCGTAGCCCCTGGCTTAACTTGGCTAAGATGAGTTACAGCATGTCCCGGCAACCAGGTTTACAGTTGATTAGCCTTACACACTGTGTATTCTATTTACCATTTAGGTTCAGACGCCAGTTTGGGCATGATCAAATTTGTCCGGATGAGAGGATAAAGTACCCAGCTTTATTTCCCGTTCGTGGTTCGTACTTGCCTCGGTACCTCAGTGCTTGGGATATGAGAGAATTTCTAGCCCCTGCCCTTACTTTCAGTTCCATCATTCCTGACGAATACTTGGTTTGGCTCGAGGATGAGGAACAGATTAGGCTGACCTCGATTACAGAAACTTCCACAGGCATGAAAAAGAGACGGAGAACTGACACTTGACCCATCTATGCCCCTAGTTTATTGCTTTGTCTTTTCTTTTCAAGTTTTTATGGAAAATCAACTTTGGTTTGGAGAATGTACTTGTGATAAATCAATAAAATTAAAGTGAGTGTTGAAAAGTTTCCTTTTGTGTTGTAAACGGTAAAGTTTTGAGAAGAAAAACAAAATTGAATTAAAACTTTTCAAAACAATTTTTTTTTCCTTTTTTTGTTTTGTTTTTCAGAAATGGTCACCACCGGATACATACGGAATTAATCCTAAGGCTGTACAACCCCAAATCAGAAGATCATAACCAAGTCGACAAACGGTGGAGAATGACGGATTGATTAAACCAGATGAATAGGACAGTTGGGTTGAAAAATAGTGATGGCCGAACTTTGGGATGAAGTTGCCTACGTATCCCAAAGATGAGAATCAGGCCTTACGTAGTTCGGAGAGAGTTCACTCGAGAATTTATTTTCTCCTTTTGCGCTCTAACTTTTGCCAAGGTTGCCCTTTCGGATTTTCGGCCTTGCGAGCTCGATTTTTCTTTATTTCTAATTTATTTATTTATATTTATTTTTATGCTCTAACTTTTACTTAGGTCGCTTTTTCGGGTTTTCAGCCTAGCGAGAGCCTCTCAGGGATAATATTTCTTCAACTTGCCCATGTTGATCGGTTGAGAAAACTCCAGGCCATCCAAATCCATAAGAATAATTGCTCCCCCAGACTAGATTGACTTGATGATATAAGGACCAGTCCAATTGGTTCTGAACTTGCCCCTAGGGTTGTGGATGGGGGCTCGGTTGTCTTTGAGCACCATGTCTCCTACTTTGAGATTTCTGGATTTGACTTTCTTGTTAAAAGCCCTTGCAATTCTACGCTGGTAACCTTGGATATGATACAATGCCTTCAACCTCCTCTCGTTAAACAACACCAATTCTTCAAATCTATTTTGTTGCCAGTCCGCCTCCGCTATCTGACACTCAACCATAATTCTTAGCGACGGTACTTCAATCTCAATTGGCAGAATAGCTTCCATCCCATAAACAAGAGAATAAGGGGTTGCTTCTGTAGATGTTCGGATTGACGTTCTGTAACCCCCGAGTGCGAATGGAAGTTTCTCCAGCCAGTCCCTGTAGGTTTCAACAATTTTCTGCAAAATTCTCTTGATGTTTTTGTTTGCAGCCTCAACAGCTCCATTGGTCTACGGCCTGTATGTTGATGACTTACGGAAAGCCACATTATATTTCTCAAGCAGGTCTATCACCTCTTTCTTGAAATGCGAGCCATTATCTGAGATAATCTCGTTACGTATCCCATATCGACAGATGATGTTGTTCTTGATGAACTTAGCCACATGTGACGCCTTTAGAATGGCATAAGATTGGGCCTCCAGCCACTTTGTGAAGTAGTCGATTGATACTAAAATGAACTCATGCCCGTTTGACCCCTTTGGTGTGATTGCATTGATAACGTCAATTCCCCAAACTGAGAAAGGCCATGGTGAAGTCATATTGTAGAGTTTCGACGGCGGAATGTTCATGCGATTAGCATAGATCTGACATTTGTGGCATCGCCGTACAAAGCCAATACAGTCCTCCTCCATAGTTGACCAGTAGTAGCCTTGTCTAAGGATTTTCCGAGCTAGCATCACACCATTCATGTGAGCTCCTCACTCTCCTCCATGGATAGCTTCCATAAGGCGCCTTGATTCTCCTTCCTCAACACACAACTTATGTATTCCCAGATGACCTCTTTTGTACAACTTGTTTCTGCAGATGATGAATTGGATGGCCAGACGCCGTATTCCCATTTTGTCCTTGGCACTTGCCCCTAGTGGGTATGCCTCTTTGTTCAGGAAACTCCAGATGTCGTAATACCAGGGGTTCGTGTCTTGAACCTCATCTATCACGGTGATGGTCTCATACGCCGGCGTATACTTCTGTTCAATGATGATCGGGTGCATCTTCACTCCAAGCAGAATGTCCACCATGGAGGATAAAGTTGCCAACGCATCAGCAAATCGATTGTTCTCTCTGAGCAAATGCGTGAATGTCAATTTCTCAAAGCTCGGAATTAACACATCCAGGGCCTGATGATAAACCTTCATTTTCTCTTCCTTAACCCGCCAATCTTTGTTAGCTTGAGACACAACCAAATTCGAATCTCTGATAACATCCAATCTTATTGCCTCTAGTTCTAGGGCAGCTTCCAAACCAGCAATACACGCTTCGTATTCTGCTTCATTGTTGGATACTTTAAACCGGAGTTTGAAGGCCAGAGGTATGTGTGAATCATCGGGTGCTATGAGTAAAACACCAATCCCATAACCATACTGATTAGACACTCCGTCAAAGTACATTGTCCATGGTTCCTCTTCTATCTGCAAGATGTCTTCATCTGGGAATAGATACTCCACTGCTTCATCATCTCCTTCTACTGGGTGATCCGCTAGAAATTCCGCTATAGCTCTTCCTTTGATTGATTTGCACGTGACATACTTGAGGTCAAACTCGGAGAGAAGAAGCAACCAACGAGCTAGCTTACCCGTAAATGCTGGTTTCTCAAAAAGATATTTGATGGGATCTGAGCTCAAAACCAGAATTACAGAATGAGCTAACAGGTAGTGTCTCAACTTCCTCGTTACCCAAACCAAAGCTAAGGAAGCTTTCTCGAAAGGAGTGTAGCGAGTTTCATATTCTAGCATCTTCTTGCTTAGATAATAGATGGCCTTCTCCACCTTCGCTTCTGATTCTTGCGCTAGCATGCACCCCATGGTTGAATTTGTTACTGCTAAATACAAGATCAGTGGTTTCCCCGGTTCTGATGGCGACAATACAGGAGGATTCTGAAGGTACTACTTAACCTGCTCGAAAGCGAACTGACACCGATCATCCCATTGGAATTTCTTTCCTTTCTTCAACAGACCAAACAGTGGTTCACAAGTCAAGGTTAATTTTGAGATAAACCATCTTATGAATTGCACCTTACCCAGAAAGTCGCGCACTTCCTTTTCAGTCCTTGGTGGTGGCATTTCTACGATGGCCTTGATTTTGGAGGAATCTACTTCAATTCCTCTTTGTGTAATCAAAAATCCCAACATTTGTCTTGCAGTTACCTCGAAGGTGCTTTTCTGTGGGTGTAGACTGCTCGGAACTCCACTTCGTGCGCGAGGGCGCAAATTGTAGTTCTAGCTACTACAGTTCGGACTCATGTCACGGTTCTGAATCTAATCTCACAAAATGCAATGTAAGACTGACAAATCACCAAAGAGTCCAAATCCAGCAAATCGTTTTGGAAAATCGATTTTAATCAAAAAGCGCCAAACATGGACTGCTTTGCCAAATTTCAGAGTCCCCACCTAAATATTTTATTTTGGGAAATTTAGGAAACCCTGACTCGTGCCTAAGGCCACGTGTCCGTTATCACCAAAGTTGCCTCGGCTCGGGAACTTAGGTACGAGAGGGGAAGGTCATGAAATAAGCACCCCTACTCGCCCGATCAAAGGATCGGCCTTTACTAACATGATATGTTGTTTTTGAAAACACATGTGTTCTTATTCTGATTATTAGCTAGCTTACTATGTGATGCGCACAGCATACAAGTATAGACTAAATCGCTCAAGTAGGAACAAAACATCTCATGTTCGTTTGTTTGAAAATGATTTGAAGGTGCTACTCGCAAGTAGGCTAAGTCGTGGATTTGCCACCCTCAAGTGGGCTTAAAAAACATGATGATTTGCCACTCCAAGTAGGCTTAAAACTCACATTTTGATGAATTGTCCCAATTCAAGTAATGAAGCCTTCATCCGCAGGCATTCATGCAGTTAATCAATTAAGCAGTTAACCTCATGGCAAGTATGCTAATCATGGCAATCACTTACACACATGCAAGGATGCTAAAGTGTAAACACTCACAGTGTACTCCGAGCCAAAACAGAAGCTAGTTAGTAATCATGCATGATCCTAGCTATGTCAAGAATGCCTAATGCAACACACGCAAAATGCAACTAAGATAGGCTCGGCTATTCTAAGATGTCATATGAATGCAACTTGATAACATGTATTCAAATTGGTATTGAAATACAATACAGTTCGTATGATGCGCCGAGCCCGGTGCATGCAAAACAGATGAATGATGCACGCATGTGAAGCATAAGGATGCTAATTGAAAATGACCCTAAACTAACCATTGAAAGCAAATAAGTAAAAGGGAGAAAGAAATGGGGGTTGGAAGACATGCATCACACACATGCACACTTATTACAACAGTTGTACCCTCACGACGGAGGGTCCGAATAATAAGCAAACTAGCTAATCTAAGCTAATTAAACTAATTATTACAAAACGGAGTTAATTAACTAATCCTAGTTAACTAATTAGTTATTACAATACAAATTGATTAGTTAAGCGCATTAACTAATTAAGGACAAAACCATCAAACTAGCTAACTATGGAAAGCAGCTAAGTAAAGCAGTAAGAAGAGGTCCTCGGGGCGAGGGGTGCATGCATGCTCAGCCGCCTCGTTCGAAAATCCATCGCTATGCCCCAACTTGCCTCTGTTTATATTTGATCTCAGAACACTACACAAGCTTCCAGATAGCTTCTACTCCAACATGGAGACCTCCAGGAGGGTTGCCGACCACTTAATGATGTTGTAGACCACATGTAGACCACTTACACTTGCTACAGACCAGAAAAAGTGGTCAGCCAACCACTTTTACTGGTCTACCAACCAGAAAATGCTGCCCAACTCTAGTTTGCTGCAACAGAGAACAAGAAGGGGCACGACAGTGTATTTGCAAGATATGTGTGCACAATCACCCTCCCTATCATTTCTCAAGCTCACGGGAGTGTAGTTCTCGACTCTCGGGCCACCAACCGAGCATCGCAATGCACGATGGCCGAGAAGCCAAGTTTGCACAATTCAATGTCAATGAATGCACAAATAACACATAAGGGCCTTAAACTCTATCATGCATGATCAAGAGCGTCGGCGACCGAGAAATAAGGCACGTTTCATCACTTCAAGTTTGAAACGTCCCTCGTTTCTCGTGTTTGGATTAACACCCTATCCAAACACTATGCAATGTAACATGATTAACTTATCAATGCTAATAGCATGCAAACACAATGCAATGCAACAACATACAAACAACATGCAATGTAACAAAATATAAACAACATGCAAATACAATGCAATGCAACAACATGTAAACAACATGCTATTCTACCAATGCTAAGATGGCATGCACAAAATTCTATCATGCAAACAATGCATGCATGGAAAGCTTAGAAGCCAAGGCATCAAAACTAGTAAAGGGCACCTCACAAGGGGCATGCAAAACAATGCTCAATGGACTTAAACCGACTATGGACAGACCTAAATCATGCCAAAACAGGGGCCAAAATGCTATGAAATGATGACATGAAAGGCAAGATGGTGATGCTCATGCAATGGCCTATCAACTAAGCATAAGAGCACAACCCTCAAACATGATTAAGAAGTGACAAACATGGAAGTGTGACAACACTATATGCACTAAAATCATGTATCAAATGATGCCAAATCACTCAAACAACACAAGTATAGCATGCAAGAGGGCCTAAAGCACAAGGCTACCAAAAGGGACTACACAAGAGGCATGCAATACATGGCACAAACGATTGAACCAACCATGGACAGAGCTCAATTAGGTCAAAACAAAGACCAAAACATGCTAAGATGGAAGCTCAAAAGTCTAGGCATGCATGCATACACATTGGCCCACAAACAAGGCAATAATGCATAACCCTTAAAAGCATTCAAAGAGTGAAAGAAGTGAGAATATGGCCATGCTATATGCTCTGAAATAACATGTTAAATGATGCCAAATTATGCACATGTCACCAATGAAGCATGCTAGAGGTATGAAAACACAAGGCTAATCAAGCCCATTGCACTACAACTATGCAATACATGAACCATATGGCCAAGACAAACCAAAACAGTCCTAGAGCATGTCAAATAAATGCCAAAACATGTATGGAGTGTAGCCAAGACAAGCTAGCATGAAGGGCATGAAGCATGGAGTATGCAAGGCCAACAAAGAGGATTACACTACACCCCCCAAAACCAAGCATGAGATGACTTCACCAACAAAAATTAGAGTTGTAACATGGTAAAACAAGACCAAAAACCCACTGAAATGGCATCCCAAATTGGTTCATGTTTAAGACATAAAGCACAAGCTTCCAAAAGCATTGAAAGAGTGACACATGTGAGTGTATGGCAATGAAATATGCTTTGAAATTACATGCAAAGTGAAGCCATATCATGCAAATAGCTCAAATAAAGCATGCCAAGAGACTTGAAATACAAAGCTAGTCAAGGGCTTTACACTACAACCATACCAAGCAATGCTCAAATGACCTAAAGCACTCAAAACAAACCTAAGGCAAGTCAAAATGGTAGCAAAAACATGCTAGACTCGCAATAAAGATGGCAAGAAAGATAGGCTCCCGAATTAGCCCACAAACAAGGCATAAGGGCATAACTCTTAAACACAATGAAAGAGTGATAAACATGAGAGCATGGCAGAAGTTTATGGTCTGAAATTACCTACCAAATGATGCCATGCCATGCAAAAGGCTCAAATATGACATGCTAGGAGTCCCATAGTGCAAGGCTAGTAAAGCCAAATGCACTATAGCTATGCAAAACCAAACATGCATGACCAAAACCAATTAAATCAGACCTCGAGCATGTTAAATCAAAGCCAAAAATGTGCTGGAGTAGAGCATACACATGGTAGAATGACGGTCAAAAGCATGATGCATGTTAAGCTAGTGAATAGAAATGCACTACAAGTGCAAGAAGCATGCAAGAGGCTATCAAATCAACCCGAGACAGAGCTATAACATGCTGAAATAAAGTCTAAGACATGCTAAGATGGAGCCAAAACATGCTAGAAAGACATGCTACTTTGATGAGCCAACAAGGCAAGCAACCAAGACACAAGGAGAGGGGATGACCTCCTCCTATTTGGGACCTCAAAACACACTTTCCACCACTGAAATTCCTCTGAGTTTCAGTGGTGAGAAGGCCAAAAAGAGGTGGTCCCAATAGCTTAAAAGGATAGCTCAAAATAAGACAAAATGAGGCACAAAAGGGGGTAGAACAACCCCAACACCAAATGAGCCTAAACAAACATTTCAAGCACTTAAAATCAGAACTTTTGCAGTTGAGAGTTAAGCCAAAATAAGCATGCAAAGTTGGCCTAGTAAGCAACTACAACAAGGCTTTAAAAGGATTAGAGACTCACCCTTGAAGAATCAAAGCAAGACAGCAACTTCCGAGGCAAAAACCAAGCCTTGAGCTCCAAACAAACCTCCAAGAACCTCAGTCCAAGATTTAAGTGTTTCACTATGTGTTTGTGTGCAAAAGTGTGAAGAAAAGGCACTTTCAAGCACAAATATGGAGCAAAGGAAGAAATATAGAGATAGAGATATATGTATCACTCTAAGCAAAAATTCTGAACCTGAGACAAGAGGGAGGAGGTTCCCTTTTATAGAAAAACATGCATCAAGCTTGTTCAACAAGCTTGAAGCTTGAATCAATCCCTCCATACACGTGTATGGAGGATGCTTTCTGTGCGCAATAGCTGGCACAGCAGGCATGGAAAATATCTGCAGAAAGTGCAGGAAAGCTGCCGACCAGTTGAAGTGGTCGGCCAACTACTTGCACTGGTCGACCGACCAATGAAAGTGGTCTGCAAGGTCAACAAGTGGTCCGCAAAGGGGGAGAGGTGGTCTGCACAAAGAAAGCAAGGTGGTGGCATGGCTGCTGACCACTTTTGGTGGTCCAAAGACCACGAAGACCAGCTGGCCGACCAGAAAACTGGCTGGCAAGGAAGAAAAGTGGTCTTCAGGGAGAGAAACTGGTCTACACCCCTTATTCCACCCTCCAAGCAAGGAAAACAAGGTTTGGTTCAAAACCAAACCAAACCAAACCAAAAAGGAAGCAAGACAAAAGTCCGCGGGACAAGGCACACGGCCGGAAGCCCCGAAAACTAGTCTACGGGCGCAAAAAGTGGTCTACGAGAGGGAAAGGTGGTCTACGGCCACAAAAAGTGGTCTACAGACCTCTGTTTCCCTCTAGACCAAGGCAACAAGGCATGGTCCAAAAACCAAGCCAAGAGGAGAACATTAAGAGGTCTAGAGACAATGCGCTCGGCCAAAGGCTCCAGAAATCGGAAACTAGCCTACAAGAGGGAAAAGTAGTCTACGACTACGAAAAGCAGTCTACAGACCTCTCCCTCTCTCCAGGCAAGGGCAACAAGGCATGGTTTGCAAACCAAGCCAAAACACAAAGAGTTCAGAGGCCCGGGGGCAAAGCACTCAGCCGAAAACTTCGGAAACTCGAAACGAGCACAAACATGCGCGATCATCGAGCGCTCAATTGATGACGTCTGAGTCTTAAGGTCGGTCAAAAATGGGGTGTCTACAGTGGGTTTAACCTCAGTCTATACTCCTTGATCCGCTCAAAGAATTTTTCCAATGCGGTGTAGTGACCTCCTCGCTCTTTAGACTTGACGATCATATCGTCCACATACACCTCAACCTCTTCGTGCATCATGTCGTGCAAAATGGTGGTTGCGGCCCGCTGATATGTAGCCCCGGCATTTTTCAGTCCAAAAGGCATAACTCTATAACAGTAGGTACCCCACGGCGTGGTGAAAGCAGTTTTCTCTCTGTCCTCCGGTGCCATCGAAATCTGATTATACCCGGAAAACTCATCCATGAATGAAAGCAAAGCATGGCCTGCTGTGAAGTCTACCAGTTTATTGATGTGTGGCAATGGAAAATCATCTTTCGGACTTGCTCTATTTAGATCTCGGAAGTCGACGTAGACCCTAATTCTGCCGTCCTTCTTTGGAACCGGAATGATATTAGCCAACCAAGTCAGGTATTCAGATACTATCAAGAAACCTACATCAATCTGTTTGCTGACCTCCTCTTTGATCTTCAATGCCCAATCTGGGTGAACTTTGCACAATTTCTGTTTGACTGGTCGGGCCTCGGGATTAAGAGGAATCCGGTGCTGTACAATCTTAAGATCTATTCCAGGCATGTCTCCGTAGGACCATGCGAAAACATCTTTGAAATCTTTTAATAAAGTGATTAAAGCTCGCGTTCCTCTGAAAATAACGTGGATCCGATCTGGACCAAATGGGGATCCTTCTCAGTACCCACATTAATTGCAGTGATTTCATCTGTGCAGGGCTTAACGCGCCTCTCCTCCTCTTGGTCAACCAAATTTTTCAAAGCCCGAGGAATTTTTTCATCTTCGTTTAAGTCAAAATTTTGAAAATCAAGATCAGTGCAACAAACTAAAGGCACAGAGAAGTAAGCAAACTCTACGACATTCTCATTAGTAAAGTCTGGGTCCTCGGTTATAATTGATTCGAAAGAAAAACTAAAAGAAGACTTTGACAGGACTTTGGCATCCGGGTTACCACTCCCGGAAGTACCAGACTCAGAAGAACTCGAATCTGACTCCGACTCTACAAACTCGATGCAATCAGATTCGGACTTATTATCCAATTCAAAACTACTGATGATGCCTTTTCAAATTTCCAGATTAGGTGTGGAGCCTCAGCTGCATCCACAACAAGTTTAGAGAAATCCGCTTCTGGTTTATCCCCGATCATTGAGATAGTAAAACTATCGCCCAAGTTTTCAGACTCAGTTCCGACAGTAGAATTTTCTAGTAGGTCAGTTAGTGTTTTTCCCAACAGTTCTTCTTCTTCAACGTTCACAGTTACAGTCCTGCCTTGACCTGTATTAGTACTTAGGTCCATCTGCTCATCTTCCTCTTCCAGTAACTGGTGCCTGAAGAAGATCTCGAACCCGGGATAGATTGTCTTCGTCTCCTGGTCAAACCAAGGCTCTGGAAATCCACAAAAGGGAAATCTTCCCCTTAGCGAACAAAGCATCCATTCAAGGTTCCCCGTATTGGTTTGTGAACTAGCTCATATTGTTTTCCATCCTTCTTTGCTTTAATTCTTCCTCTCAACTCAGCCCATTTTTTTTGTCAATCCTCAGCAGTAGGTTTGTATCCCAGCCCAAAAGCGTGGGGGTTGTGAATCAACTCCTTGGTAACAGCGCCTCCTTGCCTGCCACTCCTGTCTAGTCTTGATCCAGGCAGATGCCCCTGTTTGTTCATCATGTAGATGGACTAAGCACTCACATAGATTCTGTCAGCTTCTGCCATGATAGATTGGACTTCCGGGCTTCTGTTAGTAAGAAGCCAGAGAGGAATACATCTTTTTCCCCATGTATGATTTCCAACACTGGTGTGACAGTTCCCTGGGGAGGGTGGATCGACGAATTACTGTACACCATAGCAATCCCACATTTGAAGGGGTATTTCACCAACTGATGGACTGTTGATGACACAACTTTCATCTGATGCAGCCAAGGCGTTCCTAATAGTAGATTGAAGGTAGCCGGAACATCCATTGCATGGAATTCTACCTCATGTTCGGACGGGCCGATCAGGATATGGCTCTTGAATGTTCCCATGACATCCCGACTTGTATTGTCATAAGCTCGAACAGCTTGAGTTGTGGGTGTGAACAGGCCTCAAACCTATGGCATAAGCAGTCCGTGCCGGACACACATTGGTTGCCGATCCAGTATCTAATAACACTACCGGAATCCACTTCTTTCGGCTCTCTAGAGTTACATACAAGGGTTGGTTGTGGTTGGCACCCTCAGGTGGCAGCTCTTTATCCGTGAAAGATATCACTGGCGTAACATCGCCGGATGTGACTAACAACACCAGTTGATCAGCGGTAGTGTCAATAGGCAGTTTGGTGCGATTCATTGCATCTAGCAATGCTTGCCTATGCTCCCGGGAAGCCATTATCAATCCCCAGATTGAGATATCTGCCTGAATCTTTTTAAGTTGTTTCAAAACCAGGTTGTCTTTACAGTCCTTCTCTCTGGTGTTATCAACCTCTTTGTTAGAGGATTCTGGTTGATCTACAGCCACAGGTTTGAAGTATCAACCACTCCGGGTCATGTGATTGATTTCGTCCATATACCACGTATCGTCGGGGGTATTGGATTTCCACCCTTCGTCTGTATATGTGTAGACATCCCATTTGACCGACCTTAAGACTCAGACGTCATCGATTGAGCGCTCGGTGATGGTGCATGTTGTGCTCGTTTCAAGTCTCCGGAGTTTTGGCTGAGAGCCTCGCCTCCGGGCCTCTGAACTCTTTTGTGCTTCGGCTCGGTTTGTGGACTGAACTTTGTTTCTCTTCCCGGAGGGAGGGAGAGGTCCTGCAAACCATCTCTTTGTGGTCGTAGACCACTTTTCGTGGTCATAGACCACTTTTCTCGTTTAGAGACTAGTTTCTAGTTTTTGGAGCCTTCGGCTGCGCGCCTCGTCTCGGGACCGCTTAACGTTCTCCGTTTGGCGTGGTTTTTGAACCACACCTTGTTGCCTCTGCCTAGAGGAACACTGTGGTCTGGGAGACCACTTTTGTGGTTGCATACCACTTTTGGTGCTCGTCAGCTAGTTTTCGGGGCTTTCGGCCGCGTGCTTTGCCTCCCGATCTCTCATCTTGCATCCGTTTTGGTTTGTTTTTGGTACAAACCTTGTTTTCCTTGTTTGGAAGGTGGTACAAGGTTGGGAGACCACTTTTTCTTCTTGAAGACCACTTTTCCTTCTGCCAGCTAGTTTTCTGGTCGGATAACTGGCTTGCTTGGTTTTTGGGCCACATTTTTTGGTCGGCCACCACACCACTAGCTTTCTTTCATGCTCTAGACCTCTCCCACCTATGGCCGACCAGTTTGTGTCTTGGAAGACCACTTGAAGTGGTCGGCTGCTTTTTGGCACCTTTTTGGAGATATTTTTGGCCAGCTGGCACAGCTGGAGAGCACAAGAACCATCCTTCATACACGTGTATGGAGGGATGGCCTTGAGCCTTAGCTTATTCAAGAAGCTTATGCTTTTGCTCTCTATAAGAGGGAGGCTCCCCCTTCCTCCTCCAGGTTCAGTTTTGGAGTGGCTGGAAATATACATACATCATTTGTATCTATCTTGCACCCTTGCTTCATTTTTGTGTTCAAAAGTGCATATTCTTCACACTTTAACACACAAACACACACTCAAACACCTTGCACTTGTTGCTGAGGTTCCTTGAAGTTGTTTTTGAAGATTTTGGACTGGTTTTGGTTCAAAAAGTGTACTGGAGTTGCAGTCTTGAAGAGGTTCTACAAGGGTGAACTTTTAACCTTTTAAACCCCTATTCTTGCTTAAGATTTTGGACCCTTTTGCATGATGTTTCAAGACTAACTTCCTATTACAAAAAGTTCTAATTTTTGGTCCTTAAAATGTTTGTTTAAGGTCACTTTTGTGTTTGGGGTTGTTTACCCCCTCTTAGGCCTTGTTTGGCCTTTCTTTTGTGTCTTCTTTTTAAGCCTTTGGGACCACCTTGTTTTGGCCTTCTCACCACTAAAACTCAGAGAAATTTCAGTGTTGGGAAGGGTGTTTTGAGGTCCCAAAAAGGAGAGGGTCATCCCCTCTCCTTGTATTTTAAATACTTGCTTCATTAGCCTCATGTGTGAGCATGTTTGTTAAGCTTATGTTGGCCATATCTTAGCTTGTATTTGGGGTTATTTCAGCATGCCTTAGATCTATTTTGACTTGGTTTGGTCATTCCATGCATGCCTTATACACTTGTAGTGTAAATCTTACAAATTAGCTTTGTATGCCTCATGTTTAAGCATGTCTTTCTAGCTTGTTTTGGGGCCATCTCAGTAGGTTTTTGGGGTTATTTCAGCATGCCTTAGATCTATTTTGGGTTGGCTTAGTTGGCTCTTGCATGCCTTATACACTTGTAGTGTAAATCACACAAACTAGCTTTGTATGCTTTATGAAGTAGCATGTCATTCTAGCTTGTTTTCTTTCCATTTCAGCATGTTCTTGGTGATGTTTTGCCATGTCATGACTCTGTTTTGGTTTGGTTTGGTTGGCCCTTGCATGCTCTATGCACTTGTAATGCAATTCCATGAAATAGCCTAACATGCATCATGCTTTGACATGTCTTTTAAGCATGCTTTTGGCTTAACTTAAAGAAGATTTTGTTCATGTTTTACCATGTTTAAGGTCTAATTTTAGTTGTTTTGGCCATGCATGACTTGCTTTGTATAGCCATGGTTCAGTCTAGCTTGTTAGCTTTGTGCATCAAGTCCGCTAGCATGCATTGCTTGTACTATTTTAATGATTTGGCATCATTTATTATGTGATTTCAGTCCATGTGTCATGGCCATGCATTCACATTTGTCACTCATTCAATGCGTTGGAGGGATTCCCCCTTTATGCCTTAACATGAACCATTGCATATGCCTTCATGCCTTAGCTTGCGAGCCATCATTTCAGTGTTTATTTGGGGTTATTATGCCATGATATAACTCTAATTTTTATTGGTTAATTCATCCCATGCTTGGTCTTAATAGGTGTAGTGTAATCCGCCTTATTTGCCTTATATGCACCATGCCTCATGCTCACCATGCTAGCTTGTTTTGGCTTCCTTCCATGCATGCTTTAGACTCATTTTGACATGTTCTAGGACTGTTTGGGTTGCCTTTGTCACATGCTTCATGTTTTGTATACTTGTAGTACAAATGCTCTTGCTTGCCTCAAGCTTTGAGCACCATTGCATGCTTCATTTATGTTGTGTACATGATTTGGCATCACCTAACATGACATTTCAGAGCATTTAGCATTGCCATGTTTCTACCTCAATCATGCTTTAAGTGCCTTTGAGTGTTATGCATTGTTGCCTAGTTTATGCCTTAGCTTGTGTGCTTGCATGCCTAGGCCTTTGAGCCCTCGTCTCAGCATGTTTAGGTCTTTATTTTGACCTACTTGAGTTCTATCCATGCTTAGTTCATGCATTTGTACCATGTATTGCATGCCTCCTTTGTAGTTCTCTTTACTAGCTTCATGCTTCAAGGACCCTGGCATGCCATACTCGTGTTGTTTGAATGATTTGGCATCATTTCTTACCTCATTTCAGTGCACTTAGTGTTGCTACACTTCCATGTTTTTCACTCTTTAAGTGTTCTTAAGAGTTGCACCTTAGTGCCTTAATTGGTGAGCCCATTGACATGCATGCTTGTATGTGTTTTCGGTGCCTTCATTTTAGCATTATGGCCTCTGTTTTGGCATGGCTAAGGTCTACCCACAGTCGGTTTAAGCCTATTGAGCATTGTGTATGCCATGTCACATCGCATCGTGCATGTTATGTTGTTGTTTGCATTGCGCATGCCATGCTCTTGATTCGCATTGTGTATGCCATTATCATATTGCATTGAGTATGCCATGTTAGTCATTGCATTGTGTGTGCCATGTAGTTCATTCGTATTGTGTGTGCTAGTATGTTAATTGCATGTTTGCATGCTTGTCCCTCCCATGTTTGTATGCTTGAGTCGCATTGTGTATGCCATGATATGTGTTGCATTGTGTTTGGAATAGGTGTTAGTCCAAACACGGGAAACGAGAGACGTTTCATACTTGAAGTGATGAAACGTGCCTTAATTCCCGGTCACCGACGCTCTTGATCACACATGATAGAGTTCTAGGCTTTATGTGTTTACTTGTGCATTCATTTTACATTGAATTGTGCAACTTCGCCTCTCGGCCATCATGCATTGAAATGTGCGATTGGTGGCCCGAGGGTCGAGAACCATACCCCCTTCAGTTCATCACATGATAAGGAGGGTGGTTGTGCACACATATCTTGCAAATACATTGCCATGCCCTTTCTTGCTCTTTGTTGCAGAAAACTAGAATTTAGCAACAACAACTGGCCGGCCAGCCAGAAAAACTAGCTGGCCGACCACTTTTCTGGTTTTTCAACAACCAAAAGTGGTCGGCAGGTGTCTGGAGAGACCAAAAGTGGTC
This sequence comes from Camellia granthamiana, assembly GCA_036172215.1. Lineage (NCBI taxonomy): Eukaryota > Viridiplantae > Streptophyta > Magnoliopsida > Ericales > Theaceae > Camellia > Camellia granthamiana. The sequence continues at coordinate 144,176,408 of CM069908.1, read as the reverse complement.
GGCCACCCTCCCACAGGTTTCCCTAGGTGGAGTTTCATCTTTCTGGAGCTTGGTGCAGAGTTCTGAGGACAGATGAAAACAGAGGCAAATCGGGGCATCGCATTGGATTTCCGAATGAGGCGACCGGGCTTTCCTCTCCCTCTGAGGCTCCTGATTTACTGCTTTCCTTAGCTGCCATGCTTAGATAGCTTGCTTTTGCTTTGGTTTGTACTTTAATTAGTTAATGCGTTAGCTATTCAATTCGTTTTGTAATAATTAGTTAACTAGGATTAGTTAATTAATTTGTTATGTAATAATTAGTTTAATTAGCTTAGATTAGCTAGTTAGCTTCTTATTTGGTCCCTCCCTCGAGAGGGCGTATTGTTGTAATAAGCGTGCACATGTGTGATGCATGTCTTCCAACCTTCATTTCTTTCTCCCTTTTACTTAACCGCTTACGATGGTTAGTTTTAGGACATATTTCATTTAGCATTCCTTATGCTTGCATGCGTGCATCTATTCATCTGTATTGCATGCACCAAGCTCGGCGCATTATACTAACTGCATTGTATTTCAATTCCAATTTGAATACATGTACCAAGTTGCATTTCACATGACATTCTAGAATAGCCGAACATATTTTAGTTGCATTTTCGCATGTGTTGCATTAGCCATCTTAACATGAACTAGGATCATGCATTGATTTCTAACTAGTTCTTTGCTTTGGCTCGGAGTACACTGTGAGTGTTTACGCTTTAGCACATTGCATGTGTGTTAATGTTGCCATGAAAGCATGCTTACCATGAGGCTAACTGCTTAGTTGATTAACTGCCTGAATGCCTGTGGGTGAAGGTTGGATTACTTGAATTGGAACAATTTATTGAAATCCGTATTTTAGCCTACTTGCGAGTAGCAAACTTCAAACCGTTTTCAAATGAATATGCAATGTTTTGTTCCAAATTAGGCGATCTAGTCTATACTTGTTTGCTGTGCGCATCACATAGTAAGATTAGCTAATTAACCGGAATAAGAACATATGTGTTTTCAAAAACAAGATATCATGCTTAGTACAGGCCGATCTTTGATCGGGCGAGCGGGGGTGCTCATTAAATGACCTTCCCAAATCGTACAAAAGTTTCCGAGCCGAGACAACTTTGGTGATGACAGACACGTGGCCTTAGGCACGAGTCAAGGTTTCCTAAATTCCCCCCAAAATAAAATATTTAGGTTGCGACTTTGTATCTGGCAAAGCAATCCATGTTTGGCACTTCTTTATAAAAATCAGTTTTCCAAAACGATTTGCTGGATTTGGACTCTTTGGTGATTTATTAGTCTCACATCGAACATTGTGAGATTAGATTCAGAACCGTGACATTTGAGTCCGAACTGTAGTAAGCCCAATGGACAAAACGCAATCCCCCGCCATTTTCGCATGCGGAGCTCGGGACGTTTGGAGCGCGTCTACAGTATGCATGACTCAGATCATTATCTTCCCACCACTCTCCAACAATCATGGCCAAGCTTTTATCAGACTCTACTTGGAGCATGTTCACATCTCGCCTCTCAACAACATACCTTTCCTTTTCAACTATGGTTTTTGTTTCCGGCAAGGCCATCTTCCTTTGAATTTCTCCCATTCTCTCCTGCTGGAATAGTTCCAGCACTTGTTCTGTACTAGTAATAGATGTGGTCTCGGCTTTTTCCTCCTTGACCCCTTTTGTCTATTCCACCTCATCTAGCTTTTCATCACCAAACCAACCGTTGTTTGTTTCTGGCTGACTTGAATCCAACCAGCCTATCTGGACACTGCTTGTTTCCTCTTCTTCAAAGAAGTAAAGGTTGGCTAGGTCTTCTTCTATCTGAACTAGATCCTCTTCCAGTTCGGCCAAGTCATTTAGGCCTTGTTCAAGCCAATCGTTCTGATGTTGCCCTAACTGGCCTTCCCCGATAGCATTGACACTGAGAACATCCGGCAATAGGACCATTGGTTTTGGTTGATTAATGGCCACAATGTATAAACTAGGGTCATACTCCTCTGCAAGCGAAGCCCCCTTTTCTATGACACAGGTATCAGATAATCTTGTCTTTAATGCACTCTCCTCTTTCTCTGTTCCTGCCATAACCTTTTTGGGTTGGATTTGTAGGGCTAGATCCAGCATGCACATATCCGTGCCTTTTGGAATAACCACCTCTGGTTTCGATAGGTGGGACGAGGTAATATATATGCTTGGGTTGAAGGTAGGTGGTAGTGTTTGGATGTGGTTAATATTTCTGGGGGGGGGGGAACTTGGTTATGTATAGGAAGTGGGTTGGTTGTCACATTTGGTTTAGGAGGGGCGATGACTTTTGAATCTCATGACATAGACGATAGCATAAATCTGTATAATGGCCATGTTGTTGGTCATGTTGTTGGTTTAGGAGGGTCGTGTCTATCTGGCAGTGGGTCTGGGAGAGGGCGAGGATCAAGAGGCTTGAGATGCCCCTTGTTCATCAACACCTTGAGGGCGCGGGTTGGACTCATATGGAGGGGGGGAAAAGTTCTTTGGTTCAAGGTTGACTATTTTGTGCGGTTTGTGAGTTTGTGGCAGCAGCAAAGGGATCGACCATCTTAGCCGATAATGCAGCAATGGTACTAACATCTGCAAGCCGCAGAATAGTGCTAGTACTAGCATTAGTACTCCGAGTGAATGGCTTTTTTGCAGGTTCACTTGTTCTGTGGATGATGCCCTTTTGAATACGCTCTTAATTTGAACCCCTAACTCATGTAAGGAAGCAAATGTGGACAATGGTGCCACTATCATTCTCTGCAACATGTCTGGCTCGAGGTTTTGGACCACTAACCTGACTTGTTCTCTTTCAGAAGGTCTGCTCGTCATTCTAGCTACCGTTGCCCTTCATCTTGCCACAAAATCAATGAAGGGTTCTTTAGGGTTCTGAGTGGTTGCTTCCAGCTCACTGATTGTTACTTCTATCTGAGTATTGTATGAGTATTGGTTAACAAACCCCTTAGACAGTTCTTCATAATTCCGCTTCGTTGAGTCCTCCAGTTTGGCGTACCAGATGGCCGCTACATCTGACAGGGTCCTTCCAAATAATGAGAGTTTTTGTGCCCTAGATAAACCCATGGGCCTCAACACATCTGAAAACAGGCGGACATGCACAATCGGATCCCCGCTCCCATCAAATCTATCGATATGAAGCATTTTGAATTTTTCTGGCAACCTGACTGAAGCCTCAATGTACCCGTCCTCAATGTCGGGAATTGAATTGAAACCCTGGGATTTCTTCAAGGGTTTCTCAAGCCTAGCAATTTTGATCATGGCTGGATCAACTTCATTCATATCGAAGGGAATGGTTCCTGTAGGAGGTTGTACCGGAGGTCTGTAAGCTGAAGCTGTTGGAAACATCTCCTGAGGATCTGGGACCTGAGGGGTTTCCAGTGGTGGAGGTAGATCAGGATTTGGCTGGGCAACCGAGACCGGATGTACAGTAGATGCAGATGCCCCAGATGGGCGTCGCAGATCAGTGATGACTTCATCCTGTGCGGCCATCCGTTGGTTGACCGTATCCGTGGTCCTTTGGACTGCTGCCATCATGGCAGCAATTTCTTCTGTGTTTTGTGTTGGGTTTTGTGCCATTGTTGGACTGGATGAATTAGATGCTAGTGAGTAAACAGGAGTTTTCTGAGTGCTTGGTACTGATGCTGACTATCTATTCCTTCTTCGTCGAGTAACCAGCGGGAGAGAAACCAACATTGGCTAACCGTCAACAAGATCTTGCGTTTTACAAAGCCTACGAGAAAGAGTCCAAACAACTCGGGGGATATCGAGTCTTTCTGAAGCTATGATGGAAAACTACCTAGCAAAAACAAAGAAAGAAAACATATTTTAAAAAAACGGACAGCACTTCGACCCCAATTCTCAATACAACACACAACTGAACTGTGATCCCCACTGAACTTTGTTCTCAGACTGATTGCTCATTTGTACCACTGCTATGAACCACCCTCTATATTTCACTGTAAAAGCACATACTACATAAAAAGAACCAAAACACCCCTATGAGGGGGTAGGGTTACCCTGTCCTAGATTTTGACATGATCTAGGTTGCACTATTTCAAGCAAGTGGTTTCATAACATCCTATACGGGTAGCATCCTGTCTTAATTTGAATAGTCACTAGAGCGTACTATATGCATTAGGTCAAATAGTCAAAAACGGTACCTCAGCAAGACTATCTAATATACATCTCACACCTAACACCGAGAAGTGAAAGGAGGATCAAGCGGTATAGCGGTAATCCAGATCCAAGGATTGTGTTCCCAACTTGACAGAGCCCATGACCGGTCAGCCTTTTGGCAAGTTTTGTAGGCAAGCCTTCGGCAAACCGTCCAGGAATAACAAATGGCAAACACAGGGACTTAGGCGCACCAATGCAAATGCAATGCAAAGAACATATAAATGTAGATAAAAATTCAAAACATAAATTTCAAGTCAAGTTCTCTAAATCCCCAGCAAAGTCGCTAGAAACTGTAGCTCCGCTTTTCGCGCTCCCTTTCGGAAGAATGAATAGCCTTTACAGTTCGGACTCCACTTGTGTTGGTTCTGAATCTGATTTCACAAGTGCAATGTGAAACAGTGGAAACACAAAAAGAGTCAAAATCCGACAATTTCTTTTGGAAAATCGATGTTTGAATCAAATGCCAAAAATGAACTGCTTTGCCAGATTTCAGAGTCGCCACCTAAATATTTATTTTGGGAAATTTAGGAAACCCGTGACTCGTGCCAAAGGCCATTAGTCCATCGTCACCAAAGTGTCTTAGTTCGGGAACTTATATATGAGAGGGGAAGGTCAATAATTAAACACCCCACTCACAAGATCAAAGATCGGCCTCTACTAATCATGATGTGGTTTTTATGTACAGTATATGTAACATACAAGTATAGACTAATTTCACGAAAAGTTGGAATGTTTGATTTCATGTTTGTTTTGAAAAAAAAAAGTGTGTTGAATATGTATCACTTAAAATGGTGATCTCATATATACATGAATCAAAATATTCCAATTCAAGTGATTAGCCTTCATCCACAGGCATTCAAACAGATATATCAAATAAGCAGTTAGCCTCATAGTAGTATGTCTGATATGACAGCATTCATACTTATGCAATATGCTAATGCAAAAAATACTTACCTTAATGTTCGAAGGCAAGTCCAAAAAGAAAGCAAATAGTTAGAAAGAAAATGCATGATCCTAATTTAATGACTAATGCAACACATGCAACGTGCAATTAAGGTTTGGCTACTAGTATGGCATGTGAGTTAATTCAAGGCATGTGCCAGCACATGTATGCAAATAAGGAGTTTGAATTTGACATTTGAATAATATGATGAGCCGAACTTTTATGCATGTAAACGAATGGATGCAAATCATGGAAAATACTAATTAAACATGATGTCCCTAATCTAACCATCATAAGCAGTGAAATAAAAGGGAGAAAGAATGGGGGTTGGAAGACATACAACTTATTACATATTTGTCCTCGCAAAGGAGGGTCTGAATGTCCAAGTGTCCGAACAAATAATTATTACAAAGCCGAAGGAATAATAAATGAAAGGGGCTGTCTAATTTATTACAATAATAATATGCAATGATTGCTCAATACTCCTCAGGAATTATTCTGTCTGCCTTGCTGGGATTTGTTCTATTTCACCCTTAGTTACTGCTTTCGACCAAAAGTGTATTGTTTTTCAATTTATTGGAGCCTTGCCGACCCCAAAACGCGACTCAGTCGAGCCCTAAATAAATCCAATACTTTGTTTTCTTATGGAAATCTGTTTTTTGTACCTGAGGTGAAACAGTGCAGACAGCGTATTCCTAGCCATGTTTGTCTTTGTTTTTACCCTTCTCTATCACAAAAATACTCAAGAGAGGGTTGGAATCATCTCCAAAACCATCAATTAGCAAGTTGATTGCTTGATGATCTCAGATACAATTTGGACAATGATCAATAAATGCAATGAATAAACAACCACCCCTCCCTCATATCATGAAGTGAATTCAAGAAGGGAAATAGAGACACTTCAAGATTCATCAAATTATCATGAATTGATGTAAGACAAGCCTTGACACAATAAACTCGGTATAACGTCCGATCGAATTCAATTAATCATATTGGTTCTTTATATTGGTTGTAATCCAATTTTAACCAATTTTATTAGCCTTTTTCATTACCTTTCCATTTCTTTATCTTTTCTCCTGTTTGTGCAAAAGTGATATTTACGTCCACTAAGTCCAAAATGCAATAAAGAGAAACAAGCACCAACTTAACCCGAGAAATAAATCTTATTATCTTCGGGAGAAATTACAAAGGAAGAGTCAAACTTATTTACAAGTGATAAGGGATTCCAAGTCAAATTCGAGATGTGCAACAAAGACTAGTCAAACTCAAAAGAGTGATAATGACTTAGAAAAACCCAAACTTGAGTGATAATAACTTGAAATCCAAACTTGATAATAAGTGATAATGACACTTTCCTTGGTGATTTCCAAGGGTCAATTAGTCCCTTAAAAGTAAACACACTGATGAATAAAGAGAAATGAAAAATAAAAGATTGTGCTTTAGTATAAGAACATGTATACATTTGGGGTAGTAAATATCCAAAGAATTTAAATCGTTAAGTGTAGAACGTTTTATGCCTTTGGTAATAAATCCCCTAAGAGATTAAATCAGTAAGCATAGAGCGTTGTATACTTTTGGTAATGAATCTCCTAAGCATGAAACGCTTTATGCCTTTGGTAGTGAATCTCCAAAGAGATTAAACCATTAAGCATAAAACGTTTTATACCTTTGGTAATGAACTTCCTAAGCATAAAACGTTTTATGCCTTTGGTAATGAATCTCCAAAGAGATTAAATCATTAATCATAGAGCGTTTTATACCTTTGGTAATGAACAGCCGAAGAGATTAAACCGTTAAGCATGTAAGAGTTCCTTTCTTATACTAGAACCACAATCTTAATTTTTCACAACTTTTTAATCGAAATAAGCAAAGAATGGAGGGATGTTGCAGAGATGATTATGCGAAGTTGATTAATTGGTTCGTACAAACAAACTTGATATTTAAAACATAAATCATTGAAATAAATTAAACAGCCCCCTAATAGCATACAATAGTGCTGAAATTAAGCTATAGAAAGCAAGCAAAATTAAATAGGATCAAGTTAGTAAACAAGTAAAAGGAATGGTGGCTAACCCCTCCACTTTTACAACTTCAAATCACATAGTTTAGATGTTGAAAAATAGCCCCAAAACGGACCCAAATCAGCCCCAAAACAGTGGGAAAAATTAGCGAAAACAAGTGGGAAACATAAGGATTCAAGCTTGGAATAAGGTTCAAAGAAGGGTGATTAACCCCTTCACCTTCGGGTAGCTTTTAATCACAAGTTTCAACCCTCAAAACTGTGACGACCCGAAATTTTTCCCTCCGCTCGAGCGGAGGAATTGACGCTCGAGCGGACTTTTGGGGTTCCCAGCAATTTTGCAGACGGCCTGAGATTCTGGGAGTTGTGTTTTTCCGCTCGAGCGGGGGATTCGACGCTCGAGCGGAAGGCTTTGTTGGTCTGCGCGCTCGAGCGCAAAGTTGGACGCTCGAGTGGGTCACCAGGTTGAGTTGAATTTCTGGGGCTCGTGGGCTCGTTTTGATATTTTTATTGGTATGTTTAGAACCTCCTCATTTTATTTTGGGATGTTGCTTGAGGTGGTAATTTGATGGTAAAGTAAGGTTGGACCCTAGAATGTAATTCGGATAGTTATTTTATGATCAGCCATCACTCTTTTGCCCATATCTTTGTCCACAGTTTGAATTTGAATGTGGGGTTGGAACCATTGGAAAGCTTATTTCCGGGGCTTCAATTTGGACACAAGAACGACCTAAAACGGAGTCCGGATGAGAGAGTTATACCTGTTCAAAGTTTCGAAGTCTGTGCTGAAAACAGGTACGCTCGAGCGGGAATTCCTCCGCTCGAGCGGGAATTACGGGACAGCAGCTTTAAAAACGGGATTTTGGATCATTTCTCATATTTTTCTTCTTCCCTCTTCCTTCCTCTTCGCCTAAGTCCGAAACCCTAGCCCCAAACCCTTGAATTCCTTTACTTTGATCACGATCCACCATGGTTTTTGGCATCAAGGATGGAGAACAAGGGAGGATCAATGTTTTTACCCGATTAGAACTTGGTTTTGTGAAGGCTTCTTCTCAAGTTCACCTTTTTGCTAGATTATGGAGGTAAGGGTTTTAATACTCTTCAATATTTACATCCATAGATAGATTTGAGGTATTTTCATTGTATAATGGTACAATTTTCATTCATGTTATGTATATAGAAGAAATTAGGAGATTTTGGGAATTTTGGGTTTGAACATTGGGGGTTTTATGGTTTGAAGATGTTGGGAGTTAATTAATGGGTTAAAATGATGAATTATGAGTCCTAGGTGTATAATCAATGGAAAAGTTGGAATAAAAGTGTTGGGTTAATAAGTTTGATTATTTCTTGAAATCTCCATGTTTTCTTGAAACCCTAGGTTGATTAAAGATGATAACCAAAGATTTAACCCAAATTGAAAGTAAAATAATAAAATTAAGGTATTGAATTATGTATATACAAGTTTAATTGGAATTTGGTGATACTTGGAAATTATGTGTAGAATTTGCGAATGAACTTTGTTATGAGCACTGGGAATCATGTCTTAATGAGAAAGGAGATTGGGGGGAAGGGTTTGTTGACGATGTGAATGATGTAAACTTGGCTACGGAATATTGAATTGAGTGTTAGCAATTTAATTTGAATTATGTGGAATTATATTGGTAGTATTGAGTTAAATAATGTTAAATAGTGTGAATTATATTGGATAGTGATAATTATGTGGGGTTATATCGATTATGTCGAATTGTGTTAACTGTTGTTGAATTGAATTGTGTAGGGTTATCTGCAGGGACGGACCTAGCATCTAAACACTGTGAGTAGTAGTACAAAAATGTACATGTTATTTATTGTTGATAATTATTGTCATTAATGCTCTGTTCTTTGTGAGTGTTCTACGAATATTATGAAAATTGGAAAGTTATGTGATTCCATGTGAATTGGAAGTTATTTTGTTGTGTTACAAGTTTATAAGTTAAGTCCATTACAAGTTTACATATGTTATAAGCTCAAGAACGTTACAAGTTTATTTATGTGGCAAATTCAAGTACATACAAGTTTAAGTAAATTTACAAGTTCAAGTATGTACAAGTTAAAGTATGTTACAAGTTTTACGTATGTTACAAGCCCATGTATGCTACAAGTTCACGTATGTTAGAAATTTAAGTATGTTACAAGTTTAAGTACGATACAAGCTTAAATGTGTTACAAGTTTATGTATGATACAAGTTCATGTATGTTCTAAGTCACGCATGTTGCAAGTTCAAGTATGGTTTCAAGTATATTTCAAGGATAGTTCAAGTATGGTTTCAAGTATAGTTCAAACATGTTTCAAGTATAGTTCCCATTATATTACAAGTTCAAGTATGTTACAGGTATGCTTCAAGTAAGTTACGAGCTCAAGTATGTTTCAGGTATATTTTAAATATGTTACAAGTCTAAGTATGCTACAAAGTTTGATACATTTTCAAGGGCTTTAATGCCAACATGTTTACAAGGGCTTCATGCCATTTTCAAGGGCTTTAATGCCAACATGTTTACAAGGGTTTTATGCCATTACAAGTTACAAGGGCTTTATGCCATTACAAGTTATGAGGCTTTTATGCCATTACAAGTTACAAGGGCTTTATGCCATTACAAGTTACAAGGGCTTTGTGCCACATGTTCAAGGGCTTTATGCCACATGTTCAAGGGCTTTATGCCATATGTTTCAAGGGCTTTATGCCACATGTTCAAGGGCTTTATGCCATATGTTTCAAGGGCTATATGCCAACATGTTTAAAAGTTTAATACTATGATATTCAAGGGCTTAAAGCCGTTATGATTCAAGCTATTATGTCTCAAGCTATTATGTTTTAAGACTGGGCCTGAGGCCATCATGAAATTAGTGCAGAATCAGACTAACTGTGTGAACTCTGCAATTTCACACTCATTGATATATTATGTTTCAAGTTAAGCATCGTTTTGTTATGTACTATTATTCATTGAGCCTGGCTTACTTTGTGTTATGTCTGTTCTGTAGGTGATCACCTTGGAGGTCAGTCTTAACCCTTGGTACTCGCCTTTCATTTGTCAACCTCAGTGTGTCCAGGCACCCAGACCAAGCCCATGCATCTCTGTAATGATTTTATTAAAATATTTGGTTATTGTCTATCCAAGTGAAAATGTATGTATATGACCCCTATTCTTTAATAATGTTTAGTTATACGCTCAGTAAAGGAGCTGAGTACATGTATGTGATTCTGGCATGTTAGTAATAGCTCAATGGATGTTATTTTATGTATTTTATATCATTAAATGCTTCCGTTCAGGCCCCGTATTATATGTATAACAGGTTTAGTGTCTGTTTTTGAATGGGTCATGCCCAAACCTTCCGGGGCGGGTTTTGGGATGTGACAAAAACAGTCCCAAAATAGTACCAAAATAATATGAAAACACAAGAAAAAGATGAACAAAGGAGGCTTTACCTCTTGTGGAGAAGTGTTCTTGGTGTAAATCAAACTTGATTCCAAAGCACCCTCAAGTTTGAGTATGATTTTCGATTCTCAAATCAAGATCCAAGTTCAAGCTTTTGTATGGTATGGATGGATGGAAGAACAAGGAAGAACAAAGATGGTTTCAACTCTTGGATATTGCCTAACACCTTGATATTTCTCTTTGTTGATATTTCTAACTTGATATTGTTTTCTTAACTCTTGATAATGTTTTTTTGTCTCTCCTGGGGAAACTTATTTTGCGAGAGCACTATTCATCCCGAGGCACTATTCATTGCTGACAGTACTATTCACCACGATAATTACTATTTACCCTTTTTGATCGTTATTCATCTTATCGGACATTTTTCGTTTGTAGTTACTATTCATCGCCGGAGGTACTATTCACGACCAGAGGTACTATTCATCACCGGAAGTTACTATTCACCGCCGGATGTTACTATTTATCCGGTGGGGTAAATTATTTAAAGTAATAAATTACAACAGTTTATATACAATATTTAAATTACCATAGATATGTGTGTGGTGCAACCGTCCCGTTAAAGCAGTAAAACAGTTATATAAAAAAAAAAAAGAAGTAAATGAAGCATTTAAACAAATTATATCACATTTTTAAATTAATTTAAAGTTTGCGAAAACTCACCTTTTGGGGAAATGATGAATTTTCTGAGTCACAATTTTCTTTTGATTATCCTCAAGTCTGTGGAGTGAGATCTCAATTCTCAGCCGAAAATTTGGAATTACAGCTTTAGTGGTTGTTTTTTGAATGGTGTATTGATGAAATGGAGATAAAAATATCAAAGAAAATATTTTATTTCTTCTTTTTGATTCTTTTTCTCTCAAACTCTCTCGCACCACTTCTTTTTCTCTCTGATTAGCCCCCCCTTTCTTTTTTTCTTTTTTTTTAGCCTCTCCCTATTTGTCCTTATATAAACAAAAAAGTATAATATAATAATATAAAGATTATAATATAGATATTATATAAAGATATCTTATATATATGTTATGCTGATAGCTTTGGATGTCGGCAGCCGAGAGCTGACCAACATCAAAACAATTTTTTATTATGTTTCTTTTATAATATATATATATATATATAATATATAAAATATCTAAAATATATAATTTATACCAAAATACTAAACATATAATATAATAATATTAAATATATAATATAATAATATAACTTTTTATTATTTTATTTTCTATATATAAAATATATAATTTATACCAATTTATATAAAAAAAACACCAAAAATATGAACAAACACATAAAATTATGCAAAATTACAAAAATACTAAACTAATGAAATATTTAATATTTTAAAACAATTTGGCTATAATGGTGAAGCTTGTGATTAAAGTTCAAATTCCATCTCTCTCACTGAGAATTCTGTAAGAAACACATTCTAATTGTCATTATCGGGTAATCAAGAGAAAGCGCCCAAGTCTTAGGACCGGTCAAAATGGGGTGTCTACACCCACAAACTGATGGACAATTCGAAAGAACAATCCAGACGTTGGAAGACATGTTACGTGTGTGTGTTTTGGACCTCAAAGGTAACTGGGATGAGCACTTACCTTTAGTGGAATTTGCCTATAACAACAACTACCAAGCAAGCATTGGAATGGCATCGTATAAAGTTCTATACAGAAGGAGGTGTTGATCACCTCTGTGTTGGGCGAAAGTCGGAGATAGGAAACTGTTAGGCCCCGAGATCGTACAAGTCACAAGTGAGAAAATCTAACTCATCAAACAACGAATTCGCACTGGTCAGAGCTGCTAAAAAAGTTATGCAGATACACGGAGACGGGACTTGGAATTTCAAATAGGGGATCATATATTCCTCAAGATCTCACCAACAAGAGGAGTTATCCAATTTGGAAAGCGAGGAAAGCTAAACCCACGTTACATCGGGCCATTCGAGATACTGGAAAGAATTGGTCCTGTAACTTATCGCCTTGCACTACCACTTGAACTATCCAATGTCCGCAATGTGTTTCACGTTTCAATGCTCCGACGGTACCCCGAGATCCAAAACATGTCGTCGACTATGAGAACCTGGAAGTTCAAGAGGATCTCTCTTATGAAGAGCAACCAATGCAGATTCTCGATCGTCGTGATCAAATTCTTCGAAACAAGACCATACCGTTGGTAAAAGTCTTATGGCGAAATCATCGTATCGAAGAAGCTACATGGGAAACGGAAAGTCAAATGCGAGCCAAATACCCACACCTCTTCGAAAATTAAGGTACGTCAAGTTTGGGGACAAACTTTTATTTAGAATGGGAGAAATGTGACACCCTAAACGTTTAATTAAATATCACATAAATATTTATAGTTATATATAATTAGTGTATGTGATAATATATTATTAAATAAATAATAATAAATACAGAATCTAATTTGGCATTGGATCATCAAATATGGGATTAATTAGGGATTATTATTTGGGGTCAAATTAACATAAATATGGAATTATAATACTAGTTGGGCCAAATTAAAGTTAAAGATAGTAAATAAATAAATATAAAAGTAAGAGTAAATAAATAATAATAATAATAATGGGTGTGGTAGTAAAATAAATAATTAATTAGTGATTAATTTATTTATATAGTTATATTAAAAAACAGGGCCAAAGTGTAATTATCTTAAATATTTATTAAGATAAGTATAAATCCATGTGATTTATGATCAAATCTGGGAAAGGATTTGAGCTACCACGTGTTGGACTCAAGAGGCTTTTACCTCCCTATAAATAGGGAGAAGTTGATCAAACTCTGTGAAAAAAAAAAAAAAAAAAAAAGGGAGAGGCACGTAAGTTGCTAGAAGTAAGAACTTATAGTAGGAAGGTTGTGATAGTGAAGTAAGGCTAAGAGTCAATATTAAGGTGAGTTATATTATACCTTGAGTTGCCATAATATATTTTACGTATGTTTTGACTTACCATAATTTATTTTATACAAGTTGTATTTTATTAGTTATATTAATACAAGTTATGTTTTATAAATATTTCAATTGTGTGGATTAATTTCTGAACTCTGTTTATTTAAAATGAAACCCATGGATATGTTTGTTTAAATTTTGAAGAATATTTGACTATAACCTTATAAACAATTATGTTTTGTAAGTACCACATGGGAGTCCCATGCCTTGGGGGACTTAAATAACCATTGACCTCTGTTTGGCCACTTTGTGGTCCTCTGTTTGTCATGGATTCATTGACCTCTGTTCTGACTGTCACTTCTGTGACCTCAGTTCTGTTCTGTTTTGTACCGTGGTTATGGTTATTTATTTACATAATTTCTATATTTCAATTTCTGCGACTTAAATGATTTATTTACCAAATTGAGTTATGTAAATGTTTTTGCTTAACTAATTATCCATGGTTATTTTGTATTCCCTATACTCTTGGCATAATATTTCTCACTCTGCTGTGTGCTTATAGCTGTTACCCTTTCAAGTGACAAGATGTAGGGAAAACCCTTAACCTCACGTAATGAAATCTGCACAAGGAGTGATGTTGAACCACTATTTTGTCTTTCTTTTCTTTTTTTTAATATTTTTGCTCCCTTTTGTTTCTACTCGAGGCCGGTCACTGAATAATAAAATAATAAAAGCCTTCTAGATGTATTTTCTCTTATTAAAATTGTAAAATAGAGTAATTTCCTGCTTAATTATTTTTATTTCTGCTTGAGCAGTTTAATTTGCTACGAATAAAATAAGTTAATAAGTTGCAATTCCAACCCTAAGCCCCTGGGTTGGGTCGTGACAGACAAGAGAGTAATATTACATATAGATATAAAATATAGCCAGAGAAAATACAAACACATTCTAGAGAAAATTTCCATTCCATAATATTAAAATGCCAAAGAAATTTACATACACAACCAGAGAAATTTAAACATGACAGAGACACACAAGGAAGAAAAGTGATGTGGCCAGAGAAAATTATAAATGCCAAAGAAACTTAGACACAGACAAGAGAGCAATATTACATATAGATATAAAATATAACCAGAGAAAATTCAAGAAAGAAACATAAATCTAGTAAGCACAGAAGATGAAAATGACACATGCCAGAGAAAATTAAACATGGCAAGCCAGACAAATTTATAGAGCAGAGAAATTTGAATGAATTGTATTTGAAAATTACATAGAGAAATGCAGAGAAATTAACCATGGCAGAGAAAATAGGGGAATAAACATACTAGAGAAAATTCAAAGAAGAAATATAGATCAAGCCAATACCAGAGAAATTCAAATGACAGAGAAATTTACAGACAAAATCACACAAATATCTTCAAGATTAAGTTCAAAACTTAAAGAAATAACATTTTTCAAATTCATGTAGCTTTTTATTACTAAATTGAAACCTTAATAAATGGAAGGCTAATATTTTATGCAATTAACTGTGTTTCTAGAGAAAAACTCATTGAATTGTAGAAAACTTACCAGAGTAATGATGAAACCCTAATTACGAACTGATTTGCCCTGAGATGAAGATGCAATGAGATGAAGATGAACTAAAATAACGATGAACAGTGAAAACGGGTCAAAGAAATTTGTGAGGAAGGAATGGAAAAGATTTTGGCAGAAGATAATGAAACCGTAATGTCGATAGTGAAGATGATTGTGAAACCCTAATTCCCCTGCTCTCTTGCTCGTGAAGATGGTTGGATTTTTGGAATGGAACTGAGTCGTCGAAAGCGGAGTGTTCTCAGTTGATTTGTGAAGGGTATTTTGGTCCAAAAAAGAATTAAAAATGCGCACGTTCCAACTAAGGGACCTGATACCTCATCCCTTTTTTTGGTGTCCTCTATCATTTAAATTACTATTATTAGGGACTTTAAAAAAAATTCCCCTAAATATTATGATAGCTCATATCCTATCTAAAATTTTTTGAAATAATAAGTCTTATTTAGTAAAACTGAAAATATTATTAGTTTTTTTCTAATTTTTAAAACTAAGAACATTATCAACTTTGCATAGTAATGTTTCAGATAATTGTTTCACTAACTGATGAAAAAAAAACAAAGCATGAGATTAAACGGTTTTGTTAATTTGATTCAACTATTTAATAAAATTGAGAAGATTATTAATTTTTTTCAATTTTAATATTGAGATCATTATTAGTTGTTTCATTTTTAAAGTTTTTTTTTTTTTTTTTTCTATTTTGCACATCAATATTCCATCATCATACTCTTTTATAGACATAATTTTCAGTTTTATACAAAAAAATAATTCAATTTTTTTTACACATAATTTTTTTTTAGTTTTTTCAATTTGAAAATTGATGTTTTAAAGTTTTGAAAATCAAATAAATGTCAAATCATCATATTCATTTATAGATAATCATAAATGATGAATAATTATTGTTTAAAGGACAATTTCGACTATTAAAAATTTTAATGAAATTTTGAAGATCCAAAATTTTTTAATTAAGACTTAATAACATATAAATTTATAAATTAAAATTTGTATTTTTTTTGTTTAATATTTCGGAATGAAAATTACATCTAAGAGATGACATCCTTTCCTTAGAAAAGCCTATCATATCAACAAACTTCGAAGCTCTGCTGGTGGATCGTTCACTACAACGGAAGAAACTATCACCATAATACAAAAATGAAAACAGCTGTACAATTTACAGAGGTAATTGCAAGTCACATTAGACCCACCAATGACTTGTTTGACCATTGCTCAATCTTCCACCATGAACTTCCTCCATCCACCACCAATTAATTAGCATCTCATTCCACCTTCCACCCTCACTAGTAATATGTGATATATATTTATTTAATCAATCAATAGAAAATTAATTATAAATATAAAAAATTTATGTAATTATTCAATAAGCTAGTGCATAGAGAACTATATTTAGCACTCAAATTGAGTTACTGTTGGTTTTTTAGCTTTCGAAGGTTAATAATGTAATTTTAAGCATGCCAGTAAGAATCAATTAGTCCTTACAAAATATTAATTGCCAACCAATTATCAGACGATTGTGTTATAATTCCCTCAGTCTCAATAAAGAGGACTTTTACTGGTGGCTTGTTTAGGAGAATTTAGTAAATAACAATAAGTGAAGAACAATTTCATAATCTAAATTTCATTAAGTAAAATGAAAACTTACAATGATCTGACCCAATCTCGTAGAGGTTTACTGCAACAAGCTATTTGAAACTACTCCTAGGAAATGAAGTGCAGTACAGGAATTGAAGTGCAGAAATGTAAAGAACTAGAAAAACTGGAAGGAAAAACGAAGTAAATAAACTAGTTTTTTGATTTGAGCCTGGAGGCTCATTCTAGGGCCTTCTCTACTATTTATACTCTTCAATAATAACCGTCGAAATGTCCTCCCATGATTGCTCAATATCTCTCACAGTCAGTCCCACTATGCCACTCTTGCAGTTAGGCTTCCCTCATGATTTTGAATTTAAACTTTATGAGTAACCGTTAAGCCACATCATCGTGTATCTCTCGATTGTTCCAGTGCTACGCAAATCCATTATTACCAATATGAACTGCCACGTGTCTGACTTTGGTTGGCAACTTGTATTAATTTCCTAAATTGCCATTTCCATACCACGTGTTAAATTGTGATTAGATTTTACAAATTATACAGCCAACATTACCCCCCACACTAATATACCCAACACTTGGTGATATTATGAACTAGTGCAATCCACCCACGTTCTAGGATGTGCATGGACTCTATGTATTCTGGTAGTATAACTGCTTTTTGAATAATGAAGCAATGAACTTCATTAAATCCTTATATCTCGCACTTCCATTCTTTAAGTAGACGAAAAGACTGGTGCATCCCCAGTGGCCAATCACACCTTCTCTTACATTGATCGAGCATACGAGGAGTCTTTGGAAGATGATTGCAGGCCTCGAAAGAACCTTAATGCATTTATTGCTTACACCTATCCACCTTCATTTATACAAGTCATGGAAGCTTTTGCAAATTACCAATCTTTAGACCAAAAATCTGTCAACTACAAACCCTTGGACCAAGCATTTGCAAAAATGGATCTTGGAAGCTCCTCTTCTGCCCCATCACTCTCTGCATAGGACACAGCTGCTTCTTCTTCCTCCAAGTCTACTGGCTGGAGAAGTTGGCCAGAACCTGATGAACCCAAACTAAGAGAGCAAATTCACCATCGATTTGTTGAATTCGATGATCCTCTGTCGATCTCTCCTTCTGCTCGGAGCTCAGTGGTTTACCCCTATGTACCCATTGATCACCAACGCAGTCTGGAGGACAACTTACTTGTGGCATGGTACACGTCTTCCATGCCAACGAAGATACTACAAGCAACTCCTCATCCAGATGAAGCACAAGGATATAATCCGTTATTCTTGGCCAAGAAGGCAAAACTTTGCTCTTTTGATTGGCTCGAATGCGTTAATAACCCCCAATTTCCCTCTTCCTTTGGGATGGACCCCTCTGCACCTCATCTTCCTCAGAATCCTCATTGGATGGAGAAACTGAAACTTACTCTTTTTGAGAATCAATTTCTTCCTTCCTACCAACCTCCAGCTCTTCCCACTACATTTGAGCGATTCCAAGCTCAACTTCTGCTTGATGCCTTCTCTTACTTACCCTTCAATGTTCTTGGAGATGAGACTCCTCTCAAGAACTTCCGATGGGCCTGTGATATTGAAGGAGATAGAGTTCGAGATGAATGCTGAACAGCTTTTTCATCAAATAAGAACATATCAGCTGCAGCAACCCAGCTTTGATAGGACAGAAGACATAATAAAGAAGGAACAAAAATTCATTCACCACTGCTGGGTCAAATTTAATGAACTTGTTACTTTTTCCATTCCTTACTTTTATGAAATCGAATTAAGAAGAATTTCTAATGTAATTACTTTCATATCAATAAAACTAGGTTTTTTTTTTTCTTTCTCAATTTGGCATGATCTAGTTTTATGTTCTAATTACATGCTTGTGACCATTTTATTCACCCAATTCAAATAAAATTAGAGTTTCAAATTTACCAATTTTTTCCTTCGAAGCCTGATTTGAACAGTTCCAATGGAATACTTGAAACTTGATTTGAATATCTCCAACATATGGAGTACAATTGATAATCTTTGCCTTAGGTCTTCTCATTCCAATCTCATGGTCAATGTAATTTTAACAGCTTTGAATTGACCAACCTCTATATCAGAGTTACTTTTAAGTACTTTGAAGTACTTAGTAACAATGCTGCTTTTAAAAAAAAAAGGTTTGCTTTGACAGAGAATCCCAGAAGGAATTTTTCATGTTCAGGCAAGTCTTTTTGGATCTTGATCTCTTACTTGACTTAGTACTGGCTCTGCAACCTTGAAATCTAAAACATCAAATAAGAATCAAATTCCAGCTACAAAATACTTCAAAGTTCACTTTGAAGGATTTCATCCTTCTCAAGAAATCTAAAAGCAAGTCTCCAATCCCTTTAAAGCAGATCAAACCTGCATCCTCAGGAATAAAATGCGCTTCGAAGTCAACTTCCTGCTCTCGAAGCCTTGGTTGGTTGTTTGACATCTGGCTTTGGAGCCAAATCTTGACTTTGAAGCCAAATATTTGTTTTCGAAGCCAATCTGATTGTTTAAGATATGTTTCTCGCCCAAACAATCACCCTTTAGAGAAATTTTTTATGTTGCACTTTCAGGACTCCTATGAATTTTAAGACAAAGTCTTAAACTCATACGGGTTCCAAAATCAGCCAAACAATTTATCTTGGGTCTTTTTATCCATTTAGACAAATTGGGCATCTTTCGTATAAAAAGGTTTAAAAAACCTTTCCCTTCGCGCTTTTAACGCCCAAAAACACAAACCTTTCATTTCTATTGCTCTCTCCTCCTCTTTAATCTTTTCTCAGCTTCGTCCTCTGAAAACTCTTGTTAATGGCTTATTCCTCCTTTAAAGTACCAGTTGTGGAATGCGTGAGCCCATTCATGACTTTAAAGAGGTGTATCGACGAAGAGATATCCAAGCTCAGAGCTGGTGAACCGAGTAACATAGATAGTCGTCTTTTTATTCCTCGCCATAATGAACAACAAGAATACGTCTTAGGACCTATCTTCAGAGAAGCTCCAGCTCAACTTCCTGCTTTGTATCCTCGTCTAGAGGATCACTGTCTC
Source organism: Camellia granthamiana (assembly GCA_036172215.1). Taxonomy (NCBI): domain Eukaryota; kingdom Viridiplantae; phylum Streptophyta; class Magnoliopsida; order Ericales; family Theaceae; genus Camellia; species Camellia granthamiana. The sequence goes on along the minus strand of CM069908.1, from coordinate 144,156,595 downwards.
CTCTACGAAGGGGGTTTTGATTGGGAAAGCTAGAGGATAAACCGCCTTCACTGCTGCTGGCCCACATTGATGGCTGAATGGGTGTCACAACCCAAACCCGCCCTTATAGGTTTAGCATCGCAACCAGCCAGTAATCCTGGGATTACCGAAGGCCTCTGAGACAGATTAACATAATGTTAGGGGCTAGCGAAAGCAAATAGCAAATATATGACGTCCATTAAGCTGTGCAGACTTATATGAGACAGAAAAATTTTAAACTTTTCATTCATATATTTACACATCATCATATATATAGGCTAGACAAAAAGGGACTTAGCCCTATTTACAAAATAACAAAGACTTGTTTAACCAAACAAGAAAACAAAACTTAAACTTAATCACATAGCCATAACCACTTGACATATCCGAAACCTCCACGGAAGGCACATAAGTTGGCTAACAAAAACATATTCCAGGCAGACGCCTCTAAGCCTGGTCACGTGCATGATCACCTACATACATAAATAATATAGTAAGCTGGAGCCCAGTGAATAATAACAAAATAAAGGGTTTTAATGAAGGATATCCATCACAGAGTCAGAAATCAGAGTTTATATCAAAAACAAATTCTTATTAGAAACAGAGTCTTATGCATATTCAGATTTCAATCAAAAACAGATTCATATTTATATTCTTATTCAAATCATATACAGAAATCAGAGTTCATGCTTAATCTTACATAGTACATCCGTTAGCGCTAACATATTACATACAGAGTACCAAAGTTCATACTTGTCAATTCCATAGAGGAACCTCTGGCTGGGTATAGATAACTTGTCAGTTCTATAAAGGAAGCTTCGGACTGGGAATGGATAACTTGTCAGTTCCATAAAGGAACCTCCAGCAGGGTGCAGATAACTTGTCAGTTCTATAACTGAACCTCCAGACTGGGAACGGATAACTTGTCAGTTCCAAAAGGAACCTCTAGCCGGGTGCAAATAACTTGTTAGTTCCATAAAGGAACCTCTGGACTAGGAACAGATAACATACTTGTGTCACAGATTCTTATCGAAAATTGGACATTCATTCATAGTACAGAACATAATATTTCATAAAACAGATTTTATTCCATATACAGAAAATAATTTAACTTGAACATAACTTTATTAAGTTATTACTCACAAATAGCTACAGAAGCAAATCAGACAGACTGAACAGATCAGATAAATCACGCAGACAATAGCGCGTGACTTACACATGCACATAACATATACACATTGAAATACAATATCAATTCCTTGATCAAACTTGACTTTTCTTGTCTTTTCTGTCTTAGTAGTCTGAAGTTCTACTACGCTTACTTGGCTTCTTAATCAATTACTACTAAGCCCATGACTTATTCTTTAATCAACTAACTAATGTTGATTGCTAGCTTGTTAATCTTCATTGAGTCATAAATCATGTCTAGAATGCTTTGGAAAGAGATGAGAATAAAAATATGAATTAAATACAATTTTCCAAAGTATGCTGAAAAAAATAGGGTCTTCGCTCGAGCGGACCTTTGGTCGCTCAAGCGGTCTGCAAAGCTTATAAAAATACTGGTTGGCCTTAATGTTCGCTCGAGCGGTAACTTTTCCTCTCGAGCGGCCAACAAATTTCTTATGCTTTCAAAATCAACAAAATAATTTCTAAACACATTTTCAAAACTTAAACTCTTGCATGAACCAATTTACACATGTAATTTTATTAATAAAGGTAAACCCATGACTAATTTTCCAATTTCTAATACAAAAATTTCTTTGATCATTAAGATTAAAACAAATAATTTCATGAATATAATAATTCCAACATTCTTCTTCTTTGTTTTATAAAACATAAATTAAAGTTATAAAACCCTTTCAAAATATTTACATGTAAGAAATTTAAATCAAAATCAATCTAATTTTTTATTCTCAAATATAAATTATAATTTATTTCCAAACTTGTCCAAATTTAGATTTAATTTATTTTCTACATATCAAACCCAATTTCAAACCCACAAATTTTAAAACATGAATTAAACTTTCAAAACTCTTGAAAAATTCATAATGCATGTACAATTGAAACTCAATTTGATGTTAAGACAACTAAATTCAAACCCAAAGTAATTAATTTCTAAATTAATTTTCATAAATTTGAACATAGCTCCAATTTCTCATTTTCTTTTTAATTACATAAAATTGACTTCAACCTCTTTCTATTTTCCTTCAAAACATGAAATTAAAGTCATAAACCCTTAGAGAATCATTCACATGTATGAAATTGACATCAAAATTACTAGTTTTATATTCTTATAAATTTTCTTCATATAAAACTCCAAATTCAAACTCATAAATCTTTTAAATATGGCTTGCCTAAAAATATACAAACTCTTAAATAATTAAGAAAACTTTATCATTTTAAAACCATTTACATCAAAATTCCTTTAATATAAAAACTAAGTTCATTCTTCATATACTCATAATTTGTTTCCAAAATTTAGTTCTTGTTTCATCAAGACATGGAATCAATTCTTAGAAATATTTAATGCATGTACAATTAGTGTATCAAAATTTGTAAAATTTGTTCATGCATGTAGAAATGAAACTCAAATTCATGCAAGACTACAAGAATCAAACTCAACATAATTGATTTCCAATTTAACTTCCATAAATTGAACATAACTCCATTTTCTTCATCATCTTGCTAATTTCCATTTAATTACATGAAATTGAACCTAATTATCTCTCAATTTCAGCTTTTAGGTGATTTATCTACAAAACTTGAACTTTAATTTCTTACCTAAAATCTTCAATTTGTTGAGTCTCTTGATCAAGCTTTGAGTTTCTTCCTTTTGTCTTCATTTTCTTGCTCACCCTTTCTCTAGAGTTGAACACTCTCTCTCTCTCTCTCTCTCTCTTCCACGGTTTTCCTCCAGCCAAACCAAATTGATGAATGGCTTCAATACGCTATACCCCTTTCTTTATTCCATTCTCTTTTTTCTTTTTTCTTTTTTCTTTTTTCTTTTTTTTAATAAAAAATGGTGGGACACTTGTCCACCTTGAAATAATCCATGTGGTGGTATGTTAGGATTAGTTAGCACACTAATTACACATTAGTTTAATTAAATATCATTTAGTCTTGATTAATCATAATTAGCACATAACTTAATTAATCATAGCTAATTACAATTCCTACATGATTTAATTAGTTTAATTTGACTTCCATTAAGGCCCAATTAATTATATTTAATCTTTACGATTCTGAATCAGATTTTAATCAAACTCTCGAAGGCTCCAAATATTAAATTAAACTTATTGCCATCATCAATTTTGATTTCCCAAATCGTTAAGGCCTTCAATTTCAACTTAAACTTCAAAATCTTCGTCAATAAATTACATATTCAATTGAACACCTCATAAATAAATTTAATTCATAATAATCTTAATTCCTAATTCGTATAACTTAATTAACTCCAATTTGGACCCAATTAATCAAATCTCAATTTTATACATCTGAATCGAATATTTAATTAAACTCTCATATGGTCCGATACTCGAAATTTAAATAATTCAATTCACTATTTGTACTTTCTTGAGCCATTTAGGCTTTCAATTTCTAATTCCAAAATAAATCCTTAATATAACCATATATGAATCATCTCCATAATTTTCGTAAATCCCAAATTAAATTAGAATAATTGGCAATTAAATTTCAAATCTCCTTAATTAATTAAGTGCTAATCATTATACGTGATGGGGTCGTTACAATGGGACGAGATTGTGCCTACTAGAGAATGGGATCTGCAAGAGCTCTGTATCCTTGATGCCCTTCGCCTTTCCAGGTTTATTATCCCTGAGGATCCTTTCTTGATTCCTGCAGCCCCCTGTTTCTAGAATTTAGCTTTCAATTTTTTTCAGTTTCGGTGTGGTATGATGGCCCCCACCGTTTTTAATATTTTCCATCTCTTAGAGCTCTCACCACTTGGTACTCCCTTTACGCCTGGTTACCCAGACCTTCTAGTCAACTTCACCATTCCACCCTTGAACTCTTCCTTCAGTAATTTTGTAAAATTTGAGAACAAGAAGGTAGGTTCTGCAGGTGATCGAAAGTGCTTTTCCTTTATTCTGTATTGGTTATGCAAATTTCTCTTTTGTACTTCATCTCAGCGGATTATGCTTGAGTTTGCCTCACTTGCCAAGGCTCTTGTCTCGAAGAAAATGATAGCCTTGGCTCTTTATGTTTTAGGCCATGTTTATAGGGCATGTTCCCAATTTTATGAGAAACCTTTGGATGTTAACCAAGGAGACCCCCTCTGGGTATTACAACTCTAACTCTTCGCATATTTCACTGGTCTACACTCCAAGTGCTTGAGATTTTTGGTGCCAGAACCCACTACTTATGGAGAGAAATTTGCCTAGATTTCCTTATACCCCTCCAACTTTGCCTATTATTTTATTTTATTTCATCAACTCCCAATTTCTCCACTTCCTTCCTTCTTTTGTCCCTTCAAAACCAACATAGGACCAACTTGGCTCAAGGCATTTTTGGCTGATAGGGAATGCTCCAATTCGCTACACAAGGATATGTGGACCTCTATCTTGTTGCCAAGGGAGCTCTTTATTGGTACTTTGAATCTTCGAGCCTACAAATGTATATCTGAAGTTTATTGTCCTTCCTAATTTGCCAGGCAATTTGGGCTTACTCAAGGAATTTCTATCCCTCTCTGTAGCCTTTCTAATACCAATCTCATAGTCAGAGACTTGAAGGTACCCAAAACCAAATTGGAGGAAGCCACATTTAAATTGCTACAAGAGTTGAATGAGTTTCAATTCATCCTCTTTATCCCACATGGCATAACTTTGAAAAGATTTCAAAGTTGGTAGACAGCCAATATGGAGGTGCTCCTGGCAATTCCGCCCAAAGATCTGCTAGTGGAACTAGATGTGCCCTCTCAAGCTAAACCCAAAAAGACTGGGACCACTGTTACTGTCTCTACTGCCCCTACTATCCCAGCTCTTACTCTTGCCACCACAGAGATTACTCCTACTACCTCTCTTCCTCCTCTTAGAGTCACCAGGGCTACTTCAAAAAGAGGCATGCATTTCTATCTCTCTTGTCTCTTTCTTTATAACGCCTTATTCATCTACTTATAGCTTCTTTTTGATGTAGGAACTTCACAAGTAGACTCTTCTCAAAGGGCTCAAGCGCTAAGCATTCTTAAAGACAAGCAACAACAGCAAAAGAAGAGAAAACTTGTCCTCGGTCCTGAAGAGGAGGAGGTGCCTGAAAAAACATCACTTAAAAAGAAGAAGAAAACAATCTCCATTTATGATTTCAATGATGACCCTACTCATTAGGTAGCCGCCAAGGCAGTAAAGAGAGAGAAATCCAAGGACTTGGTGGTTTTCCAGAGATATGAGAAAAGGAGACAGCAGCAGATATTAAGGAATGAAGCTGCTGCTACTGACACACTCCAGAGGGAAACGACAATGAGGCAGCAAACCACCGAACATTATGCCCTTCGCAGTTCACCAACCATTATTACTACTTTTGAGGCTGGTAATTCCCTTTAGCTTCTCTAGTAATTTCCTTTCCCAAGTTTTCAGCAATAAAACTTACCATTGCTTTTTATTTTTGTCTTGCAGTAACAATTACCCCATCTCCTTCTTCGACAATGGCTTCTCCAGTCTTATCTGAAGTTGAAAGACCATTAGAAGCAACCTCGAAAAGGAAGAAGAAAATCAACACTAAAGTGCCCTTAAGTGTAGAGCCCATCCAAACAATACTTCCACTTCCTAGCTCTACATTTTCCATACCTTTTTTTAGGCAAGGCATTCCTATATCTTTATCCCTAGGCTTAACTCCACATCTTCCTCATCTAACCTTTACCTTAGCCCAATTTACTCTCCCTATAATCCTGGCTGCTCCTTCATCACCTGAGAAGGCCCCAATTGTCACCTCATCAGTGATAGCTGGTGCTTCTAGAGAAGATACTGGTGGCTTACCAATTTCTTTTTCGCTACCACCATCTAGCTCCAGTTCATCTTCCCTTGATTTACTGGTGGCCAGGACTATGGACATTGCCAAGGACACTTTAACCTCTTCTCCTATCCCTATGCAACCACTTTTTCCAGACCTCTCTATACCTCCAATGTTAATGGAAGAGATAGACATTTTTAAAGCCTGGCTGGCTAGCCTTTTTGACACACCTTCAACCACTCTAGCAGCCAGAAATGAAACTGAGCAATTGGCCCTTGCTGACTCCCTCTTAGAAATTTTTGAGAGCTCTCCAACCATCAGCAGAGTTTCTTTGCCTCCATTAGATTTAGGCACTTGTTTGGAATTACTAACATTATTTTCAAGGATCCCATTCGAAGCCTTACAAAGACCCGTGCTTAAAAATGGTTTCCTTCAATGCGGCAAAGTCATTGAGCAATCCAACATGGCCATTTCAAGCCACTTATCCCCGGCAGCAACTACCATAGATTTCTATGTCAATATTTGCCACATTGCTAAAGCTGCAGAGGAAAGGCTATTGAAAAACAAGGAATTTGTTTCCTATATACATGCTAAAGTATTTGAATTGAAGGGACAACATTCCTCTACTTCTCAATTTTGCATTCAGCTCTTGGAGAAAAAGGTCCAATTAGAAGAGGAGTTAGCAGCAGTTAACCTGGCTTTGGATCGAACTGCTACAAAGCTGTAGATTACCAATCAAGGCCTAGCTGACCGTAAGCTAGACATGGCTACAGCCATTCAGTTGTTCCCATCCCTTAGGAGTAGAGAATTAATTATAAGGGAACAACTGAAGCATTGTATTGATTTTTGGGCCAATCTATGGCTGCATGTACTTAACTCTTTATGAAATGAAATCCTTATTTATTGTTTGAGTGTTTTCATGCTTCTCTTGTTTAGCATTTTCTACACTTCTTGTATTTCCTACACAGTTGGATAATAAGGTTTTAAGTACCTGCCATTAATTTTCTTAGGATGCACGTATCCATTCAGATTTCTCATCCAGGCAAGACTCTATGAATTTGATATGGTCATTCCCAATTAGGTGACCATTTGCCAAACTTATAGCTCTTAATTCCTACTGGAAGTATTGTCTTCCATACCAAATCACCTTCATTAAAGCTAACGTGCTTGACTTTCTTATTATAGTTTTTGGCTGCCTTCTTCTTTTGGAAAAGAATACTATTTAATGCCAAAATTCTAGCTTCATCCAGATTTTCTAATTCCAAGAACATGCTCTGGTGGTACTGCTCAGAAGCTAACAAGTCCTGGCATTTCACCTTTAAGGACCTAATGTTAATCTCTACAGGCAACACTGCATCATGCCCATATACCAAAGCATAAGGAGTGACTCCAGTACTTGATCTTGGAGAAGTCCTATAAGCCCATAATACATCTAATAACAAGTTATGCCAATCCCTAGGATTGTCTTCCATAACTCTCTATATTCCTTTTTTCAAGGATTGTTGGATGATTCTAACTGACCATTTGCATGTGCATAATAAGGGGTGAAATTAATAAGACTAATTCCAAATTCTGCTGTGAAAGATTTTACCATCTTTCCATCAAATACCGCCCCATTATCTATAGTTATGGTCTGTGGGATTCCAAATCTGTGAATCAGATCTTTAACAGATCCAATAACTTCAGTTTGATCTACAGCCTTATATGGTTTGGCTTCGACCCGCTTAGTAAGTAATCTGTGACCACTAGGATGAAACAATGATGCTTCGAAGAGGGTGGATGTATTTTCCCTATCATATCCATGGCCCAACCTCTAAATGGCCAAGGCTTCACAACTGCATGCAAATCAATTATTGGTACATGTCTTATCATGCCAAGCTTTTGACGTACCTAGCAACCTCTAGCATACTCTATACAATCTCTAAGGATGGTTGGCCAATAGTAGGAATGCCTTCGAAGCAACCACCTCATCTTCACACCAGGCTGATGGGCACCACAAATGCCTTCATGGACTTCAGCCATGGCTGTCAATGCCTCCTTCGACCCTAGACATTCCAATAACAACCCATCTGCTCTCCTTTTGTAAAGAGCGTTACCATACACTATGTATTGTATAGACTGTAATTTAATTTTTCTACTGGCCTTCGAAGATGGGCCAGTTAAGTACTGCATGATTGGATACCTCCAATCTTGATCCTGTAAGTCATTATGATTGACTTCTAACACCACATTCCTTTTAGCTAAAGGTGGTATTAATTTTTGATATGTTGCTTAACATATGTTCACTTGAGTGTCATCCCTCCTTCTAAAATTCGAAGCCTTCTGAGCTACATCATTGGCTTTGTTATTCATGAACCTTGGAATATAAGTCACATTTACTATCTGAAACTGAGAAAGCAAGTGTACTGCAACAACATAATATGGTAACATGCTTGCACTTTGACATTTGAAAATTCAATTCACTTGGTTGACTACCAATTGAGAATCTCCAAATATATCAACTGTGTGAGCTTATAATCCAATAAGTATTTGCAGTCCCATTATTAAAGCTTCATATTCAGCTTGATTATTGGAACAAGTAGTTTCATCCACTCTAAAACCATGTGTGGTTTCTACCCCCTGTGGTGATTTGATTATAACACCAATTTCAATCAAACCATTAGCTTTTGATCCATCAAACCATATCTGCCATGGCTCAACATTGATCATACCAAGATCCATTATCTCCTGGGTTTCCGTTTGACATGAATGATCTGCCAAGAAATTAGCCAAAACTTGTCATTTTACTGTCTTTTGAGGGACATATTCTAAATGAAACTCTAACAAAGCTAATATCCATTTTCCAATTCTTCCTCTCAACATTGGTCTAGATAACATATATTTAACCAAGTCTGTCATTGCAATTACCGAGACAACAGTAAACAAAAGATAATATCTTAATTTCATTGCTGCAAAGTACAATGCAAGGCACAGCTTTTCTACAGCTGAGTATTTACATTCACAAGAATTTAAAAACTTACTAAGGTAATAAACTGCTTGCTCCTTGCCTTCTTCATTGTTCTGGTATAGGAAAACTCCCAATGAATCTTCTGCTGCAGTAATGTATAATTTCAAAGGCTTGCCGCTCTTTGATGGCATCAGCACTGGAGGCTTGGCCAAGTAGGCTTTAATTCGTTCAAAAGCAGTTTGATGCTCTGCTGTCCACACAAACTCCTCTTCATCTTTCAACTTTAATAAAGAAAAAAATACTTTAGTTTTCTCTGCAGTATTAGAAATAAATATTCAAAGAAAATTAACCGGACCAAGGAACTTTTGTACTTCCTTCTTACTTGATGGAGGCTTGGCCTCAATGATGGCTTTGGCTTTATTCTGATCAATCTGTATTCCCTTCTTTATACTATATACTCCAAGAAGTTTCCAGCAGATACACCAAAAGCACATTTGAGAGGATTAAATTTTAACTTGAACTTTCTCATTCTTTCGAAAGCTACTACCAAGTGAACCAAGTGCTCCTCCATGGACTGGGATTTTACAATAATATCATCAATGTAACACTCTAGGTATCCTCCAATAAGATCATGAAAGATAGTATTCATTACCCTCTAATATGTTGCCCCAGCATTCTTTAGACCAAATGGCATTTTTACCCATTCGAAAGTGCCAATATTCCCAAGACACCTGAATACTGTCTTGTGGACATCCTCCTTTGCAATGCAGATCTGGTTTTAACTAGAATGCCCATCCATCATAGACAAAATCATGTGCCCTGCTGAACTGTCTACTAATAGATCCACTATACGCATGGGGTATTCATCTTTTGGAGTTGCCAAATTCAGATTTCTAAAATCAATGCATACCATCATCTTGCCATTCTTTTTAACTATAGGCACAATGTTTGACAACCATTCAATATACCTGGTTGTTCTAATGAAGCCTGCTTTAAGGAGTCGAAGAATTTCCTCCTTCACTTTTTGAACCACTTCAAGGCTCATCCGTCTTGGTTTGTGTTTGTGTGGTTTGAAGTTAGGCTTCATAGAGAGCCTATGTTCCTGTGACGCCCCAAATTTAAGGACATCATAATAAGATTTAAAACTTAAAATCAATATTGCCACCAAGATTACTAACATCCATTAATTAACAACCCAAAATTTAAAGTTCTTATATCACAACTTAGTCTTAGTACATAACCGAAACGACACAAATATAAAAAGAAAACTAGAGAAAAACTAGAATTTTTAGGAAATGGTTCATGGAGCTTGGGCACTCTTCAAGCTAACCAAGGCTGAGTGTCGCCTTGCAAGGCTGAGGTGTCTCCTTCGGTTTCTTCGGTACCTAGCATAAAATGCTAGGGCAATGGGAATGCCAGTGAGCGACAAGCTCAATAAAATACTACAACCCGAAAATGCCCACCCCGATAATAATACTAACAATTCATGAATAATGTGTAGTAACAGAATAACCAGTAACATTTAGTAAGCATAAAATAAATGTTATCAGTTGAAATAATAACAATAAATAATAATAAATCAAATAAAAATATAACAAACGGAAACAGTATTTCATCATAACAAATATGTCCACATTTTTTTTTTTATAATTTTCATAGATTTAGTTTATTAGATAAATTTAGTAACTCCCCGCGGAGCACTATTTCCATTCAACCGCTAAGCAATGGCCACGGGCAATTCTGACTCCCCCTTGGTCAAATATTCAAATGTTACTTACAGTAACTACCAATGATGCCCACGCACCAGGGTTACATACCCGAGTCGTGACATCACGGTCTGCCCCAAGGAAACGGTCTATGTTGTGACACCCGCACCACCAACCTTATATCGCCTACACCGATAAGAGCCGAAATACTTTCCCGTGCCATGTTAGGGTTCGCAACTCACTTGCGCAAGATTCCAGACCGGGCTCACCCTATCACTTTTACATTTTAATGTATCATTAGTTAAATTCCGTGTCTCTTTTCTCGTTGAGATATTCACAATAATTCAAAATTTAATTACCAATAATGTTATACCAACTCATTAAAATCCGAACATAAAATATTACACGTGTCACACAATAATAAACAATTGTACAAATTTTAAATAAACAATTTATTTAAACCATGGTATGAAATAATAATTTAGATACCAAAAAAAAAAGAAATAAATCATAATTACACACATGCATGGACTTTTAATCTATAAGATTAAACTAGCACAATATTAATTAAACCACAATACACCCATACATGGATTACTAATTTACAATATTTGATGAATTAGACCAACACAATAACTGATTTTTATCCAAATAAATAATTAAAGTGATGATCTTAAATCTGTTCAGAAATTTTCAGGTTATACCTTAGGTAATAAAAATTATAAATCAATTATTTATACAGTTCTAAAATTTGTGAAAATGTACAGAATATTCAATAAATATGTTTAGGTCATTTTTCAGAAATAATTTCCCAAAAATAAGTTATAAATAAATAATTGAAGAGATAGTTTTTGATTCCTCCTTAATCTATCAAAATTTTCAGAATGTATATCTTGCAAATACAATTATAAATAAATTACTTATACAACTCTAAAATTCATTTAAATCTACAGAATACTCAATAAATATGTTATGGTCATTTTTCAGAAAGCATTTTCCAAAATAAATTATAAATAATTCTTAAAAATTTCAAGAGTGTTTATGACACAGATTTATCACATTTTCTTAAATTAATTCCATACTTAAATTTATAAATCAATTCCATGATCTAAAAATTTATTATGAAACTAGACTTCTCAAATTTCATTTTTTACTTAGAAATTATCAGATTTGGTTTAATATAAAATTTTTAATGATTTTTCAAACACATAATAAAATCTGTCTACAGCTCCAGATTTGGTTAAAAATATGTATAAATTCGTACAAAACTCAATAATTGTTGAAAAATTTTGTGGATGAACTAGATATCATTATAAACAACTTTGTAGAAGAAATTATCTTCAAATTTTGAGTATAAAATTGTCTAAAAATTCGTACAACTTTCTGACAGATTTAAAGGGCCAAATAACATCTTCAATAATCTTTTTAATGGCATAAACTACACATGCAAGTCCAAATTCCACAATATTATCATTATTTTCAGACTACCAACATTTGATACACCATCATAAATTTTCATACAATTATAAATAAAATCCTATCTACAAGTTTAGACATTTTATAATATGTATATAATCTGAAATTTCAAATATATAAAAATATGAGAGGGTTGAGATGGTTTTCTTACTTAATGGGGTGGTGAAATGGTAGGAAAGATTATAAGCTTCCTGGTCTTCTACTCTTCTTCTTCCTATTTTGACTGAACTTTGCTCAAAGATTTTTTTTTTTTTTTTTTTTTTTTTTTTTTTGTTGTACTCTTCTCCGATCAATTGAGGAGAAGGATGCAAACCACATGTGTATATATAGAAGGTCATCACCTGAGGCTTTCACATACTCTCTCCCTCTTTTCATTATTTTATTTAGCCACTTTCTCTCTATTTCAAGAAGTCTGATGGGTTGAGGTTCCTATATTAACATGCAAACAAGCATATGGAAAGTTACTCTGCAAAGGTTTGATTTTGATTTTGATTTTGATTTTTTTTTTTTTTTTGGTGTGTGTGTGTGTGTGGGTTTCTTAAAATTGATACACTAAGATTTTTAACTAAGGTTTTTAGTAAGAATAATTATCATATTAAATCCTAATTAAAATAATTTATAACAACAAATATTGAACACCCACAAAATTATTATTCTTAATAATGTCTTCGTTAGTGATTGAATTGGGTCAATTTAAAATTAACTTTTACACTAATATACATTTCAGATAGACTATAGATAAAATTAATTAATTAATTTATTTATTTATTTTCTTTTAAGAATAATTAAATGTGGGTTTTCACAGTTCCACTAATGACCTATCCAATCTTAGCAGTTCATTATAAGACCACGCAAAACAATCCTTATATTTCTTTAGGACTACCAATAACTGGTTCCTGTCAAGAGAACTCAACCAAGCACTGATATAAATGGGTTGCTGTGCAGAACTTTCCCCTAAATTGACTTCTTCCAAGGGGCCTTGTACTTTAGCACTTACTAATGCTTCTCTTTTAACTTCTTCTGCCTTCAAAGCAACTTCTTTGCTTTGTTCTGCTTCCACTTTCTTTGGTTCAACATCTTTGCTTCCTTCCTCATAGACAAAATCTGTCCATTAGGCTTCTTCTTCTTCTTGTATTTTCTGGACTTTTGTTTCGATGTTTAATGCATAGTACTTATCAAGGGTCAAAGGCCTGACTTGTTGTTGCTCCTGCTTACAGCCAACTACAATGGCTTCCCTTGCTTGTTCCTGAACCTTCTAGACTATTGATTTTATGTCCAATATTGAAAACTTTACTAAAGCCAAGGGTTTGGCTTCTTGGGTCTCATCTTCTTACCTACAACCAGGTATCATTATCATCTTTGATGACGAATTCTTCATTAGCACTCTCTGCACTAAGTGCTTTAAGTGTGCTACTTCTTTATTAGCCGTCACTTCGGCTGATCCATCAAGTTTTCTCAATATACTAAGTGGTGTCACTTCTTCAGTATACAACTTGGCCTCTGCAAAGTCAACACAAGTGATAAAGGGTTGAGGGTCTACATTGATCTCCTCTGCCTCTCCATTGCATAGGGCCACCATTATCTTCTGATGTAGAGAGGAAGGTACACATTTGTTGGTGTGGATCCAATCCCTGCCAAGTAAAGCATTATACTTGGCATTACTATCTATAACAGAGAATGTTGTCATGCAATCCCTGGTTCCCACACTCATGTTGATGGACAGAATACCCTGAGCCATTTGCTTATCCCCAGCAGAGCCAACAATGATCGTGCTGGTTGGGATTAATCTGGGATTTCTTTTTCCTAATTTCTTCAATGAGGACTTCGGAAGCAGGTTCACTGCTATCCCATTATCCACTAACACCCTATTCATTTATATCCCATCAAAATAAGCTTTGATATACAAGGGCTTAACGTGCTGCATCATAGATGTTATAGGATACGAAAGATTAATACTTACCTCCTCACTTTCATCTTCAGTCTCCATTGGTGTAGCCACTTCAGACTCATCTTGAATCATGCTAACCTGTGAATCTTCACTAAAAACTGGAATAGGGTCTTCTTCTTGACCTTCTTGGCCTCCATCTTCAACCTGGAACTCTTGTGGCAATATATATACCATATTTACTGACACTGGAGGAAATAAGACAAACTGAACTGTTGGCTGCACTTGTTTCTTTTTCAATCTAACTTGTTTAGTTATTTTAGAAGCATCCTCCATACTGCACTCTAGTACCTCAATACTGGTGACTTCCTTCGAATCAACTCGCTTGTGGTCTGCTCCTGTTGGCTTCTCGACCAAAAAGGTCTGTCCCGCCATGAAGGTTTCAAACATCTCATCTTCAACCATTTTTTTTCCTTTGGCCTAGTTCACCTTCTCCTTCTGTTTCACTGTCGTTTTCCATCAAGGCCTTTTCAAGACCTACTAAGTTGGATCTTTCCTTGGCGTTCAGTTCAGTATGAACCTTAGCCAACTGCTCTCTGTTGACACTTCTTTTGTTTTGAAGAGCCAATTTTGGATTTTATTTCTCTTCTATCTGGCCTTTTGACTGGGCCAATAAAGAACTCTCACTACTTTCCTTCAGATCCTTTTGGTACATGGTATACCTTCGCTGGATCTTTCTCCTTTGAGCCCTAGAGATTACTGGAACCATATCTGATTCCTTTGTTTTTGGGTGCTTGAGCAATACCCAATTATTTAAAGCCACCAAGGGAGGTTTAATCATTTTACCCTGGTCTCCGAAGACACTTCTCTGTGCAGGTATTTCCTTAGGCTTGTTCTGCATGACAAACCAGTTTGGCACCCCAAGTACCCATGAACTCACTAATTCAGTTGCTAAACTTGTTTTCCCAGTCTTTGAAACCACCTTCAAAGCTAACTTTTGAGGCCATTCACTAGCTCTGGCACCCTGTCTTGAGCCTAATTCAGGCCTTCTTTCAGAGTAATTGCCTTGCCTCTTGTTCGAATTTGACTTTGTAGGCCAATTACTGGCTTTGATTCCCTAACTTGAGCCCAATTCAGGCCTTCTCTCAGGATAATTGCCTTCCATCCTATAGTAATTGGGTGGTTTGAATTCATGCAAAGGTCTCTTACCCTTGGAATGTATTCCAATGGCTGGTGGTCCAGCCAAGAATGGCTGTTGTCTAGGACCAGTTGGGTATGGCCTCTTGTTGTAGGTATTGGTTGACTTAAGACGTCTCTATACATCCTTGTAATATTGTTTCCCATCAATTGGGAGCCCTGTCAACCATTTGTAACTTAACCTGCATCTAGGACATATCCTTTGCATGACAGCTGTCTCAAAAGAGTCATCATCCAGCACTTCCTCACTAGAGCCATCCTTTTGGTCTGCAAAGCTCTGTCCATTTGCTGGTGAACTTCTGGTATCCTTCTTGAAAGCAGTCTAGCTGGCAACATGCATCTACACATTAACCTCCTCCAATTCCTTCAAGGATAGGTTTTGAAAATCTGGCACGCCAACATTGATTATAACTTCCCCAATCTCTGGGAATGGGTAAGTGTCAATCCCCATAGCTTTCTCTACTTTGGCTAGGAACTTTAAACTCTCATTTCGAATCTATTCTCGAATCTTGTACCGAAAATAAATACAGTTTTTAGTTGAATAAGACCAAGAATTGTGCCATTTACAGTACATTTTCCCTTCAAGTTCTTTTAAGGTATGGATCTTAACTCCTTTTGGTAACTTTAGAAAATTTGTTGCAAGCAAATAATCAAAAATGTCATTTGCTTTTGTTAAATCAAAAGAATACTTCCTATGAAGGTCTTTCTTTTTAAATTGCTGGTCTATTATAGTGTCTTTATGAATTAACGCTTCACAAGTCATAGGCTCTTTCCCTACGATCTCTATTGCATCAATTTCATAATTAGGGTCCCTATAATAAGTCTTATATGATGCATTACTTCGATCATGTTCTTCCTCAAGTAAATATTCATATCTAGACACTTTATAGGTTAATTCCACTAAGTCTCGAAACTCAATTGAATTGAACTTCTTTCGAAACCTAAACTCTAAACCATTTTAAGCCAATCTCACAAATTCAAGCTCTGGTAGAATGACCCTACTGTCACGCCCCAAACCCGCCCCTAAAAGTTTGGGCATGACCTATTCAAAACAGACTTGAAACCTGATATACATAACATATGGGGCCTGAACGGAAGCACGAAATATGAAAATAATTAAACAAATAAACTCCATTGAGCTACTTCTACATGCCAGGATCTCATTCATCACATGCATTATAGTGGCTAGATAAATCCCAAACTATAACCCGGAGCATATACATGCACATTTACAGTTCCAGTCCTATGATTGGGTGTATACAACAAAATAAACATGAAAGTTAGATACATCACTCTTAGATGGACACCCCTAAACAGCCAACATCTTATACGGGGCTTGGACATATGAAGGTTGACAAAAGAAATCGGCGTCTTGGCTAGGACTGACCACTTGATTGGTGACCTACAGAAACAGACATAACAGAGAGTGAGCCGGGCTCAATGAATAGTAATACATAAATAAAATGATGCATAACTTGGAACATAATACATATCAACGCATATATAGAAATGCAGAGTTTACATAATTAGTCTGATTCTGTGCTAATTTTATAATGGCCTTAGGCCCAGTCTTAAAACATAATAGCTTGAGACATAATAGCTTGAATCATAACGGCTTTAAGCCCTTGAATATCATAGCATTAAACTTTTAAACATGTTGGCATAAAGCCCTTGAACATGTGGCACAAAGCCCTTGTAACTTGTAATGGTGTAAAGCCCTTGTAACTTGTAATGGCATAAAAGCCTCATAACTTGTAATGGCATAAAGCCCTTGTAACTTGTAACTTGTAATGGCATAAAGCCCTTGTAACTTGTAACTTGTAATGGCATAAAGCCCTCGTAACTTGTAATGGCATAAAAGCCTTATAACTTGTAATGGCATAAAGCCCTTGTAACTTGTAATGGCATAAAGCCCTTGAAAATGGCATGAAGCCCTTGAAAACATGTTGGCATTAAAGCCCTTGAAAATGGCATGAAGCCCTTGAAAACATGTTGGCATTAAAGCCCTTGAAAATGGCATGAAGCCCTTGAAAATGTATCTAACTTTGTAGCGTACTTAGACTTGTAACATATTTAAAATATACCTGAAACATGCTTGAGCTCGTAACTTACTTGAAGCATACTTGTAACATACTTGAACTTGTAATATACTGGGAACCATACTTGAAACATGTTTGAACTATACTTGAAACCATACTTGAACTATCATTGAAATATACTTGAAACCATATTTGAACTTGCAACATGCGTGACTTAGAACATGCATGAACTTGTACCATACATAAACTTGTAACATATTTAAGCTTGTATCGTACTTAAACTTGTAACATACTTGAATTTCTAACATACGTGAACTTGTAACATACATGAGCTTGTAACATACGTAAAACTCGTAACATACTTTAACTTGTATATACTTGAACTTGTAAATTTACTTAAACTTGTACATACTTGAATTTGCCACATAAATAAACTTGTAACGTTTTTGAGCTTATAGCATATGTAAACTTGTAACGGACTTAACTTATAAACTTGTAACACAACAAAATAACTTCCAATTCACATGGAGTCACATAACTTTCCAATTTTCATAATATTTGTAGAACACTCACAAAGGACAGAGCATTAATGACAATGATTATCAACAATAAATAACATGTACATTTTTGTACTACTACTCACAGTGTTCAGGTGCTTGGTCCGCCCCTGCAGCTGACCCTATACAATTCACGTAATTCAAACATAATTCATCATAGTCTATTCAATTCAATATTAGTTAACACAATATAATCCAACAAGGTCAACACCACTTAGTTCATTAACACCATTTACAATTCAACATAATGCAAAATAAATCCTTGAATCATATTCCAACATTCTAAAACCAAGTTCATATCATCTATATCATTAATAAATTATTGCCCAATTTTCCCTTCACATTACAGCATGAATTACAATGTTTACACCATAGTTCATTCACAAATTTTAAACATAATTTTCAAGTATCACCAAATTCCAATTAAACTTGCACATATGTAATTCAACCTACTAATTTCATGATTCTACTTCCAATTTGAGCCAAATCATAAATTAACATCATTACCCAACCTAGGGTTTCAAGAAAACATTGAAATTTAAGAAAAATTCAACTTATTAACCCATCACTTTTCATTCCAATTTTTCCATTGATTATACACCTAGGATACATGGTCCATCACTTTAACCCATCAATTTAACTCTCAAGATTCCTTACCTCAAGAATTAAGCAAGCCTTGGTGAGATTCCTCCATAATTTCGAAATTCCAATCGGTTGCAAATGTTGATCTTCATGCCTTCTTCATTCCTTGGTGGAAAATCTTGATCAAAACTTAGAGAAATGGTGAGGATTTGGGATCAAAACCCTAGGGTTTTCGGACCTAGGGAGAGAGGAGAGAAGAGGGGAAAAGGAAAATGTGAGAAATGATCCAAAAATTCTGGTTTAAAGCTGCTGTCCCGTAATTCCCGCTCGAGCGGAGAAATTCCCGCTCGAGCGGACCTGTTTTCAGCACAGATCCCGAAACTTTGAACAGGTATAACTCTCCCATCCGGACTCCGTTCTAGGTCGTTCTTGTGGTCAAATTGAAGCCCCAGAGATAAGCTTTCCAATGGTTCCAACCTCACATCCAAATTCAAAATGTGGAAAAAGAAAAGGGCAAAAGAGTGATGGCTGATCGTAGATTACCTAACCGAATTATATTCTTTGGTCCAATCTTACTTTACCATCACACCACCACCTCAAGCAATACTCCAAAATAGATAAAAACATTCTCAATTCCAATAGATATAGTTGAATTAAAACACATTAACCCCTAAGTAAATAAGGATGACTTTTGGGGTCATTACATTCTCCCCACCTTAAGAAGTTTGGTCCTCCAAACTTGGTTTACCTGGTTATAAGTTTAGTTCCGCCCTGACATATAACATTTCTCAATCATTTCATAAACTATCAAATGTAATTCAAACTTGGTAAGTTCACAAGGAACTCCCATTATCACAATTCCTCAAAGGTATATGCTTTTCACAACAAGTAGACCCATAATAGCAATTAAGTGCTAAATCAACGACTTCTGGGTTCTTTGCTTATTATCTGTATGAGACTTATCAGTTTAAATCAAATCTCTAACAGGCTCAAATTTAATCAATACTGGCTTATCTCAAAGTCAACCTCATTTATCATAGAGTTATTATATTCTTGGGCCATGGGCCATAGTTAGTAAACTGTTCCTAGCATGGACAAAAACATTTTCCAAAAATATGTAATACGTAAGTTCTTCAAACCCTTCATAAGTACACACACTACGTTGTGCAGAGATATTACTCAGAAACTCAGCAGACCTTTCAAAAATATCAGATGATGGGAAAAATTCCCAGTAGCATTAAACTTATTTAAACTTTGACAGAACAATCCCCGATTCAACTTATAACAGATAAGACAGGATAACTTGAAGCTCAACATAGAGCCTTTATCAAGCATGCCACAATAAATTATCAAATGAAGAATTCATTCATGCATAGTGAAATATCTCTATTAGAAAACTTGTCATATCTTGAACGTTCAGAACTTCGTACATTTCGGGAACTTATCCAGAAAATTTATCATATCATACACTGGTCAGAAGTTCGTAGCATTTTTATCATTTCAGAAAATACTTATCATATTAAATATTGCATAATCCAAAGTATGGATTTCATGAAACATTGTATAATAAAATCGTTTTCGACATCCTTTACACATCATGTTATAACATAGCATATACGGAACGGATAAATAGGACATATTCATACATATTCTTAGTTATGCTTGAACCAAAAATCGAAATCAGAGTTTATGCTTGATCATAATCCACCCGTACAAGACCGTCGGTGGCAAAACATAATCCACCCGTACAAGACCGTCGGTGGCAAGAGATATCGTGCAACATACTTAAACCACGGTATTATTACCCCTGGGCAAGGGCCTTGTATTAAGGATGCCATGAATACGTTTACATATATGGATCATCATTCCTTATTTCGTAACGTAATATATCAGAAAATAAAGCATTGCTTGTCATATCATACCATTGCTGTGCGCTTAACAAAATAGAATAATTCTCGAATACGTAACATGATTCAACTGTTATACAAAACACAACTTATCAAAGTACGTATTGCAATAACCTTCCAAATCATAAGTCCAAATAGTACCACGATAAGGAAGACATAACTATATCATGATTAAAAATTCCATACGTCGTGTTTAAGCAATTCATCAAATTAAATAATAAGCGACTATCAGTTCAACAATAACAACCAAAGACATTAATTCCTTAGGTCCGAGGTCAACTTATACAAGGTCATACTTGTCAGAAATACCGGATGTAATTGATGGTATGACATCTCTAAATAACACAGATCACGTAAGTTTCATTCCAATGATCACTCATTTGCGGATCACAATAAAGGAACAAGCCCTGAAATAATTCTCATACAAATGTCTCATCCTTATCAATAGAAACACAACTTCCCCATATCACTAAACGTTCATAAAATTCTTCCGAACATTATGTGATCACAAATTATAAGACTTGTATTTATTACTATTCCAGGTAACAATTTTCGACATCCTAACTCTTAATCATGCGTTCCATGCTCGTTATCAATCATCAACTATTCCTTCGTGTTTTCAGAACTCAACAGGTGTATACTTCTCATTAGTCAAGTCCACACCCTACAATTTCCTACACCTTAGCCTTTGTTTTTATGGACACCGATTAAACACATACTTGTAATCTCATCAACATAACTTAATTAAGCCTTAGGGATGTCTAAAATGTAATGTGGATGCTTAAAACATACTTTAAAACATTTTCTGAAATTTCTGAAAAATAGGTCCCCGCTCGAGCGGCAAAACCCCCGCTCGAGCGGACTGTGAACTGCGGCAGAGATACTGGATGCATGAAATCCCCGCTCGAGCGGCAAAACCCCCGCTCGAGCGGACTGTGAAAATTTGGGTGAAAAACCAGTCCATTTTTCTGTCAAACCGTGGGTCTCCATTTTTGTAAAATCAACTTCCAAAATCATCAAATTCAAGGTCCAAAACACTTGAATTAAGCTTCAAAACTAAACTCACATGAGCACGTAAAAGATTAAGCTTTGAGTTGAGATAGAAAGCCATAACCATGCATATAAAAACTTCCTTTCTTAAAATCCATGGAGGTTTCCCTTACATGTGAAAATTATGCTAGAGAACCATGATTTAAAACATGAATTCATAATATGATGCCATATATGCTCATAGATGTTCCATGGGTTAAAAACATCATATAGTATCATCAATCATCCATAATTTCCCTTTCATTCCACTTACTTACCATGAGATTATGCATGAATCAACTTTACTTCAAGAAATTAGAGAAGATCCTCACTTTGTAAACCTTAAAGTTCAGATTTCAAAGTTTAAATTTTAGCTTACAGGTTTCCATAACCAAATTACAGTCACTAAGAGAGGTCATTATAGGCATAACTTTTCTTACGGCCAGTTGTACTCAATATACTTTCAATTAGTACACAAATACATCTTATCAAAATACTCAAATGCAGTACTTTCTCAAAATCATAGACCTAAACATTGTCAGGTAAGGAAAACATAATTCTAACTTAAAGTTAGAGTATCATACATAGCATTTCCTTGGTTCTTAGAAATATCCCACGCATAGAATTTAATCAATTCACCAATTTACTTAAAGAAATGCCAAAATAAAACTCATTATATCGTCGCCATTTCACACAAATGACTAACAACCAACATTATATAATTTATTTAATCTTTACATAAGAATCGTCTTACCAACCAGTGAGGGTTCGTACCCTCACCACGCTTCCTCTGCGCGACTTTATTGATTTAGTCCCATTTACAGGTCTTACCCTGTTCTGCATAGCAATCAATCACAATATATACAAAACAATGTATAACAAACATGAATAATAACCATTGCCGTTAACGTCATTACGTATACCATTAACGTTGCTATCAACTCCTTTCATATGCACTAAGAATGTCATGCATGATGCCTAAGTCTTTTCTAGACATCCTAAAGCTCAATGGATCCGTGTGTGAGATAGCAACTCGTGCTCTGATACCATCTGTCACGCCCCAAACCCGCCCCTAAAAGTTTGGGCATGACCTATTCAAAACAGACTTGAAACCTGATATACATAACATATGGGGCCTGAACGGAAGCACGAAATATGAAAATAATTAAACAAATAAACTCCATTGAGCTACTTCTACATGCCAGGATCTCATTCATCACATGCATTATAGTGGCTAGATAAATCCCAAACTATAACCCGGAGCATATACATGCACATTTACAGTTCCAGTCCTATGATTGGGTGTATACAACAAAATAAACATGAAAGTTAGATACATCACTCTTAGATGGACACCCCTAAACAGCCAACATCTTATACGGGGCTTGGACATATGAAGGTTGACAAAAGAAAGCGGCGTCTTGGCTAGGACTGACCACTTGATTGGTGACCTACAGAAACAGACATAACAGAGAGTGAGCCGGGCTCAATGAATAGTAATACATAAATAAAATGATGCATAACTTGGAACATAATACATATCAACGCATATATAGAAATGCAGAGTTTACATAATTAGTCTGATTCTGTGCTAATTTTATAATGGCCTTAGGCCCAGTCTTAAAACATAATAGCTTGAGACATAATAGCTTGAATCATAACGGCTTTAAGCCCTTGAATATCATAGCATTAAACTTTTAAACATGTTGGCATAAAGCCCTTGAACATGTGGCACAAAGCCCTTGTAACTTGTAATGGCGTAAAGCCCTTGTAACTTGTAATGGCATAAAAGCCTCATAAATAGATAAAAACAGATAAAAACATTCTCAATTCCAATAGATATAGTTGAATTAAAACACATTAACCCCTAAGTAAATAAGGATGACTTTTGGGGTCATTACACCTACACTTGTTTTGTACTCTTTTGAATCTGGCAACAAATTGACCAGCCTTCTTATCAGGCCTTTGGCTCAACCTTGTCAAATCTGCTAATGCACCGGCTGTGTTTATGGACTTGATGAATCAGATCTTTCGGGAGTTCTTAGATCGCTTTGTGGTCGTTTTCGTGAACGACATTCTGATTTATTCACCTTCTGAGAAGGAGCACGAGGAACACTTGCGAGTGGTGCTCGAGTTGCTTAGAGCCCATAAGTTGTATGCTAAGTTTGGGAAGTGTGAGTTCTGGCTAAGAGAGGTTAAATTCTTAGGCCATGTGGTATTCGAGGAAGGGGTGACTGTAGATTCATCCAAAATAGAGGCAGTACAGGATTGGGCACAACCGAAAAATGTCTTTGAGATCCGTAGTTTCTTGGGATTAGCCGGGTATTACCGTCGGTTTGTGAAGGATTTCTCCAGGCTAGCTTTGCCTTTGACTAGATTGACGCGGAAATTGGTCAAATTTGTATGGAGTGAGACTTGTGAAAAGTCGTTCCAAGAGCTTAAAGTTAGACTCACCACCGCTCCAGTCTTGATTATTCCAGAGAGGGGCTTAGGTTATACAGTGTATTGTGATGCCTCACGAGAGGGTTTGGGTTGCGTATTGATACAAGAGGGGAAAGTAGTAGCCTATGGCTCACGTCAGTTAAAAACACACGAGAAGAATTACCCTACTCATGATCTAGAGTTAGCAGCTGTGATTTTTGCCTTGAAAATTTGGAGGCACTATATGTATGGAGAGAGGTTTCAAGTATTTTCAGATCATAAGAGTCTAAAGTATCTGTTTACACAGAAAAACTTGAATTTAAGGCAGAGAAGGTGGATGGAGTTCATAGAAGATTATGACTTTGAGTTGCATTATCATCCGGGGAAGGCCAATGTTGTGGTCGATGCCCTTAGTAAGAAGTCTATTAGTGATGTAGCTTGTATTGATATCTAGGAATGGGAGATGTTGGGTGCTCTTTGTGAGTTTGACATGCATCTGGGCGAGTCTGTTGAATTTGCAGCCTTGTTTTCTGTAGTTGCAGAACCTACGCTTGTGAACCGAGTGTTAGAAGCACAGAAGGGTGACTTTGAAGTAGAATCCCTCCGAGAGAAGATCTCCAGTGGGAAGGTAGACAAGGGTTTGACGGTGTATCCTAACCTGAGTGTGAGGTACCGAGACCGCTTGTTTGTGTCGGAGTCTTGCCAAGAGGAAGTACTCCGAGAGCTTCATCATTCACGCCTTACGGTGCATCCGGGAGGCACAAAGATGTATCATGATCTGAGTCACCAGTTCTAGTGGAGAGGTATGAAGAAAGATGTGGCGGTGTTTGTGTCAAAGTGCCTTACTTGTCAGCAAGTGAAGGCCGAGCATCAGAGGCCAGCGGGTTTGTTACAACCCTTGCCTATAGCCGAGTGGAAATGGGAGCACGTCACGATGGATTTTGTCGTGGGTCTTCCGAGGACTCAACGGGGTAATGATGCCATTTGGGTGGTAGTGGACCGGTTGACTAAGTCAGCGCACTTTATTCCTATGCGCGTGAGATATTCGGTAGATTATCTTGCCAACTTGTATATTCGGGATATAGTGAGGTTGCACGGGGTCCCAGTGTCGATTGTCTCAGATAGAGATCCGCGTTTCACTACTAGGTTGTCGCAAAGTTTGCAAAGTGCCTTGGGCACTAGGTTGACCTTTAGCACGGCCTACCATCCTCAGACTGATGGGCAGTCCGAGCGCACTATTCAGATCCTTAAAGATATGCTACGAGGCTGTGTCCTTGACTTTAAGGGGTCGTGGGACACCTACCCTTAGTGGAGTTTGCCTATAATAACAGCTTCCAATCGAGTATTGGTATGGCACCGTTTGAGGCCTTGTATAGCTATCCATGTAGATCTTCAGTGTGTTGGGCCGAATTGGGTGATGCACCTTTGTTGGGCCCGGAGTTAGTGCGGGAAACGACGGAGAAAGTGACACTTATTCGTAAAAGGCTAGTTACAGCCCAGAGTCATTAAAAGAGTTATGCCGACCGTAGAAAGAGGCCTTTGTGGTTCGAGATGGGTGATCACGTCTTTTTGAAAATATCACCTAGACGGGGTTTGATGAGGTTTGGGAAGAGTGGGAAGTTGTCCTCTCGGTTTATTGGCCCTTTTGAGATCCTTGAGCGGATTGGGGAGGTTGCTTACCGTTTAGCATTGCCGCCGCAACTGTCCGGAGTGCATGATGTGTTTCATGTTAATATGCTTCGGAAATATAAGCCGGATCCGTCTCATGTATTGGATTAGACCGACTTAGAGATAGACGAGGATACCTCGTATGAGGAGAGACCGGTGCGAGTCTTGGATAGTCGGGATCAAGTTTTGCGAGGCAAGACGATTCCCTTGGTCAAAGTATTGTGGAAACATCATGGAATTAAGGAAGCCACTTGGGAACGTGAATTAGAGGTCCAAGAGAAATATCCGGATCTGTTTATTAATGTTTGAGAATATGTTGGAAATCTTGTTTTGTTGTTGAACTCTAAGAACATTGAATATGTTTGGGTTGTAAAACATTGTATATGTTTAAATTATGAGAACATTGTATATGTTATGGACATCTTGGAAACATGAGTTTATTTGTAAACATTACATATGTTTGGGAATATGGAATATCACATGTATTGTATTACCTTGGGAGCATTGTATATGCCATGTACACTTCTTGAAAATATGAATTTTGATTAAACATTGTTAATGTTTTGGAAATTGTGAATTTCGATTCAATGTGGGGCTCGTGTATCGAGTTGGTGAAAATGAATGACCGGAGGATGGGTCACGGTATTGAATTTGTAAGAATAACATGGTTGGGAATGACCAAACGTTGATTTTGAACTTAATTTGTAATTTCGGGGACGAAATTCTTTAAGGGAGGGAAGTTATAGCAATCCCGGTTTCTAACTTGACATTTACGGTGTTTCGGACTTAGGTCATGTGGTTTAACGTTGTTGTTTATGTCTTTCCCTCTTATTGCCCTTGAATTTGAATTTTGGGATGTCTTGGGCGTGTTCAGAACAGGTTAGTTGGTTGTTGGTCTAGAACCTTGCTGCCTAGAATTTTAGTCTTCCGCTCGAGCGAGGTTTGCAATCACTCAATATTTTGTGCGTCTACAAAAAATATTGCGGAAGTGTTTTTCACGCTCGAGCAGAGATTTTTACGCCCGAGCGGCCTTTCTTGCGTTCGAGCAACTGTCTGAAGCCTGTAAAAATACTGAACGAGTGTATTCTACGCTCGAGCGGGTATCTTTGCGCTCGAGCGAGTAGTGCCTTGCTGTTGTGCCTTGGCGCTCGAACGGCCTTTATTGAGCTCGAGCGGGTATAGTTTTTGTATCTGACGCTCGAGCATTAAACTCTCTGCTCGAGCGAACTGTGTGTATATCAGATCACGAAAGTGACATTTTAAATCACTTTTTTCTGTCATTTCTCTCTAAAACTTTCCAAAACCTTAAGTTGAGAGCTTCTCTCTCTAAAATACACTCTCTCTCTACATTTTCGCTTTGATCTATTGATTTTCAACCCTTGTGTCTTCATTAGCTCTTCAAAATCTTCATTTTCATCCGAGTGGAAGTTGGTTTCGTCGTCTTTGGAGCTCATCTCTTGCTTGGCTCGTCTTCTCTTCTTGAGATAGGGATATTCTACTCTCCTTTATGGGTTTTAACATAAGTATTAGTCATTTTGTATAAATGGTGAGTTTGTGGAAGATTTGGATAAAGTTAAGGTTAGGATTTTGATATTTGAAAGAGGGGTTTTCTATTTTGGGTTCTATATGTATGTGAAACCATAAAAATGGGGTTATTGGTGTATAATTGTTGAAATGGTGAGATTTGGACCTTTGGGTCAATGTTGTGGAATTTGGGAGAAAATGCCCTAGTTTGGAATTAAATAACTATTTTGTATAAATAGTAAATTTATTATAGAATTATGGAATTGGGAAGGATTGTGATTAGATGGTGTGGTTGGATGAATAATCACCCACCTATGGAAAATTTGATAAATTATCTGTTTGATAAATTTATTATCTGTTAAGAAATAATTATTTTGGGCTATCGGTGGAGGATAGTCTTGATTGTGTTGTAGACACTGCATGATGATTAGGTAAATTGAAACTAATCAATTGAATTATGTCATTGAATATGACGGTTGGATTAAAATGTTGAACATGTGAGTTGTTGGGTCATTGTATATGCCAACATGTTTAATACATTGTATATGTATCTTTGTATGGGAGAAAATATGGGATGTACTCCATTGTATGGGAGGAGATAGGGGATAGACTCCATTGATAACTAAGTTGGTCGGAGTGTCCTGAGTGAAAGTCCCGAAATCTTATTTATTTATGGGTGCCAGTTCCCTCGGACGTAGTTCCGTAAAATGGCAAGATATGGAAGTGTATGAATGATGTTTATGATTGAAGTGTTGATAAATGAGTTGTAGTCTCATTCTGAATTGTTTATATGATAATGAATTATGTCAATGAATTGACTGAGTAATAACCGGAAGTGAATTGAAATGTGGGTGTCAATGTTGATTGATTATGGAAAAGGTTTAAGATGGTTCATAAGTGTTAAACATTTATCGAATGCTAATGTTTTAGTTAATTCTCATATGTTGTTTAGCATATCTCTACTGAGCATTGACTCACCCTATTTGGGACATCATTTTTCAGGAACAGGTGGTATGCCGCCTCTAAGATCTTAGCTTGGGAGGTTTAGGAGTTGAAGGCTCCATGTTTTGTTATTTTGTTTTGTTGATTAAATGTAAATTCAAGCCGAGGGCTTTATATGTAAAGAGTTAGAATTCTTCTTTTGTTGTGACCAAGTGGTAACTTAGAAAGCTGTAAGCCCATAGGGCATTTACTTTGTTGATAACATGTAATCTTTTTGTAAAAAAGACTCTGATGAATAAAAATGTATTCTTATCCCTATGTTCATGAAACTTGTTAATGACTGATTTATGTCTTAAATTGAAGGAATTACATTCTGAGTTGTTGGTCTGTTCAACCATAGGTTCTGATGAGATAGGTGCTTCTATAGGATGTGTTATCACATTATCCTCTGGATCAGGTACCTCTACTCTATACCTTCTTCCAAGCGTTCATTTTTTCCTTATCTCCTATGTCTAGCCATTTTAAGGTCCCACTAGGCGTGCCAAAAATATATGCTAGCTTTTTGACTTTTGAAGGTTAATAATGTACTTTTAAGCGTGCCACTAAGGATCAATTAGTCCTTACAGAATATTAATTGCCAACCAATTATCAGACGATTGTGTTATAGTTCCCTCACCCTCAATAAAGAGGATTTTTACTAGTGCCTTGTTTAGGAGAATTTAATAAATAACAACAAGTGAAGAATAATTTCAGAATCTGAATTTTATTAAGTAAAATGAAAACTTACAATGATCTGACCCTGCCTCGTAGAGGTTTACAGCAACAAGTTATTTGAAATTACTCCAAAGAAATGAAGTGCAGTACAGGAATTGAAGTACAAAAATGTAAAGAATTGAAAAAACTAGAAGGAAAAACGAAATAAATTAATTAATTTTTTGATCTGAGTCTAGGGGCTCATTCTGGGGCCTTCTTTGCTAGTTATACTCTTCAATGATAACCGTTAAAGTGGGCTTCCAACCGTCGAAATGACCTCCCATAATTGTTGAATATGTTCTCTCACAGTCAGTCCCACTATGTCACTCTTGCAGATAGGCTTCCCTTCTAATTTTGAATTTAAACTTTATGAGTAACCGTTAAGGTACATCATCTTGTATCTCTCGATTGTTCCAATGCTACGCAGATCCATTATTACCAATACAAATTGTCACATGTCTAATTTTGATTGACAACTTGTATTAATTCTTTAAATTGTCTTCTTTATATCACGTGTTAAATTGTGATTAATTTTTACAAATTATACAGCCAACAATTTCTCATGACAACTTTCTAGCCGCCTAACAACCTACAACGCTAATTATTATTCCGAAGTTAGGAAAGTAAGCCTCACTAACCTAAAGTGGAAAATAACAAATAGAATCTGTTACAAAAATTGGTTAACACAAGTCCAACACCAAAGATGCACCAAGGCCAACAACGATGGCATGAAGTTGTTCACATTTAAGAAAAATTAAATAACTATATATAATCATATAATAAAAGAAAAAATAAACAACATATCAAATTATTTTTAGAAGAATCAAATTCATAATCTTATATCACGTGCTAGGTCAAGCCTACATGACTAGTAATATTTAAAAATTTTAAAAATTTTATTAAAATTTTTATTAAATATTTCATATAAGTGTGGAATTCGCCCCACGTGGGTCACCATCCGCGTTATGCATGTAGGATCGTTGTCACTAATAGGATAAAATAATGATCAGATGTGGAAAAATAAATTTTAAGAAATCGGAAAATAAATTAAAACAAGATAAAGTTCAAATAATGGCAATCCTCCAATAGATGGCAAGCACATACAAACAATTCAGGGACATTATTTAATTATTTAAAATAAATAAATTCCTTGTCATGTCTGCATGGCTTATGTGGCAACTCCTAATTGGCCAATTGAACACTTTTTTTATGACAAAACATTAGCTTCTATAAAGCCAAGATTCCAAACATAAAATTTTACAACTCGCTATTTTATTAGTCAAAAAACGGACAAAACAAGAAAGTAAAAGAAGAACAAACTTTTGTTCCTATTAACAAAAAGAAAAAAAATTAATTTTTTAATTAAAATTTATTATTTAACAATTAAATTAATTACAATTTGAAATTGACCAGTGTAGGCTTACAAACAACGAAATTATGTTTAGAATTAAAAAAATGGGTGAAATTGTGTTAAATAAACACTTTAAATTTTCATAAAATTTATAATTATTTTAATGGGTAAATTGAATTAATTTTTCTTGATATTTGTAAAAATATAAATAGTTAAATAGTTTTGATATAATTATACTAATTTTTTTGAATTAAATTAAAGAGTTTGAAATTAATACACATAGTATGAAAGCACGAATAAATAGAAAATAGAAAGACTATGGTAGACACTCATCAAACGATGTGTATCATATGTATCTTATAATTAAAAAAAAAATGACATAACTTTACACTTTCTAAATCGTAACTAAAAAAAAAATCATAACCAAAGATCTCATGAGTTATAGTTAAAATATTATCATAATTAAAGAAGAAAATTTATTATAACTAAAGAATAAAATCGAATAACTAGGATGGTATACGGTACACCCCTTTCAAAGCAGTGTATGGTAAAATTTTCCAATAAAAAATACATATTCAAGTGTAAAAAAAATGATAATATTAGGGGGTGCTCGCAGTTTGATTTTGGACGGTTCGGTTTGCGGTTTGGACCCGGCCGCATATTTGCGGTTTAGAAAAAATTGAACCCGCAACCGCCTGCAGTGCGGGTTACGGTTTGTGCGGATATGATTCGCTAATGTGTGGACAGTTGTTAGCGGGTTGCATATTGAATTTTTTTTATAAAAAATTATTTTTGGACTTTTTTTTCTCGTTTTGTAAATATTTATTTTGGGCCATTTCCCACCATTTTCTAAAATACTCAACATTAATAATTAATGAATTAAAACTTATAAAATTAAAAACACAACAAAATTAATTCCTAACAAAAACAAATCATTCAAAATCCTAACCTTTTAAATAAAATCATAAATTAACACAAGAACATCTTTCAAAATCTTAAACTAAATCAATGATTCACTACCCAACAATACAATTAAAGTAAAATCATTCAAAATTCTAAATTTATCTAGAAGTAATTTTTCATTAGCTTTTACATCTTTCCAAAATGTAATAATAAAATAATAATAAATTATTGTCAAACTTCATCCAATTCAAACATATTAAATAAATAAAAAATATTTGCAAACTCGCAAACTCCATCATAAAATTAAAAAAAAAAAATTTAAAATAAAGAGTCTAAGTGCGGACAAATTTTTGCAAGCAACCCATAAAAATGTCTTATTCTAAATCCCATCCGCTCGCATTCTGTGTGTAAAACTGCCTATTTATAGGCAAATCTGTTTGGATTGCACGGTTCAAATACTTCTATGCCCAGCCTAGATGATATATCTATATGATTAATAAATTGTTAATGAAATGAAAACTAATATTAAAATTTTAAGAAATCTTTAATTAAAAGTGTGTAATTTATCCTATTTTAAGTTAAATATAGTTTTCACATATTATATTTTGGGCACTTGCTAATAATCTGCTTTTCAGATTATTACCAACTTCTTCTCTCACAAAAAAAAACTACTTATAAGTTCCTTATAAGTAATTTTTTACCAAAAATATTAATTATAACCATCTTTCCAAAATAGCGCTGGGAAAGTGGACATCAAGAGATTTCCAACTTTGGATCTTCTCATTTTGATTTGTCTTTTCTGTCTTTGACTGCGCTTTAAAATCACAGGAATATGGTATTCTCTCTCATCAGTCTACCTATTTTCCAGAGCAATCTTTGTAAAGTTTCAGGCACATAAACTCCACTCTAAGGTGTTCTCTCTCCAATGAGAGTGTTGGGTTTTTCTTCTGCAATTTGGTGGAGATTTATCTCTTTTATGCACTGATGGGTATCTTCTCTGAAAGAGGTAAATGGGTCTTCCCTGATTTTCAATTTTCAATAATGGGTTTGGTTTATTTTACCAAATTATTCTGTTTCTTGTTATATATCTTACATTTGTGGACATTTGTGTTCTTTCTGAAAGCTACATTACTTGATTACAT
The DNA here is from genome assembly GCA_036172215.1 of Camellia granthamiana. Taxonomy (NCBI): domain Eukaryota; kingdom Viridiplantae; phylum Streptophyta; class Magnoliopsida; order Ericales; family Theaceae; genus Camellia; species Camellia granthamiana. The sequence continues at coordinate 144,124,587 of CM069908.1, read as the reverse complement.
AAATTTTCTTTCTGGGTATATGAATCTCATCTGCTTTTCTCAGAATGTCTGGTAACCTTTTTTTTTTTTTTTTTTTTTTTTTTGTATACAATTTTTCATTTGAAAATGTCTAAAACTAATCATGTTCTGGTTCCCATTTGTTTCTCGAGATCCTAGTTTTTCATGTCTGCCAAACAGCATACCCAATCTTTATCTCCCTCTTCTCCTCCATCTATATGAAAATGTGAAATTCCTTTACTCTGTATAATTTCCATAGTTAATGTTATTATATTTTTGTAAAATGTATCTCATCTATAGCAAAAAGAAAGTTTTGATTTGGGTGTAGAGACTACAACTTGTTGAATCTATTCCACACATTTCACAGAGACAGAAGCTATGAAAAATTTGTAATTATTGGATAAATTAAGAAAACTATGTAATCATGAAAGCTATGAAAACTATGTAATTATTAAATTGAAAATTATAATAGATTTACAATGGATAAATTGTGTGATCTTTTTTTTTTTTTTTTTTTTTTTTTTGGGAACTAAAATTTTGTGATCTTTGGTAGCAACAAATTGGCTGCTCCAGTGGCACATCCAGAAATTGTAAGGTCTGTTACTCACAAGCACTTTTTAATATTTGGTTAAATATTGATTTCACATACTTAGAATATATGTAGTGCCAATATTACTTAATATATATATATACACTAGCGGGTCAGATAACTAATAATAAAAACAAATAATAAAGAATTTAATATCACAATATGTATGTTACTTAAATGATAAGTATGTTCGTAGTGGAACCCATGGTCTTGCGTTCAAAACTTGCTTACGCTGTGTATAATAATTTTTTTATTTTAGCATATATAAAGTTGCCACGTGACATGAAGAGAAGAAAGTTTCACTAAACTAATTTAGGCCTTCACTTAATATAAGTATAGATAGATATAGATATATATGTAAAATTCTAAATAAAATGTAGAAGCATGTGAATGGTGACAGGAAAAGGGAGAGGTAACTTATCAAAAAAGAAAGAAAGGAAGGAAGGAAGGAAAAGGGTTTAAGTATTTTCCAGGGTGGAATCATACCTAAACCATAGAGAGTTTTGTGACGTGTTGAAAATATTTAGACTTGTTAAGGAGTTAGAAGGAAACTTTCGAAATATTGTAGGGGCCAAGCTATGGGGGAGGGATCAGGGAAGTATTGTTTATGACCCCTCTATGTGTCTGCTACTCTGCTTGATAATCATAGACCTCTTGGAATATCGTTTTTTTTTTTTTTTTTCTTTTTCTAAAAGTTTATGAAATCTTAGGCCTTTTTTTTCTGATGTGTCTGCTACTCTGCTTGATAATCATTGGCCTCTTGGAATATCATTTTTTTATAGAAATTTACGAAATCTTAGCCTCTTAGAATATCTTCCCTTTCCCTGCCCCCATCCCCCTTCCACCAATTGTAAAAATAAACTAGTTAATTAATTAATACCTGAGTTCTTACCAGGCTTGATACTTAGAGTTCTGTCTTCTGCTGATGTTCTTAACTTGTTCTATAGCTAGGAAACACATTAAAATTTCTGAGCACTTTAATTTTTTATTTTTTTCGTCATTTGTTTCAAAGCCATAAGGACGTTAACAAATGAACGCCAAGTAAGGATTCTTATGGTATTTAAATAATATGTCGTTAGGGAAGCAAATGGAAATTATTTGCTAGAAAAGTTGGTTATATTGTCACTTCAATTAAAAGTATTTTGATTCAAAATACTAGGTTCATGCATTTTCATCTGATAATGGTCCTTTTACAGAGTGTTGATGTTTATGTTTCTGTATGCAGGTTGGAACTAGGTATTGACTGATTCCTGGTTTCACCCTTAGACATGAAACGTGGATCAAAGAAGGGCTTGCGCTCAATCATGCCTCTTCCTTTGCAAGGCAAATCTGTATCCCATTTTTGCATGTTTCCAAAGGTGAATTCTGCAGACTATGATCCAGCCACCACACATGTGTATCTTAATGTCTATGACTTGACACCCGCCAATAGTTATTTCTATTGGGCAGGCCTTGGTGTCTTCCACACAGGTGTGGAAGGTCAGTTTACTCTCGTTATCTTGATTCATCTTCTTTGATCATGAACATTGCTCTCTTTATCTTGATGCATCTTCTATGAAAGGACAACTAATGAGTTATTGAAAGTTTGCATTATGTTTTTTAATGTTTATATAAAATCATTATTCACTAAACGGAAGCAAAGATTTTGTAATTGTCCATATGTGCATGGTTACAGTTCACGGAGTAGAATACGCTTTTGGAGCACACGACTATCCAACAAGTGGCGTCTTTGAGATTGAACCTCGGCGATGCCCTGGCTTCAAGTTCAGAAAGTCAATATTCATGGGAACAACATACTTGAACCATATCCAGGTTAGAGAATTCATGGAGCATCAGTCTTCAAACTACCATGGTGATAGATATCACTTGGTTGTGAAGAATTGCAACCATTTCTGTGAGGATATATGCTCCAGGCTGACGGGAAACAAGATCCCAAAATGGGTAAATCGACTAGCAAGAATAGGTATTTGGCCTCTTTTCTAACACATTTCTTCTTAACTTGTCTATTGGATTTGAATGAATTTATAGTTTTTTCTTCGTCATCCTTGTGGTGTGGGCTCACTTCACACACGCACATGCACCTACAAATTTTTCTGACTAAATGTGTCTGGCAGTGGCACGGAGGCTTGTTCTGAATGTCAAATTTGGGGATGTCCATAAATCTATTTTGCTATTGCATTTTTAGTAGTTTTTTTGCTTTCTTAAGAATCTAAAAAAGCTTATGCATTTGATAATTGCTAAAAAAATCATTTTTTTGAGTCTTTTCAAACTTGCTTTTTGGTGAGAAATTTCCATATTAGTATTGTGGAACACTTGTAGGGACACGGTGGAATTTCTAAAAGTATTGAGGGAAAAATCTTCTTTTTCACAAATTTGCTAAAAAAATCTGCTTTTTTATGGAGAAGTCATCCCAAACGGGACTTTTTTTGCTTTCGGCTTTTTTTTAGCAAAAAAGCTGCTTATTTAAGTTGTTCCCAAACAGAGTTGAGGGATCCTGTAAGAAGCTACAAACACCTGTGTGCTTGTTCAGAAAGTTCATTTGGTTCTGGTGGTTGTTATTTATTTTTTTGAACTGAGTTCTGGTGGTCGTTAGAGATCAATCTTAACCTTTTTCTTTTCTCTTCTTTTCTGTTTTGGGTGTTCCTTTAGGTTCACTCTGCAACTGCGTACTCCCTGAGGTCCTTAAAACTTCTGCTGTCCGGCATGACTCAAATTTCCAAGGCTACGACAGCGAAAAGAAGAGACTAAGAAGCTCCTTCAGTTGCTTGTCATCAATTTCAATGCACCAGAGGGAGAGGGAGGTATCAATATCTTCATTGTTTCTACATTCCCATTACAAAGGCTGCTTACCACCATGGGAGTTGAAAAAATCTAGAAGCGGTTCCTTCAACGAATCGTGATAAAGACAGTCTTTGAATTCCTATTCCAGTATTTTAAGTGGAATTCCAAGTTCCCCCCACCCCCCTCACAACTCGGAGGGAGTCTTGGAGGGCAAAATCTGTGCATCACAGAAGGCTTGTGTTGTGTTATCTCTTTTTGCTTTTCGGGCATTGCAGAATGATGGTTGTTGTTGTCCTTGTAAGATTGAATTGTGTTGTTAAAAACTTTTGATGTGCACAATCATATTTTCATAGCAAAAGAAGAATGGAGATAGATTGTTGTATTTTGTACTTGAAAGCATGATTGGCTCTCTCTCTATTCATTTGCTGCTTCAATTACTTGAGGAATGTATTTTTTGTATTTGAAAACATGAATTGCTAATTTGGCTCTTTATTCATTTGTCCTAGCATGTGAATTACTTTGCACATCATTGGCAATTCAATAGCTTACTTGTTTCTACTATTTTGAGATGCTTTGCCTTCATAAATTCTATGTGAAAAATGAAATCATGGCTAGTGTAAGAAAATAGGGGAATTTTTTTTTATTATTTATTTTTTGTGTTTTCATTCTTAGAAAACACAAAAAATAATATTGTTTCCAAAATCTTTCTTTTAGAAGTTACATTCCAGGCACAGAATAAAAATAAAATAAAATAAAATATAGAGTAAAAACAAAGAATGAGCAAAAACAATTCGGTAAAATTACAAAAAATAAATAAATAAATAAAAATCTCAAGATTTGTCATTTGTAACAAAATAAATCTTGACTTTTTAATTTTATCAATTTAAATCCTAAACTTTTAATTTGTTTTTAATTTTATGCCATCTGCCTATTTCTATTAAAAAAACTAACGGAAAATATAATATTTTAGTTATTAAACTCAACAAACAATAACGTTTTAAACATTTTATTTACACCTACATTGAATTCAACTAAAATATTATTTTTTTGTTAGTTTTACTTAATGAAAATAGATTTAATAGTTTAGATTGAAAATTAAAAAAAATTAAGATTTAAATTAATAAAATTAAAATTTTATTTTATTACAAAATCAAACTTTGGAAATTTTTTTTTTTATAATTTCTCAAAAGAATTTCTACCTCCGAAACATTGGTTTTATCAACATGGTGGCACAAGTCATTTTCATAAACCGGTAATGATACATCCCACTAAAAGTGGTGCTCTAAAGCACTATTAGTGATGTGGCAGTGGACGGGGCTCAGTGCTTGTGTCTTGTATTTTTTTTTTTTAAATATTTGTCAACTCATTAGTAGTACTTTAGAGCACCACTTTTAGTGGAATGTATCATAGTAGCTCCTGTCGCCATGAAAAGAAGTTCTCTAACAAAGGGTTGAATTGTGAATTCCAATTGTTTAGTTTGATTGATTTTTTAAAAGTTTAGTTTTTTTTTTTTTTTTCGTGTTCTTTTTTGTATTAATAATTTTTTTTAATATTTTAAATAAATTATTTATTTTTTAAATGTATATAATTTATATACTTAAAAAATAAAATATTTATAAAAAAATATTTAAAAATTTCAACGAATATACAAGAATATAAAAATGTATTTTTATTTTTATCTTTTTTATTTGATGAATTTTTTAAAGATTTTTTTTCATATATATTATATTTTTTAAGTATATTTAAGTTAGATATATCTAAAAAATAAAAATAAAATATTAAAAATTTTGAATAAAAATTTAAAAAATATATATGAAAAATAAAAAATTCTGAAAAAGTTGAGTCAATTTTTTGGAGCAAAGTAATTAGTGTGCTTTGTTTCAGTTTTTAGAAAACTGAGTTTTTTTATTTTTCGTATTTTTTTTGTTTTTAGTTAATATTTTTAAAATTTTAAACTCTTTTTTTTATTTTTTTAGATGTACCTTACTTAAATGTATCTAAAAAGTAAAATATTTATGAAAAAATATTTTAAAAAATTAATAAATACATAAAAATATAAAAAATATACTGAATTTTCTTTTTTTTTATATTTTTAGTATTTAGTGAATTTTTTTAAGATTTTTTCACAAAAATTATACTTTTTAAGTATATTTATGTTAGGTGTCTCTAAAAATTAAAAAAAAAATAATTAAAATATTTATTAAAAAAATTAGCAAAAATACAAAAAATACAAAAAATAAGAAAATAGAATTTTTTAAAAAGTATTTTTAAAAATAACAATAATACATCTCTCTAAATTAATGAACTCTAATAACATGGAAAGTCAAAAATAAAAATAAAAATAAAAATCACATGACACAAACATCACCAATTACAATAGAACCCGAGCTATTAGAGCTTAAAACATTTTTGTTTTAAAAAACTGAAAACAAACGTGTGAATAATTCTCTCCTCCAAAGTCTTTGGCCACTATTGCCTGCAAAGCTTGCATGTGAAATTCTCAGATACTTGTGTAGTTCTTAAACAGCTTATAGCTCTGGTCAACCTTGCTCTAGACAACAAGTTTTGGAACCCCACTTCAGCACCCCAAATCAGGGTTTTTCAAGACCAATTTAGAGCCCTTCAACCCATTTTCTTCATTGGAAGAGAGACCCAAATTGTTGTGAATTAAGAGAGCCTCTGTGAAATTCAGTACTATTTTCTTTTATTTTTATATTTTTGAGACAGATCAAATCTTCAAGAAATAGGTGACCTAGTTTATGGGTAAAGGAGGAGGGTGTGTGCCCAGCAAGAAAAGGTCACCTTTGGATGCACCTGATCATGATTTACCACACCCAATAAGGGATAGTTCAGTTCCAATAAGGGATAGTTCAGTTCCAATTCAAAATCAAAACCCTAGCTCCAATGCAAAAGCCCCAGTCCAAGATGGGGCTTTGCAATTGCAAGCAGCAGTGAAAAGGACCAAGTTGAGAATATTCATTGTGTTCTATTCAATGTATGGCCATGTGGAATTTTTGGCAAGGAGCATGAAGAAAGGGGTTGATGGAATTGATGGGGCTGAAGGGGTTTTGTACCGGGTCCCGGAAACCCTTTCCCCGGGGGCTTTAGAACATATGAAAGTGCCACCTAAGGGGGGTGAGATTCCGGTGATATCGGTGGAGGAGTTGGTGGAGGCTGATGGGTTGTTGTTTGGGTTTCCGACGAGGTATGGATGTATGTCTGCCCAAATGAAGGCCTTTTTCGATTCCACGGGGAAGTTGTGGGAGGAGCAGAAGCTTGCTGGGGTGCCTGCCGGGTTCTTTGTGAGTACCGGTACACAGGGAGGTGGCCAAGAGACCACAATGTAAGTCTACTTCAATTTATCGAATTTTATTTTTGATAAATAGATTGGTGATTTAGTGTGTATGGTGATCAGATCAGCATAATATTTCAATTCATCATGTGTTAAATTCTTGATGTATTTGGCTTTGTGACTCTGGATTTTCACAAATTGGATTTCTGTTTTTGTACTGTCAGAATTTCCCTTTTTATAGTTTTTGTATCACCAAGGTCAGCATAAGTCTAAGAATGCATAACTAAACATCGAATCAGACACAAAAACAAATGGGTGATCCTAGCATTGTTGCCAGGGCTATGTTGTGGTTTGGGAATAGTTTGAAGGATTCATAACTCATGATGTATTCCTGATTGCTAATAATTTGAAGATGATCCAAGAATAAGAGTGAAAGAACTAATAAATATGAAGAAAGTAGGAGAATAAACTGTCATTCTCAAACTGTTCTAAAGATTAGGTATTCCCTAATATAGGAAACACCAAAATTGTTCTGAGCTAATTAATGTGCCAGTGGTGTTTGCCTGTTTGGTTGTGGAAAAAAAATGAGGGGGTATTTGTGATGATCTAAATAAATATAATTTTTTATTTTTTACGAAAAGATGTGTAGAAAAGTATAGAGGTGATGTGACTCAAATAAGTGCACTTATAGTGCATGCCAAATAGCCCCTTACAAATATTGCTGATCCATCTTCGAGCAATGTGAGATTATCAGATTCCTATGTATTTTGAGAAAGTGATTTCAGTTGGAGTAGGTAATCAAGAATCGCTTTCTCATTCCAATCCATTTGTGGAATTATAGAGACCTGGAATCACATTCCAATTTCCCCACAAGATTTGTGTCATTTATACTGTGTTTGGTTGAGGGATTTGGAGAGTGATTTAGAAATGGATAGCGAAAAAGTGTGTGAAATTAGGTAAAATGTATGTATATTTTATTCTCATTTCACCTATCTTTTCTCTTTTCCTTTTCATATCCCTTTCCAAATCCCCCAACCAAACACAGTATTAAAGTAAGCTATCACAAGTTGGGCTTTATTTGGCATAGGTTTATGCTTTTTCTTGGATTACAGAAGATATCCCTGGAGTTCCATTTCTAATTGCTGATAGATACATACGTTACAAGTTTGTCCCTTTTTTTGGGGATTTCTAATGATCATGTTTTTTGTTTTTTTTCTTCTCCTAAATGTTCTCTTGGAGGGAGCTTTCAATGAAAACCCATAATCTATGCTTGATTTATCTGTTGCAGTTGGACAGCGATCACCCAATTAGCCCACCACGGCATGCTCTATGTTCCAATTGGCTACACCTTTGGAGCTGGAATGTTTAAAATGGACTCCATTAGAGGAGGCTCACCTTATGGTGCGGGAGTTTTCTGTGGGAATGGAACCAGAGAACCGAGCGAAACAGAGCTAGCACTTGCAGAACATCAGGGCAAGTACATGGCTATGATAGTTAAGAGGTTTGCCCCTCCTCATTCACGTGCTCCAAATGATCACGCTCGTAAGTAGCCCTGTCAAACCAGCATTGATAGTCCTCCAAATTAATTTCTTTGCCACTGTAATATATATTCACTGTGTATGGTATTCACATATTGGTGTGTCGATAAAGTTAAATTTTTAGCTTGGTTTCCTATTCTCCACATTTTTCCGATTCCGGTTCCATTGTTCAAAAAATTTGTATATGGTGTGCTTGAATGTATTATTCATTGTGTTCTCCTGTACAAAGCTGCTCATAGTTCCAACGGTTCAGAAAATTTGCTTATCCAACTTGGTTGTGTTTCTTTTTTAGCTTGGCTTTTTGCAGGTGTTTTATACAACGGTGCTGCTTTAAAATTTCCAAAACCCCCCTCTCTCTCTCAAATTAGTCCACCAACAAATTAGTCCCCCCAAAAAAATTGCATATTGAAAATGTTTTCTTAACTTGGTGGTTGCTTTGCTGTTCTGGCAAAAGTTATAACACTAGAAGATAATCAAAATTGGCCTGTAAAACCATGCCTAAAGGCATAGAAATATATATATATATATTAAAAAAAGACCACAATCTCCTGCTGTTTCACATATTGAATTCAACAAAAGGGAATACCAGTCACAATCATATTACAGGTTACACCAGAATACAGAGACACCTTCCAAGTGAGCACACTCGTATGCTTTCCAAGATTTTTAGTTCCCAAACAATACAATACAACACAGAAAAGCAAAGCACTAACCAATTTCCAACTTTTGGAACTTTGATCAATGAATCTTGATGTACAAGTAGAGCTACTACTACATGCACCGGGGGAAGTGGGTCTGCCCTACATAACCACCAGACATTGCCCTTCTCACGTTCGATTCAAACATCTTCGGGTTATCTCTCAATATGGCAGCAGCATCGTGATTGAGGGGATCTTCGCAATTAGGTTGCTGCTCACACAAAAGTGGTCGTATGCACAAATTGTAAAAACAATAAAGTTGGAGGGCCTATTTGCAAAAGAAAATATAGTTACCGTGAAGAGATGATATAGTCCGTAGATTATGGTATTTATATTGAGAACAGGTTTCCAGTCTTCTCGTAGAATGTTAAGGCAAACATTTCCTTCCAAATCGATGTTAGGATGATAAACCTGCAAGTGGGATTACCGTTTAAACTGCAAACTAAATGCATTAACAACAATACGTGCCACTGTTTACCTTAGTCTTGCACTTGACCTTTGGTGGCTCGTGAGGGTACAGCGCTGGAACTTGGAAAGTGAATATGAATGTACCACCTCTGTCAGAAGAAACCAATGTTCCTGGTTAAGCAATCAATGTTCCACTCAAATGATAAAAACCAAAATATATTAAAAAGGTGAAAACAAAAAATAAACATACAAGTAGAATAAAAACAAAATTTATGAGTTAACACAGTAACAAGGCGAACTTTGTCACCCAAGGAAAGAATCACGCAGAAGAGTATGTCCAGCATTCAAAGCAACCCCTAAATGATTGAAATTAAGCCTTTCTTAAAATTAGATGAGTCGAGCTGAGACCACCATAATTAGACCCATCAATAAACCAGGCCCTAAAATATTTCCTCGTTATTTTTTTTGTTTTTTTGATAGGTAATTTAAGGAGACTCGATCATGAGTCTTGTTATTGGGGGAATGCAGCGTTCATTGCCCAACTTATCATTTTATCCAGTAAACTAATAACATTCATGTAGCCTATGCTGAATTAATAGAATTCTAGGTTTTGGACAAGAGAAAAAGGAGGTATTAACATGAAAAATTATATATTATAGTTGGTTACCATCTAACTTTATTACTTGAGAGTGGCTAATCGCTGGACCCTATACTGCTAATTTAAAACCCGAATTCAAGGAAAATGATAATATAAACCCTGATTACTCATTCTCAACAACCCTTTAATTTAAAACAGCTGTAATTCTGTGCCGTTTTTCCCCTCTACCATGATGAATCAATTGATTTAATGTAGGCATCGCTCTTTCCTTTATATATTTTTCTATTCTTCTAGGCCCAATTATACAGGAATTTCTAACCAATCCAAACCCCATCCCACAATTCACCCTTTCGTTGGATGGGCTCCAACCCAAACGTCTTCATTACCTCCCAAGGTAGGTTGAATTCTTAATGCTTTAATGAAAATTTCGAGGAAGGAGAAGGGAAAAAAAAAGAAAAGAACATGGGATTTGCAGAAGATTACTTACAAGTAGTATCCTTCATCAGGTCGAATGGTAACCTCAAAGTTCATCAAGTCATCCTTGCCATTGGGAAATGCCATGGTACAACTTTTTGGTAGGTTCAATTCACCAATATCTACAAGATATTACACAAGAATCTCTTGTAGTTAAATCTGCTGACAGAATCATTAGTGATAAGGTAAACTACTTATTTATCATATATTAAAAACTGGTTTTAGCACCACTGCATTCACATTAGAAATTATTTGGCTTTGTCAAAAAAAATTTGTACAACAAACAAATACATGGCAAATGCCTAGAAGTTCTCGTCAACACTTTTGGAACAAGAAAAAGCTAGTTCTAATGATGAATGAAGTTGCTAAAAATTGGATAGCAAACACACAGTCTCGGAGCAACAATATTGACCGAATTAAAACCCTATTGAACTTGTGACCACATAAATTTGGTCGATATGACTAGCAAAAATGGCATTGTTTTACAGCTTGCAACCATAGTAGTCAAATCGTGTTTAATACCATGTATCAAACTCTATACTTTGTTTACATCATGAATCACATCATATAGTTTGTGATTCATTATGATGCACATAATTAATTGAAAATTATAAAATAATAAACAGAGCTAGTCCCTCAATCCTTTTTCTGTCCTTTTTTTAGATGACCCAAAATGGTTGTCTGCTTTAAAAAGTCAACTTTTAAAATATAAATATAATCAAATATTTCTGATCGGGTGACTGAATAGTTTTGGAAATTGATACACGTTACTTGAGTGCGAATGCAATAAATGGTTTGACTCTTTAAGAAGTTGGATTTCAAAGGTGGACAAAAAGATAAGGATAAGAGTATGTTAGTCAACAGATGTAAGTCTTCATTTACATGACAATGTAAGAGCCAAACATAGTCTCTCAAGATGTAAATACACATTACTTGAGTGCGATTGCAATAAATGCTTGACTCTTTAAGAAGTTTTTATTTCAAAGGTGGAAAAAAAGATAGGGATAAGAGTATGTTAGTCAACAGATGTAAATCTTCATTTCCATGACAATGTAAGAGCCAAACATAGTCTCTCAAGATGTAACATTGAAAATATGGGCATCAACTAATACACATTCTTGGTATATGAAATTATTTCTATTTCCTTGATCAATCAAAGACAGCTGTACAATACAATAGAGTTTAGTGTCTCTACTGATTACTTAAAAGAAGAAATACAGTTGCAGAAGTTCTGAACATCCAAATTGGGCAGTATGTTTTTTCCCCAATTGTGCAATATGCTACATGCGTTTTACTATGTTCAGATTTAAAGTTCTAACTTTGATATTGAACGATTTGAAAATCCTATAATGTTCAATTTCAAGTCAGCTTTAAAATCTGCACCAAATACAGTAAATCAAGCTCCCAATAACCTGCAAAGGTTGAAGGGTGTACCAAAACAGTATAAATGGTATGTTTTCTCAATTCTTAAAGGAATAAAAGAAGACACACTACATGCCTCCTTTAAACTCTGAAAGATGCTTTGCTACTTTGCAATAAATCTATATTTACTATTATTTTTTCTCAAAAATGCTTACAAAAACAAGGTAAAACGTATTGTAAGCATAGTGAATCTTAGGTATCTTATTGTCTATTGTGAAGCATATCATAAACTTGGGTTACATTACAGAGGTACATATGTAATTATCAGTAAAACCATATCAAATTGTGTATTGCATCATGAATTGTAAGACACTGACAAATATGCTTGCAACCAATTAGATGGCTCTATCCACACACAGCAATCAGATAGCCAAAAAAAACATGTGAAGAGCGGACTCAGAAAATAATGATAATATCAAGTAGCCATTAGCCTAAGACTGTTAAAATAGTAGCCTAATGGCAATCAATCTCTTCATCACAAGCATAGTCCACAATCAGAAATACCTTTATCAAAAGTTTTAAAACACAGAGAAAGACTGAGATAACAGTTCCCAACAACTTCAGTAACACTGGATATTGCTAAAATCTTTAATACATATACAATGGTATACCTCTTTGAAGGCGTAATTCCCCAGCACTTTGTTTCTTAACGAGTGTTGGCCCACTGGCGTTTTCAGCCCTCTGCTTTTCCTTCACTTTAAAGAGCTTAATCATATTTCCTACATTAAAATATCAAATATAAGGAGCTTATTCAAAAAATGAAAAATAAAATAAAATAAAATAAAAAGACATCAAATATAAGAAAAATATATGCAACACAGCCATCCCTGAGACAAATTCAATTTAAAACAACTTTTGAGTAAAATAAGGAGGGAAGAATATAAAAGTCACTGATTGATTGACACAATTCTCTAATATTCTTGCAAAAAGAAGCCACATCCAAGACGAGATCATGGAAAATCATAAAGTGGTCAAACAAATGTTGATAATCTAAGAGAAATTAGAACCAGTGAATCAAATCTCTAGATGGTATGTAGTTTCACAACAAAATTCATCCTATAACATCTGGTAACCACAAAATTTACACAATTGCATAATTGCATTGTGTCATGATCTAGAACCAAGTTTGACTCAAAGGCAACACGACACATCATTACCAAACTTTGGATACTAATCTTAAAATGCAAGCTCCCATAGAGAATGTTAAGCTCTTTGTGATATACACTTCTGTCATAATGAGTGAGAATATTTTACAGAGCAACAACATGAAAGTAGTTAAAAAACCCAAGTACTCCATTTCAGCCTTTATCTCATCCACTCAGCCAAAGAAAATGCACTTTAAACTCTGGATACTAATCCTATGCTTGCTTGCCCTTGTTTACTTGCAGGGTTATAATAACACAACAAAAACCAAACAAACAAAAGATGACCCCGCTCTTGAAATCATCCAAAGTAGCAAACTTGAGAAATCTAGCCATATTTATAACATCTATAAATACCCACAAATCTCAAATCCATGGGTGTATATGATTATAAGCGTTCTAAAGATATTGACTAATTCATGAAAACATGGTAGTTAAAAACAAACACAAAAAGCAATTTTGGCATAGAATCATAACCACCCAACCCTCAATTATACACACACAAAAAAATCACAATTTTCAGATTGATCATTCAGAACCACAACAAATTACAAGTTGGAATAGAAAATTACGAAAAAATAAATATGATTGAAGAACATGAGATAGAGATGGAAACCTACCTGCTTGCAACAATCAACGGAGATACAGAAAGATATTATTAGGGAAAGAGGGTAGAGATACAAATTTTTGTACGTATATATATACTGTATAGAGAGAGAGAAAGAAAGAGAGGAATCTGAAAGCGTGTTCGTGTATTATTGGAGTACTAGTGTATGCCGTGCCTGAACGGTGTAAATAAAAATAAGGGAACAAAAAAGAGAAAATAAAATAAATAAATAAATAGGGAAGAAAAAAAAAAGGGAAAACAAAAAAAATAAAGAGAAAAGAAGGAAAGTGAGATCACGGGATTATTCATAGGATCATGGGAGAATAGGTGAGAAAAAAAAAAAACGTAAGAAAAAAAGTAGGAAAGTAATATTTTATAATTTGAACAGATCTAAGCCGTCTAAATATTCTAGTAGGACAAATTCAAAAATCATCATATTTCATTATATAAATTTTATAAAGGCCATATATTTTTAAAAAAATGGTGAGTGAATTTTTTAATTTTTTTTCTAATACAAGATTTATTTGTATAATTGAATGTATGAATCAATTGTATCTTTTATCTTTGTAATTATGTTTTTATTCTTTAATATTTTGATATTCTTACTATATTTTATTTATGGGTAAATTACACTAACCTTTCCAAAATTTAATAAAAATATAATTAGTCTCGCTAATATAATTATATATATATATATATATTATGTTTTAATGCATATAACATTCAGATTCTTTTTATTTTTTGTTAATTATATGAATGAGAGAAAATAATATAATCATTTTTTTATATTAAAATATATATTTATCTTTATTTACTTTAATGTTGATTGACTTTATTTTCCATCGCTCGCTTTAACATATTATAAGTAAAGTTAATGTGATTATATTAAAAATTATAAAATTAATTATATGTTTTCAAATATCAAAAGAATTTATTCTTTTATTTTTTTGCTTTTGGAGTCCATGGTTATGAACCACAGCAGCCAAATTTGGGCTCGCTCGCTTCCGAAAAAGGGTATAAAAAGGCTTTTTGATTTTCTCTAATCTGTGTACCAATTCTACCGTTCGTACATGGTTTTTCCTTTGAAAAATATTACTTACAATCATTTCCGTTTAGGAATAATTATCCGTAAGTCAATAGAACTTATTTAATTATTAGTTTTATGTTTTTTTTTTTTTTAAACTTTTTTTTTTTCCTTATTTTGATAGTGAATTCTTTTTAACATTTTTTAGATAATCATATTGATAAATTTATCAAAATAATAAATTTTGAGATATTTTTACTGTTTGCATTACAATATAATATTTGAAAGCCATGTAGTTGAATTGCAATTTTTTATTTTTTTATTTTTTTAAATTGCAATGCTGAGTTTAGCACTAAAAATTAAGGACGAGTTTAGGGTTTGTATCACTTTGATTCCTTACTTTTTAATTGTGACACATTTGATCCTGAATTTTGAATCTTGTTCCAAATAAGAACAATTGAATATACAATTAATCAATTTCAAGGATAAAGTTGTCAATTTAATAAAATAAAAACTAATCTAACAAAAATAAATGTCAAAAAAATATTTTTAAATTTTTAAAAATTGTTTCTACCTACCAATGATAAAATTATGTAAAATTGATAAATCTTTTACACATTTATTTATTTGTTTAACAAATTAATTTTTATTATATGTTTGGATGATGATCATATAATGGGTGATTGTTTTTATTTTCATTAAATTGGTTTCTATTTTTTCAAAAGTCAAATATGGTTACAACTTTGATATCATTATTAAACCAATTTATTAAATCAAAAAATTCAAAACTAAAAATATTTCATATATTAAATTGTACGGGAAAGAGATTCACCTTCACGTATAATCCTGTTGATCAAGCCTGCGTTCCTCTTTATGTCGCCGTTCTTCAACCTGAAAACACAAACGTGAGCTGGCCGGCGGGTGTGTGCCGGAAACCTCTCCGATGCCTAAGTCAGCAAACAGGACAAATAGGCAAAAGCTCAATGTGTTCAGAAATCAAAGTTGTGTTACCTCTCCATAGGTGATGTTTGTGAGCTTTTATAGGTTCCGCGTAGCACAATCCTAGTAGGACTCTTACTCCTCCATTCAGAGTCCTCTTAGGATTCATACTCCTGAAGGATAATGCTTATCCTCCAACACCCCCCTCACTGCTTGAACCAAGTGAGATGGTTTTACTTCGGCAAGATGTCATACAACCGAAGTAACATTCCCTCGTCGGACTCCAATATGACCGAAGTAAACATGACTATGCTTAGCCGCAGAATAGGCCGAACCATCCTTAATTCGGCTCTTCCTTCTACTACTCTTACTTCGGCTTCTCATGTACAACCCATGGCGTGGTTAGGCCGAACTAACATGTTATGACCGGTCTAACTCCCATGCATCTTTAGACCGGTCTAACTTCAACCTTCCCTTGGACCGGACTAACTTCAAAGCATTCATAAGACCGGAGTAACTTCGAGGCATTCATAAGACCGGAGTAACTTTGAGGCTTCTCCCGGACCGGACTAACTCCGAGGCGTTCTTGGACCGATCTAACTTCAAGGCTTCTCTTGGACCGAACTAACCGGAGTAAGCTTCTACCGCGCTATCCAGAGCGAAGCCCACCAAGAGAAGCCATTACCTCGACTTCGAGTGCCATGGCCGAGATAACTATCTCTACTCCGATTGGTAACTTATAATCACGTTTGGACCGAGGTAACACTTGAAAAAGTTTCTTCCACACTTGGCCCGAACTAACACTTGGACCGAGGTAAAAGTCCCTACCACACTTGGACCGAACTAACACTTAGACCGCGGCCCACTTGCTAGTCTTTTCTACCGCGGCCCATATTCGTTTAGTTCTTGGACCGAAGTAAATCTATCCTTACCTCGGTCCATTACGCGGCCCAATTTCCAAGTCTCCTCTTTAGCTCGGCCCAATTTAGATATAAATTACCCTCTCAATTGCCCCTTAATTCCATCTGCCATGCATGATTTGGGATTACTTGTTTCCAGCCGAGCTAAACTTTAGCCTCTCAACCGAGCTAAACTGTGGCCTTCGTACTCCACAAAATTTGAACAATCCTCAACTCTGCCTCTGCGAAGCTTGTGTTCGTTGCTGCTGCTTTCATCTTCAGTGCCTTCAACCGGGCTACGAATCCTTCGTTCCACTTAGCCGAGTGAGGACTCTATTTATTTCACCTTTGTTTCTTTTAGCAGTCCACCAATCCGTGCTTAATACTTTTCCTTTTTACTTTGCAAACTGACTAGGTTGGCCAGGCACACCTTTGCCCGCTCAACTGAGATGCTGCGCGAGCTATATCCTGCAACGTGAGGCTGCCAAAGACCTCTTCGTCAAGTGTGGGAGGGAAGCAGCTGTGGCGCAACTCGGTCATAGCCAAGAGACCGAGGTCTTCCCAAAACATCCTCCATACTTTATACCGAGCTCCATGGTGGAGTATGTAAATGCCATTCAGCAAAAATTTCTTCAATACTGAGGAAGAGGATGTATCCCAAGAGCCTGACAATAACGCCCAGCTCGGTTGCCAGTCCAACTCTCCAACTCACGTGGTCTCCATCCCACCTTTGCCTGCTGTGTCTGATGCGGTGCCTTTGACCGAGCTCAACCAAAGTATGCTTGCCACGACCGAGCTAACTTTAGGTGAAGCCAGGGTTGATTTGGACGCCGATTTAAATGATCTCTTTGCATGATTTTTCTTCTGTTTACCAAAGGAGTTTGTAACCGGGCTACGGCCCCTCCTTTTGTAATGCACTTGTGGAATGGAATCTTCAGTTCTCTCAACTGCTTGTTCGGCTTGCTCCATGCTTGCATTTATTTTCCACTTATGTTTTGAATGAAGTATGACATTCTCTGGCCGAGATACTCATTTCGGTCTTAACCTTGCAATCTATCTTGCCATACCTGCCAACCTCTTCAGCTTAGGTTTTTACCTCAGCTGAAGATCACAAAAAAGTTGTTATTCCAGCCAACCACTCGTTAGCCTAGATCCTTATCTCGGCTGAAGAGTATTAAAGGTTAGTTTTTCTAGCAAATCACGCTTCAGCGCGGATCCTTATTTCGGCTGAAGAAGAGCTTGATGCTTGGCCATTCCTGCCAAACTCCTTTGGCTGAGGTAACCATCATCCCGGCAAAAGAGTGTCCAAAAAAGTTTTTTGTTGGTCAAACCTGCCAACCACCTTTAGCCTAGGTCCTTACTTCGGCTAAAGGGTGCAAAAAAGCTTTTTGTTGGTCAAACCTACCAACCACCTTTAGCCTAGGTCCTTACCTCGGCTTAAAGGGTCCAAAAAGAGTTTTGTTGGTCAAACCTGCCAACCACCTTTAGCCTAGGTCCTTACTTCGGCTAAAGGGTGCAAAAAAGTTTTTTGTTGGTCAAACCTGCCAACCACCTTTAGCCTAGGTCCTTACTTCGGCTAAAGGGTGCAAAAAGTTTTGTTGGTCAAACCTGCCAACCACCTTTAGCCTAGGTCCTCACCTCGGCTTAAAGGGTGCAAAAAAGTTTTTTTGTTGGTCAAACCTGCCAACCACCTTTAGCCTAGGTCCTTACCTCGGCTTAAAGGGTCCAAAAAGAGTTTTGTTGGTCAAACCTGCCAACCACCTTTAGCCTAGGTCCTTACTTCGGCTAAAGGGTGCAAAAAAGTTTTTTGTTGGTCAAACCTGCCAACCACCTTTAGCCTAGGTCCTTACCTCGGCTTAAAGGGTGCAAAAAAGTTTTGTTGGTCAAACCTGCCAACCTCTTTTAGCCTGGATCCTTATCTCGGCTTAGGAGAGGTAAGTGTTGGTTTTTCCAGCCAACTCTGCTTTCAATGCCCCTTGCTCACTAAAACAACTTTTACAGAAGAAAATAATCTATGCTGAAAAGGGGACTACTTGTTTTATTGAGGAAAATGTAAATTACAAGTACTCTATCGAACAAATAACTCGAGATTGGCAGTGTTCCATGGTCTAGGGATAGCCTTGTTGGCTCCATCCTCCAAGTGATATGCCCCTTTTTCAACTAAACCATCCACTTTGTATGGTCCTTCCCTATTGGGCCCTAGCCTGCCTTCTCTGGGTTCTTTACATCTATCATTTCCTGTACCAAGTCTTCCACTGTCTTCTGTTCAGCTGCCTTGCTAACATCTGCGGACAGCTCCTTGCTCTCAAGTTCTTCCTTTTATGTATTGGTCCAAGTGCCCAGCTGCCACTAACTCCTCCAAATGCTGCTTCAATGGCGTGCAATTTTCAGTGCGATGCCCCTGTTCATCATGGAAGGTGCACCGCGATCTTTCGTCGTAGTCTTTTTGCGCTTCTCCCAACTTAGCAGGCCATCGGACGAAAGGTTCATCGCGTATCTCGCTAAGAATTCGGTAGATTGGTTTTTTGAACACCGTGGTAATGGCAGTGTGGACTCTCAGCCTTCTCTTGCCTTGGTCCTCTCCGTTGTCCCGCCTACCTTGCCCGTTTCTGCTTGGTCGTTCTACCGCGTTGACTTTTGCCGAAGTCTTTTTATCTGGTATTGCGGTTGTGCCAAATTCTTCTTTAGCGAGGTTGCCATCTTCCTCCACACGAATATGTTGGTGTACTCTCTTCATCAAGGCTTCCATCGTATGGGGCGGCGTCATGGTGATTGAATCCCTTAGTCTGTTCCCGACTGGGAGTCCTCTTTTATACTGCGCAATGGCGAGATTGGTTGGGCAGTCCCCAATCTGGTTGAATGTCTCCCAGTAGCGACTGTTGTATGATCTCAGGGTCTCTTTCTCGCCCATGTCGATGGAGAGTAGCTGGTCGATCTCCACCGGAGTCTTAGTGTTTGTTCTGAATCTTGTGACAAATGCTTCTGCCAATTGCGCCCAGGAGGCTATGCTGCCCTCTGGGAGTTTCTCAAACCAAGTCAAGCCAAGGTCACCAAGGCTTGAGGGAAACAAGATGCACATTAAGGCCTCGTTCCGCCGGTATACAGCCATGACCTGGCGGAAGTGGCTTAAGTGCAAGTAGGGGTCCGTCTTCCCCTCGTATGTGGTGAACTTCGGCTGTAGAAAGCCTGACGGTAAAGGCGCGTTCTCAATTGCTGGGACAAACGGTGAGGTCTGCAGCCTTGCCAATACTTTGTCCGTTGGTTCGTAGGCCGGGCGCGGTTGTGGCATTCCAACCTCGACGCTTCCATGCGTCCGAGGAGGCAACCGCTGTAAGGCCGAAACTCTATGTGGATCACGCGCCCTGGCATCCTCCCTGCGTCGCGCCTTTTCTTCTAGCACGGTTCGTAGGTCGGATGACCTGGGTAACTCCGTTTGCCTGGACCTTGTTTGGTGCGTATGCGAAGGCCAGTATGTGCTTCCTTCCGTGTAAGACCTTTCAGATCTCGCCCTCTCAGACCTGGAGTGACGAGTTCTGGAAGATATTGATTGCGTATCGCCTGTCCTGAGGCTTCTCTCTTCTGCTTGGGAGGGTGTAGAATTCCTACTACGACCCTCTGAGTGGCGAGGGGGCGTCTTGTTTGTGCGCCCCTCTCCTGTCGCCACTTCTTTTCCTTTCACCTGGCGTTTGAGAGATTCCATGTCTGCCGCCATCCGCCGTATCAACTCGTCTTGTGCTTTGACGCGATCCTCCAAGGCCTGAGGATCAACCCTGCGCCTTTGCCTTTCTGGGCTTTGCGAACGAGAGAGATGAGGGCTGCTATTCCTCCTTCGTCCCCTTGCATCCCTCCTGGAATTCTGCCTTTGTGGTTCGAGGTTCGCCATGGGAGGGACCAAAGGTAGGCCTTCACGCCTTGCACCTCCGTCTGGAGTTTGTCCGTCAATGGCGGACTGAGGTAGTTCTTCATTGTTGGCCATCGAATTTTGAGAGAAAAACACTTGATCAAGAGGTTGTTCTTGTCTGTTCTTCCCACAGACGGCGCCAGTTGTACGGGAAAAAGATTCACCTTCACGTATAATCCTGTTGATCAAGCCTGCGTTCCTCTTTATGTCGCCGTTCTTCAACCTGAAAACACAAACGTGAGCTGGCCGGCGGGTGTGTGCCGGAAACCTCTCCGATGCCTAAGTCAGCAAACAGGACAAATAGGCAAAAGCTCAATGTGTTCAGAAATCAAAGTTGTGTTACCTCTCCATAGGTGATGTTTGTGAGCTTTTATAGGTTCCGCGTAGCACAATCCTAGTAGGACTCTTACTCCTCCATTCAGAGTCCTCTTAGGATTCATACTCCTGAAGGATAATGCTTATCCTCCAACACCCCCCTCACTGCTTGAACCAAGTGAGATGGTTTTACTTCGGCAAGATGTCATACAACCGAAGTAACATTCCCTCGTCGGACTCCAATATGACCGAAGTAAACATGACTATGCTTAGCCGCAGAATAGGCCGAACCATCCTTAATTCGGCTCTTCCTTCTACTACTCTTACTTCGGCTTCTCATGTACAACCCATGGCGTGGTTAGGCCGAACTAACATGTTATGACCGGTCTAACTCCCATGCATCTTTAGACCGGTCTAACTTCAACCTTCCCTTGGACCGGACTAACTTCAAAGCATTCATAAGACCGGAGTAACTTCGAGGCATTCATAAGACCGGAGTAACTTTGAGGCTTCTCCCGGACCGGACTAACTCCGAGGCGTTCTTGGACCGATCTAACTTCAAGGCTTCTCTTGGACCGAACTAACCGGAGTAAGCTTCTACCGCGCTATCCAGAGCGAAGCCCACCAAGAGAAGCCATTACCTCGACTTCGAGTGCCATGGCCGAGATAACTATCTCTACTCCGATTGGTAACTTATAATCACGTTTGGACCGAGGTAACACTTGAAAAAGTTTCTTCCACACTTGGCCCGAACTAACACTTGGACCGAGGTAAAAGTCCCTACCACACTTGGACCGAACTAACACTTAGACCGCGGCCCACTTGCTAGTCTTTTCTACCGCGGCCCATATTCGTTTAGTTCTTGGACCGAAGTAAATCTATCCTTACCTCGGTCCATTACGCGGCCCAATTTCCAAGTCTCCTCTTTAGCTCGGCCCAATTTAGATATAAATTACCCTCTCAAATATATCGATTATACATTAAAAGCTTAACAATTACCCATTACATGATCAACATCCAAACACATAATGAAAATTAATTTGGTAAAAATAAAAAAATAAATGTGTGAAAAATTTATCAATTTTACATAATTTTATCTTTGATGGGTAGAAATAATTTTTAAAAAATCAAAAATATTTTTTTGACATTTATTTTTGTCAAATTAGTTTATATTTTATCAAATTGGCAACTTTGCCCTTGAAATTGATCAATGGTATCTACAATTGTCCTTATTTGGAACAAGATTCAAAATTCAGGGTCAAATGTGTCACAATTGAAAAGTCAGGGACTGAAGTGACACAAGCCTAAATTATGGGGACTATTAGTGTAATTCGCCCAAAAATTAGTATAAAAGGTTCTCAAAAAAAAATTTGAGTATGAGGAGTTGTTTGGCATCTTACTTTAACACATTTTTTTATTTTTTTATTTTATTTAAGCCACATCATTTTTTATTTGAATCACATCACTTCTCTATTATATTGTAGATCTTTTAGCATACTTATTTAGATTATTTCAAATAACCTCTAAGAGCATCTCTAATGGCGCATTAATTTTTTTACCAAATTTGAATAAAAGCTTCTTTTGATATCAAGTGTTTTAATAGAAGGTTTTGAAGTTTCATCAAATCACTGGTCGATCGGGTCGGCGACTGGCCAATGTATTTACAAATTTTTGCCTTCAGGTGATCATCCAAGGGACAACCAGGATGACATTCAAAGGAATGTCTGGCAACGGTAATGAACAGTGATTTGATGAAAGACACATTGGTCCTCAGTTTGATAAATAAATAAATAAATAAAATGAAAATCTTCGATTTGATACCTATTTGATGAAACCGTTTGAACAGGAAAATAAGCAATTTTGTATCAAATTCAAATTTGATGAAATGTTTGAATAACCATTGAAGATGGTCTAAGCCTTTGTTTGGGATGTGAGTTGGCTTTTTGATTTTTTTACTTTTTGGTTATTTTAGCATGCGGCTACAAAGTATCGTTTGAGATAGACTTTTTGATTTTTTTTAGTTTTGTGAGAGAAAAAAATGAAAGATTATAGTTTAGATGTGACATTTTGTCTTATTGGGTTAAAAAAAACTTATTTTGTCTTTTTGTGATTAAAATAACCACAACCCACTCCAAACCTTTATGCCAAACGAAACCTATAAAAGTTCAATCCGCAATCCTTTAGAGTTCATTTGAGAAGTAGATTGGTTTTTGAGCTTTTTGATTTTTGGGCTTTTGGGCTTTTTGATTTTTTGATTTTTTTGACTTTTTCGTAAGAGAAATAATGTAATAATTATAGATTGGATGTAATATTTTATCTTATTGAGCTAAAAAACCTATTTTATCTGTTGGGGGAGTTATGGACCGATCCTATGGACAGGTCTTATTACCCAACAGGTCCACTCAAAAAAATCAAACAGTGTTTTTTATTTTTACCCCTATACTCAACACTGCAAATTTATCACTGGTTTAAACAAATCTATCATTGATTTATTACTAGTTTAAACAAATTTATCATTGGTTTAAACAAATTTATCACTAGTTTATTACTTGTTTAAATAAATTTATCACTAGTTTAAATAAATTTACCACTGATTTATCATCAGTTTAAACAAATTTATCACTAATTTAAACAAATTTATCACTGATTTCAACAGCTTTATCACTGGGATCTTTTCCAATATACAAAGAGCAGAGAGAGAGAGAGAAGACCCCGCGACAAAGAGTCTAGATCCTAGATCTAGATCTAGATCTAGAGATGGAGGCAACAACAACTATGGAGGTGGAGGCGGCAGTGGTTGGCAACGACGGTGGAGATGAAGGTGAAGACGTCGATGATGGTGGAAACAAAGACGTCGGTGGAGGTAGAAGCAATGGTGAGAGTGAAAGAAGATGCCAGTTGAAGTCGCCAGCAATGACAACAATGGAGGCGGCAGTGGTCGACAATGGTAGAGATGTCGATGGTCGTTGGTGGAGAAATGTGCAAAAAAAAAAAAAGAGAGAAAGAGAGAGAGTTATAACCCTTGAAGGACCAAAAAATGTTCAAATTTGAGTATAAAAATATGAGGGCAATAATGAAATAAATAAAAATGTTCAGGACCTATAGATAAAAAAGTCTCCATTAAAGACCTGTTGGGTAATAACCCTTGAAAATAAGACTAGCATGTAAATATCCCTTTTCTTTTTATAACTAAAATAATCTCAAATCCAACCCAACCCAACCCAACCCAACCCAACTCAACCCTTATTCTCAAACCAAGCCTTAATAATGTATAAATATGATACCAAGGCTAGCCATTCAATACATCGAATTTATTTTTTTGGTATCAATTCTCTCTTTTGGCTATATATCAGGGAAAATTATATAGTAGTAAATACATGATACTAAGAGTATCTCCAATGGTAAGTTATTTAAGCTGTCATTGCTAAAATTTGACAAGAGTTCTCAAAAATGTTGCTCTAATGGGCTGCTATAACCCTTGTCAAATTTGGCAAATGCCATTTCATCTCTCAAATTTGGCAATAAGTTCCAAATAAACACAATGGAACAATAATATACCAGAGATGGAACAATAATATAAAAAAATAAATAAACATAGTGGAACAAAAAATATTTAATTTTTCAATTTTTTTTTCATTTTTTTTATTTGTCTAGTCAGGTATAATGAAAATATATATAAAAAAAAATTACAAACAGTTAAAAAAAGGTCACAAAAAAAAAAAAAAAATCACTACAAATTTATATCTAAACAATACCTACAAATTTAGAGAGAAAATTGGTTGAGATTTGCCAAAATAGCATGTGTACCATTGGAGCACCATTGCTATAATATGACAAATTACTACTATTCATTGCTAAATTATAGCAACAGCAATGGTATTATAGCAAATATCATTAGAGATGCTCTAAGGTGATGTTTGGTTATCATGTTTGGCTAAATAATTACAAAAAAAAGTCAAAAAAATTACAAAAAGACAAAAAATCACAAAAAGGCAAAAAAAAATCCGCTATTCCAAAGCTAAAAAGCCAAAAAAACCAATCAAGAATACCAAACGAACAAAAAAATCTCAGACTAAAAAAGTTAAAAAAGTCAAAAAACTAAAGGTGAATTACACTAACGGTCCCTATGATTTGGGACTTGTGTTATTTTGGTCCATGCCTTTTCAATTGTGACACATTTGATCCTGAATTTTGAATATTGTTCCAAATAAGGACAATTGAATATACTATTGAATTTTTCAACGGCAAAATCGTCAATTTGATAAAATATAAATTAATTTGACAAAAATAAATGTTAAAAAATTATTTTTAAAATTTTAAAAATTATTTCTACCTACTAAAGATAAATTATATAAAATTGATATATCTTTTAGACATTTATTTCTTTTTTTTTACCAAATTAATTTTTATTATATATTTGGATGACGATCATGTAAAATTAATTTTTAAAAATTAATCATGTAATTTTAATTAATTTTTATCAATTTTACATAATTTTATTTTTGGTGAATAGAAATAATTTTTAAAAATTTTAAAATATTTTTTTGACATTTATTTTTGTCAAATTAGTTTATATTTTATCAAATTGACAATTTTGCCTTCAAAATTAAGCAATTGTATGTTAATTGTCCTTATTTGGAATAAGATTCAAAATTCAGAGTCAAATGTGTTACAATTGAAAAGTGACACAAGCCCTAAACTATAAGAACGGCTAGTATAATTCGCCCAAAAATTAATTAAAAAAATCATTGCTAAACAAAGGCTAAGTAACTTTTATATTGACACAATTGAAATTAAAATCTTAATTATTTTATTAAACGCCATTTTTTTTCAAATGGGCATTTAAACACAATAAAAATTCCTCGTTTCCTTGCATTGCTTTTCAACTTTATTCTCCTTTCAATTTTACAGGTATACATTTTATCCTTCACAACCACAATATAAAATATAAAATAAAAAAGCATCTCGAATCTTTCCATTTTTTTGGGGAGAAAGTATACATACATGGTGTCAATGAAAAATATTTACAAAACAATGAAAAATATTATAAATATTAATAATTAAAATTACAAATGTTTTACTATTTTTTTGTAACAACACTGCTACAGACCCCCACTGGGGGTCGACCCCCAGTGAGGTGGCGGCAGTCCATTGGCCGAAACTCAGCCAAAAAAAAAAAAAAAAAAAAAAAAACAGTTTTTCTCACCCAATCCGGGGGCGACACCTCACTGGGGGTCGACCCCCAGTGGGGGTCCGAAGCAAAATTCTTTTTTGTAATTAATTTTTTACTACTCGACTGATATGAAGCATTGCCCCTTTTTTCCCCTTTAAACTTGAGTAAGAAATTCGTGTAAGAATTGATTTCATATGAAATTCTCCAATAGCTTTTCATCAAATTTAATTAAAAGTTGTATTTAATGAAAATTTTAAATGCTCTAATCCTCACTTTCACCAAATCGCTTTTAAAAATTCATAGCTTATCTCCAAAAGTTTCTTCTACCAAATTTAGTAAAAAAATTGTTTTGCCTTGATTTATTAATGAAAAATTAAATTTGATAAAGGCTTCAATCAACCCATCAAAGAATATAAGTTAAGAAAATGCTAGGAAAATAACAAAGAACATTGAAATTAACATTCCAACAGATAAAATTGTGGATGATGAATCAACATTCCATTTTAATATTATTAGCAAGATATAACAATAAATAAATTGGGGCTGATTTTGCATTTGTTAGTTTCATCATCATTTTATCAAAACAATGAATTTTCAACAAATCAATAGAGATCCTTCACGAAACCTTCAATAATCATATTTTTATTCAGTTTTTAAACAAGTAAAACTAGATCATTTAGAAAAATTTATAATTTTTTTTTAAACATTCGATGAAAAAACAGAAAAAATAATGGAGAGTTATTTAACCAACAAGATGGGAGGAAAAAAAAAAAAGAAAAAAGAAGAAGAAGAATTGGAGATGCTCTCAGACCTATCTTCAAAAACATGAAAATTTTGTGAAGAAAATGTATGGAAAAGCTACTAGTAAACGCCTTCTTAGATAAGAGAAGAGGCGTTATCAGCGAAACTTCCACAGAGCTTGTTCTTGGCCTCCCATGAATCAGATTAAGCACTCTGTTTCAGCTTATCTGGGATTATGAAGGCACAATCTATATACACAGACACAGAGAGAGAGGTGAGGATTTGCATATTCTGAAAAGAGAAGATTTTGGGATTTCCGAAACCCTAGTTCAGTGACTAGGGTTGTGACGGCAACGAGTTCTTTGCGTTCTCAGTACGATATTCTTATTTATATGGGGGCTCGGGGCTAAGCCCTAATTTTCGTCGAAAGTTTTGGAGTTTTTTTGTTTGTGAGCCCCTGCATTTTCTTGTATTTCAATTTGGTCGCAGCTTTAGGAATATATATATATATATATTTTGTTATTTTGTTTTTTATGTTGTTTTAGTGAATTTAAAAAAAAAAATTCAAAAAACATCACTTCTGGGTTATGACGGACCAAAAAGCTATGTTTGGTAATTATTTTATTTTTAGTTTATATTTATAAAAAATTTTAAAATTATTATAAAATTTGTTTGATAATTTTTTTGATTTATAAATAGTTGTTTCAATTTATAAATTTGAGAAAAAAATATAAACTCAAAAAATGAGTGTATGTTAGTTTTTGAATAGAAATTTAAAATTTTGACTAACAATTTTTTTTTCAATTATTTTTTTTAATTAATTTTTTTTTTCAAATAAATTTTTTTCCCAATTAATTTTTTTTCAATTATAATATGTATGATCTCATTGTCATAAAAAATAAATAGAAACATTTTAGGCTTGAAAAAACATATTTTTTAGTTTGTGTTTTTAAAAAATTTCAAATATTTTGTTTAAACAAAACACGTTTGTAATTTATGTTTTTTTAAAAATAAACAAAACCAATTTATAAATTTTTTGTAAATATAAACAAAAAATGTAAACGTTACCAAATGCTACCTAAACGTTTGTTTTGAATTTCACTCATTTTTTGACTTTTTTTATTTATTATAAAAAGACATACAACAAAAAATAAAGAAGTTATGTGATCAAAATAAGTCAATGGACTTTTCTTAAGTGTACAACCCTTGCACACCATGTGCCACTTACAAAAAAAGTGTAAGTGGAAGGTAAAAACAAAAAGTAGGACTGAACACAGAAAGGCGTAAATGTAAGGCGTAAGTTGCACACCATAACAGTATCCTAAGTCAATAGGTTGATTTTTTTTTTTTTTTGTACCTAAAACAAGTCTACTTTTTTTAAAAATTAAAAAAGATTATTTTTACTCTATTTTTTGGATTTTCTTTTTATTTTTCTACTTTTTAGATTCTTGGATCTACGGCTACCATGGCAAATTGGAAAGTTGCACTAGTCTTGAGGCAAAGCTGTGGGCGGTGTGCAACGACTCACCATTATCATTCAAAAAAACTTTCAACCAAGTGATTATAGAGACGGATAACGAAGAGGTGGTAAAGTTGCCTGAAGAGGGTCCCGGAGAAAATCACTTTTTTAGGGAATTGCTGGAAGATGTGCAGATAATTTTTGATGGCTACCAATACATTGCTCAACGTGTGCTTCGAGAAGGCAATCTTTGCGTAGATTCTCTAGCAAAATTTGGAGTTGAACAACTACAAATATCCTAGTTGTCAATGACCCTCCAATTGAAATTTAGAAATTATTACTTGCTGATATGCTGGGGTTGGTTACGCCTTTTTTTTTTTTTTTTTTTTTTCTTTTCTTTTTCGATGTATCAAAAAAAAATATATATATATTCATCTACCTAAAGCTCCATTTGGGAAGAACTAAACGGGGTTTCTTTGGTTATTTTAGTCATAAAAGACAAAATAAGTTATTTTTGCTACAAAAAATAAAATATCACATCCAATTCATAATCATTACGCTATTCTCTTACAAAAAAATTCAAAAAAGTCAAAAAGTCATTTTCAAACTAAACTTTTTAGCCCAGGCTAAAATAACTAAAAAAATCAAAAAACCAACTCACTTCCCAAACGGAGGCTAAAACGGATATGAAAAGTATAAAAAAAAATTGATAAATTCACATCAAATAGTGTTAGGCCTTGTTTGGGTACTCCCAAATAATCCAAAAAGTCAAAAAGTTACTCAAAAAGTTAAAAAGTTAACACTATTCACCAAAAGTCAACAATTACGGCTGCACAACTCCCAATTCAAATTTTTCTCTAAAAACCAATTTTCACAATTTTTTATTACACATTTTTCCATAAAAAGTCAAAAAGTTAACCCAAACATCCATATTTTCAACCTCAATTTTTTAGTCAAAAAAGACAAAAAGTACACTTATTTAGTCTTCCCAAACTTGACCTTAGTATGCCATAAATTAATAAACACAAACAATACTGAGAAAAATGATAGGTTATCAACAAATGGCCAACATCCTTCAAATGGATCTGGATTTTTTCCAACACTTTCTTTATTTAATCATCATCTAACATTTAATTCAAAAAATACAATTCAATAGTTAGTCATCATCACTAATTAATGGGTCATTAGACACACCAAAATTAAAACTAAATTATACTTAATTCTTTTATAATAATGACAAGTTCAGGTATCGATTCACATCGGCAATTGTGAAATTAGACTAATTTAGTCACTAAATTTCTAAATTAATTTTGATTAAAAAGATTGAGAGATTTTATGACTAAACAAGAATGAAATGAAATTTAAAAATTAAATTGACAATTAAAATTAGGGTTTGAGAGATTGATTTTTGGAAAAAAATTCTAAGCCAAAGAATTCACCACTAACCATATAAACGAGACTAAACATGGCCAATAATTGCAATCCAGCTTGAAATACCCAATATTTCATAATACAAGTTCGAAATATTAATCAAGAGGGTTGTTGCATTCAACGTACAAGCAGAAATCATCCCGAGTAGCATGAGGTGTTTGCTCTAAATTATGGTAGCAACACGACTCGTCTCACGTAGCATGACTCGTCTCGTACTTTGAATACAAACACAAAGAAAATTAATGTACGGAAAGCATTAAATAATCACAGAGAGTAAAATACTTAAAGAGATGAAAAGAACAATGATTAAAAACTTCTAAATCATCCATACATTGATTCAAATCGATTCACAATCAAAGCTTATGAAACATCCTATTGCATAGCTAGGGTTTCATCAAAACCCTAGAAAAGAAGACTAGCCACTCATGGAGACGTGGGAAGAGGAAGAGTTTGAGAAAGAAGCCCCAATGGAAGTTATCCTTTAAGCTTGAGGAGAAATCACCTTTTCAAAACCCTAGCCTCCCTTTTCTTAGAATAAATTTTAGAACCCTAATCCAACCCCTTTCTTGCCTTTATATAACTCTGTTGTCTTTCAAACAAGTTTAAAACAACGAGCCCGTTTTTCGAGAAAAGTCAACGCACGTGTAAGATAGTCAACGCACGTGCAGGAAACTCTTTTCTCTCTAAATTCTGTATTTTTGCCCATTTTATACTCCGACTATATACAACCTGATTGATATTAAATAGACATAAAATATATAATTTAATAAGCAAATAAAGTTAAGAGATCCTAATTAACAGCCTCAATGTTGCACAATTCAGCCTTAATCACATCCCCTAACTTATAACTCGCTAGTCCTCAAGCAAGCAATAAAAATAAAATAAAATTAGACAAATATTTCCTCTTTTGTGGGAAAACGGTTGTATTTAGTATATGCAACAAGCCTTTAAAGTACAAAGTTATCCCAAGTGGACGAGTAAAGTCTCGTGAGGGTTTCTAGAAATGATACCCACAAATATTAATATATTCACATCTATCCAGCAACAATCAATCACACTACACCACTCAATAATTAACTTATGTGCCAATGCAGTGCAATATTAAGACATGATGAGTCATTGACGACACAATAGACAAGCATGAAGGAATCTATTGAGCAAAGACCACAATTCAGTTAATACAAAAGTAAAGTCCCATGTATTTGTGAATGCTAATAAACACATCATCAGTACCCTCAGTGTAAAGTGCAATCCCCATACTAGTTAACTGTCCACTATAATAGCCCAGTGTAACTCATAATAACACCAAGCATATACAGAAAAACTAAACTATCGCAGCCAAGATTCTCAATTTATTTATTTATTATTTTTTAACTTGAAAGACTATGCAATATCCTGATCCATTAAGTTTTCTAATCAACCCATGTAGCAAGCATTGGGCCAATGACTCTAAAACCAAACGGTTTTAGGGTACTAGGTGTAAAGACACCCCTGCGGGCTTAATAACTCAAGTTGAAAAGGTTACGAATCCGAACAAGTCGTTCTCCTTACTTTTCCTTAACTGTGCAATGTCTAGGTCCCTTAAACTTTCTAATTAACCTATGTTGCAAGTATTGGGCCAGTGACTTCCAAACTAGACGGTTTTAGGGCACTAGGTGTAGAGACATGCCTACGGGCTTAATAACTCGAGTTAAAGAGGCTATGAACCCAAACAAATCAAAGTTTTCTCTTCTTTTTTTTTTTATTTTTTATTTTTTAGAGAATCTTGGCTACTCATTTATTCTTTCCTGCAATCCTAACAATTATCAATGATGCACACAAGGGATTAGAATAGAGAGGTCACTACTATGAAAGTGTGTTTATGTGAATCAAGGCATACTCATGACAAGTGTGCTAATACCATAAATATAAACAACTCTCCTAGTACAAACATCACATGCAAGTATTTACTTAATAAACCCTTTTCATACAAGCCTACTATGTTCCCCAATTAACATATGCTCAAATCACTACCATACTAGCACAAAGTGAAAATCAAGTGAAGTGGTGCAATCAAGTGAAGTAGGTATAAGCATGAATTATAAGCCAAATAGAAATGTACAAAAGAAAATACCCTCATCCTCCAACTTGAATATAACATTGTCCTTAATGGAAGCAAAAGCCAAGTAAATAGAAATGAGAGAATATTACCAGAGATTGTAGGTGCACATCCAGGTAGGCAAATAATAACACACACACAAACTTGACTCTTTTTTTTTTCTTTTTTCTTTCTCTCTTAAACAATAAAAAAAAGCTAAATAAATAAAATAACAGAAAAATAAACAACTAAAATAAATAAATAAATAACCTATGAAACAAACAAAAAGCTAAGCAGGATTTTTTTTTTTTTTTTTTTTTTTTTTGGTGGGGGTTGCACGTGCGTCGGAGATGGCCACACGTGTGGTGATCGTCTTCTTGACTGCCCAATTTTTATTTTTATTTTATATTATTTTTAAGGATCAACAATAGATGATGACTTGAACAAAAACAAAAACAAAACTCTACTTATCTACTCCTACACCCATAAAAACAAAACTCTACGGTTGAAATTTTTTTATTTTTTTTCTTAAAGGATAAACAATAGATCACTATAAAACTATCCCTAAATCTCACAATGGAAGATTGAAATAAGCAATATAAAGTTTTAAACAAAAAGGAAGGAATTACCTTTAAATAGTGAAGAAAAATAGAGAAATAATGGAGATTCGCAGGAAAAAATGATGGTCGCCGGATATTCGACGGACGGAGAGGAAATAGGGCGCTGGCGGTGAGATGGTGGTGAAGAAGAAAGAGGGTGAAGGTTGGTGATGGTGGAAAGAAGAATGAAGAATGTTAGTGGTGGTGGGGCTTGACTGAAAGAGAAAGGGAGGAAGAAGATGATAAAGTAGAGAGAGAATATGAGATGTGGTGAGAAAAGTGGGTCTAGGTTAGATATTCAATTTTTTTTTTTTTCAAAAACGAAAATAAAATAAAATAAAATAAAATAAAATAAATATGTTGAACAAAGAAATCTGAATTTTTTTTTATTTGATTTGATTTTTTTTTTCAAAAATGAAAATATAATAAAATAAATAGAATAAAATAAATTGAACAAAGAAATCTGAATTTTTTTTTAAAAATTATTATTATTATTATTATTATTATTTTTTCCGCACTGTAGCACGCACCTGCATATAAAGCAGGCGTCGAATTGGATTCAAGAAATTTCCCGTACGTGCGGGGCCCAGGCCGCATGTGCAGCGTGCAAGCCGCACCACCCTTACGCACCTGTATTTCAAGTAGAATGTAACTTGTGGAATGAAGTTATAGCCACACGTGCGGGATTTTTTTTTTTTTTTGGAACGACATTCTGCACGTGCGAGGATCAAGCCGCATGTGCGCCACTATTGCCGCACCACACCCACATCTGCAATTAAAGTAGGCTTAAATTTGGGACTGAAAATTTTACCGCACGTGCGGTGGGTAGTGCTGTACATGTTTTTTTTTTTTTGAAAACACCCTCTGCCCAACTTGTACCTTTATTTCACAATCAAAATAAGAATAACCTGTGAAAAGAAATAAAAGTTCAATAAAGGTATAATCTTTATGCGAAAACCACGGGTACTACTTTTCTCCCTAACTGTGTTTGTAACTTTCCCTATTCTCTAATAGGGTGACAGACTAGGTTGATTCGATATCTAGAATCGAGGCGCCTAAGGCTAACTTGACCTATGGGGCTACCATATAGAGTTCAAGCCGGGGTGGTTTTGAAACAATCTCCACACCCCTGGGTATTCAAACCAGATTTTAGTCTCGGAAATCCCAAACCTTTGCGTTCTAAGCTTTGCCATTCGAACTCTAGTTTCCACCGTCTAAGTTGGTCTCCTAGGAACTCATTACAAACACAGTTAGGTGGCTATATCAGATCGTCAAATGTTGTTCGGGCACGACAAACACCAAAGGAGTTACACCTTTAGAGGATTTAAAGTCTTCTAGACGCAAATAAAGCACAGTAAGAATAAAGAAAAATAAAATAGAATAGAAAGGAAAGGAAAGAAAAGAGAACGAGACATCAATCTCTCAATCATAGTAAAAATGGCCCATCAAAGCAATGGACTCAATCATATCCCTATACCAAATCCTCTCTATATATGGCTTCAGTCTTTGGTCATTCACTTTGAAAGTGTGGCCATTCTTTGGATCTTGCATCCCAAAGGCGCCATGAATAAATGCCTCTACAACCACAAAGAGACCATCCCATCTTGATCTAAGCTTACCCTGAAATAGTCTCAATTTTGAGTTAAAAAGCCATACTTTTTGGCTGGGTTCAAAGGATTTTCTATTATTGTGCTTGTCATGGAATTCCTTAGTTCGAGCTTTAAAAATTCTTGAACTCTTATATGCATCATTCCAAATTTTCTCTAACTCATTGAGTTGCGATTTCTGATTGAGCCCAGTCGTAACCATATCGAAGTTAAACTTCTTTATGGCCCACAATGCTCGGTGCTCAAGTTCAACCGAGAGATGGTAAGCTTTGCCAAACACCACCCTATATGGTGACATCCCAATGAGTGTCTTATAAGTAGTGCGGTAGGCCCATAATACATCAATCAAACATTTTGACCAATCTTTTCTATCTGGTCTCACCGTTTTCTCTATTATGTATTTCACCTCACTATTTGAGATTTCCACTTGACCACTAGTTTGAGGGTGGTATGGAATACCAACTTTATGAGTGATAGAGTATTTCTTAACTACCGACTCAAAGAACCGGTTACAAAAATGCGTACCTTGATCACTTATTATGGCTCTAGGAAACCCAAAACGACTAAAGAT
The DNA here is from genome assembly GCA_036172215.1 of Camellia granthamiana. Taxonomy (NCBI): domain Eukaryota; kingdom Viridiplantae; phylum Streptophyta; class Magnoliopsida; order Ericales; family Theaceae; genus Camellia; species Camellia granthamiana. Next base: position 144,090,305 of record CM069908.1, on the reverse strand, counting down.
GTTTTCATGCAAAAATTTGATTACTACTTTATGATCGTTTATTCGGGTAACTATCGCCTTCACCCATTTAGACACATAATCTACTGCCAAGAGAATATACTCAAATCCGAATGACAACGGGAAAGGTCCCACAAAATCAATCCCCCAAACATCAAAGATCTCTACCACAAGAATATGGGACATTGGCATCATGTCACGCCGAGATATTGAACCCATTTGCTGACAGCGCAAACAAGTTCTACAAAATTGATGGGCATTTTTAAAAATGGTGGGCCAATAAAATCCGTTTTGTAAAACCTTGGCGGCCGTTTTATGCCCACTAAAATGACCGCTACATGCAGAAGAATGACAAAATGTAAAAATGCTATGCACCTCACTCTCCGGCACACAAAGTCGGATCACTTGGTCGGAGCAATATTTAAACAACTCTGGATCCTCCCAAAAACAATACCTGTGTCACGACCCAAACCCGCCCCTATGGGTTTAGCACTCTAACCGGCCAGTAATCCGTGATTACCGAAGGCCTGCTTAACAGTAATACAGAGTACAGGGGCTAGCAGAAGCCAAAACAGTAATAAAAGATGTCCAATGAGCTGTGATAGTCTATATGCAAAAAGACTTTTTATACATATTCACATTCAGAACATAGAAACAGTATATATATACATATACAAACATCCAGGACAAGGACCTAATCCCTATTAGGTCAGTACAGTACAGGTACAATCAGTCTATACAAAACAGAAACAGAAAGGGGGAAACTAAAACACCCCAAAGCAGCCTTAGCTTGGCAGCACTTGAAACCTCGCAGTGAGGCACAATGGTTGGCTTGACAAAACAAGAGCTAACCCGATGCTCCTAACTCCGGTCTGGTGCCTAGACACCTACATATATATATAAACAGTGAGCTAAAGCCCAGTGAATAACATATGCGTAAAGAGGTTAAGAATGAATGTCCTTTCAGTATTTAAAACAGTCATTTGAACAGTATATCAGTTATTCGATCATAGCAGTCATAAGTGGTACATCCAATAGCAAACAGTACAGTTGGTCTTAACAGATCGAACAGTCAGTTGATGGCCATCATATCAGTAAACAGTAGTGGTTCCAACATGGAAATCGACAGAGATCTCTGTAACAGTAGCAGTAACAGTATAGTAACAGTGAATTGCTATGGATGCCACGAATACAGTTCGCAAATAGGACAAACATTCATTCAGTAAGACATATCATTTCAGGAAGCAGTACAATTGATCATTCAGAAAATATTCATGATTGAATATATCTTTACAACATTGTTACTCACAGAGTTCTAGGCTACAGATAGGCTAGTGAGCTTCCTCGGATGCCAACCCTACACAGTTATAAGATGAACACACACTAAGTTGCACGTTTGGGAAACAATAACTTAGTCCCTATCTTGACTCGGTGTGGTTCTATAGCATTATCCTCATTAAGATGCCTTAAACTAGGCCTAGGAATGCATAGGATGGAATGAGGATGCAAAAATGCACTTTAAAACACTTTTCAAATTTTTGCTGAAACAGGGATCCCACTCGAGCGTGGCTTTCTCCGCTCGAGCGGACATGCAGACAAAAGAGCCTCGCTCGAGCATGACTTTCCTCGCTCGAGCGGACTGCAAAAGTATTGGATGCATGAAATTCACACTCGGTGGGCGCTCGACCCCCTCTCAAGTGTGAGACACAAGTCCTCGCTTGAGCGTGCATTCCCCCGCTCGAGTGGACTGTAAACACATGCAAAGTACTGGGTACACGCATTTCACGTTCGAGCGTTACTTTCCCCGCTCGAGCGGAATGCATAAATACAGAGTGTACGCTCGAGGGTGGGTCCAAAATCTGAAATTTCCAGACTGAACCTCCAAGCTCAAATTCAACTTTTAAAGCATCAAATCCGATCCTTTTGGGCTAATTTTCTAGAAAACACTTTAAAACTCATAATATGATATGTTTCAAAGATCAATTTACAAAACCAAAGCCCAAAGGTAGCTCCAATAAAACACAATTTCAACAAATTTCAAGAACATGATAAACATATGACATGCAAGTGTTCAGTTGAAATCAAAGCTTCAAATACTTGTTTAAATGAGTCAATTCCTTCAAAAACATGATGAATTCATGAACTATAACCCAAATATGGACATGCATGTGAGGATTCTATAAAAACAACCTCAAAATTCAAGAATGTAAACATGCATGCATGATACAAGCTCACTATTCCACATTTTAAGCCATAACTTGGCTCTATACTTCAATATTTTTCTAAACCATGCAAGAACCAACTCAACTCATAAACAAGAAGGTAAAAGCTCTACCTTAAGTCTTCAATTCAAGAAGGAAAGCTCAATTTTTGCAATTATCCTCCAAATCTTCTAAGCCTCCAAGTCAAATCTCAATTGAAGCCAAGTTTTCTCCTCACTCACTCTTTCCTACGGTTTTGGGTCTTGAATAATGGCTGAAGAGGTGCTAATGCTAGCATATAAGAGTCAACTAAATGGTCCTAGAATTGTCCACCAAGTGGCAATTTGGTTAATAAGCCCACTAATACAATTTAACATTATTAAATCCAATTTAATCATACCAAATCAAATTTCAATTAAATCTACCATAAAATCACATAAATTCTAATAATCATGAAACACTAATCAGTTCCGGATTCGGCCGCCGATAAGGCCTTTAATTTGCAGTTTAAAACATAAAACATGAACAGATCAATTAACAGTCAAACAGATAGAAATGCGTTTAAACTAATACACTTCAATCAATCAGTCAGAATTTCAGTCAATAAGTCACTTAACATGCTTAATCATAGATTGGCACTAATCAGTGGTATTATCAGTAAACAGTGGTGAGGGTTGTCACAACCTGACCTGTGAAAAGAATCGGTCTTTGTCTTACTTAGACCAATTTTGAGGAATTTGCCCAATGGCCAAGTAATTTACAATATGTGCAAACTACGGGGGGCTCGCTCGCGACACCACAATAAACTGTTCGTCTGGAAACGAATCATGCAAAGTTAAAGGGTCCCTAGTATACTCAACAAGGACTCGGGAGAGGTGATCCGCCACCACATTCTTAGACCATTTCTTATCTCTAATCTTTAGGTCAAATTCCTGAAGCAACAAAATCCATCTGATTAACCTAGGTTTGGTCTCTTTCTTTGATAGTAAATACTGCAAAGCGGCATGATCAGTGAAGACCATGACCTTGGAACCTAGGAGATAGGATCGAAATTTATCTAAGGCAAAGACCACAACTAGCAACTCTTTCTTGGTTGTATTGTAATTCAATTGTGCATCCGAGAGAGTGCGACTAGCATAGTACATAGCATATGATGCTTTATTGACCCTTTGGCCCAACACAGCCCAACAGCATAATCTAAGGCATCACACATGATTTCAAAGGGAAGCGACCAATCTGGTGATTTCATAATTGGAGAGGTAATAAGGGCCACTCTCACTGTTTCAAAGGCTTTTAAACATGCCTCATCAAAGATAAAAAGTGCATCCTTAACAAGTAAACTACGCAAAGGAAGTGATATTTTACTAAAGTCTTTGATGAACCTACGGTAAAAACCTGCATGTCCTAAAAAAAAACGAACTTGACGCACAGAAGTGGATGGAGGAAGGCTTGCAATGAGGTCAACTTTAACTTTGTCTACCTCCATACCTCGAGGGGACACAATGTATCCCAACACTATACCCTCACGAACCATAAAATGGCTTTTCTCCTAACTCAAATCAGTTTGCCTCAGTACATCGTTTCAACACTCTAGTCAAATTCTTAAGGCATTTCTCAAAATACGGTCCAAACATCGAAAAATCATCCATGAAAACCTTTAAGAATTTCTCCACCATATCGGAGAAAATGACCATCATACACCGTTGAAAAGTCGCTGGTGCATTACATAGCCCAAAGGGCATGCGCCTGTAAGCAAAAGTGCCAACAGGGCAAGTGAATGTGGTCTTTTCCTGCTCAACGAGGTACACCGGGACTTGATTATACCCCGAGTAGCCATCAAGAAAACAATAAAAATCCTACCCCGCTAACTGCTCTAGGATCTGATCAATAAAGTGTAAGGGAAAATGATCCTTTCTAGTTATGGAATTCAGTCTCCTATAATCAATGCACACTCGCCACCCAGTAGTGGTTGGTGTGGGGACTAACTCTCCTCTCTCATTCTCAACAACAATGATGCCCGATTTCTTGGGCACCACTTGTGTGGGACTCACCCACTTGCTATCCGAGATGGGGTATATAATACCCGCATCTAACAGTTTCAACACCTCATTTTTCACCACCTCTTTCATATTAGGATTAAGACTCCGTTGCATTTCATGAGAAGGTTTGGTGTCCTCCTCCAGATGTATATAATGCATGCATACGGAGGGATTTATCCCTCTCAAATCAGCCATCGACCACCCTATAACACTCTGATGTGCTACGAGAACACTTTTTAACTGACTCTCCTTATCAGGACCTGCTCCCTTTATCCAAGGGTTAAGTATCGTGATGGCCAGTAACTAAAGTTACCTTCGACCAATTCTTAAATAAATTACTAAACGCGAGCGGAAAAATAATATTTAAGTGAGGGTATCAAAATAATCATTGGAGTTTCTATTTAATTAAATTGTCAGAGCTGAGCTATGTCTACAAAGTGTGTTGTGCCTACCCCACACGCTGGCTTTGACATGTCACCTGAAAGTGGTAAAATACTATAAGCACATGGTAGAGTAAAAAATATTATACTAAAAGCATAAGGGTATAAAATTCACCATGGATAATTATGGGACTAAACAGAGTTTGATATTAAAAAACAGAGTATATAATACGGAAATTATTTGACATATAATACAGAAATTACGTAAACAACTATAACTATGTTACGGAACAGAACAAGGGTCACTGGACCGACAATCAGAACAGGTGTCAATGGATCCATGACAAACAGAGGATCACAAAGTGACCAAACATGGGCCAATGGTTATTTAAGTCCTCCAAGGCATGCGACTGTCGTGGTGGTACTTATAAAATAATTACTCAAAATACATTTTAATAAACAGTTATATCTATGGATTTTCCTTATTATATAAATAAGGTTCATAAAATAAAAAACATAATTATGTAAAATAAATTATGATAACTCAAAATATACGTGAAATATATTATGGTAATTCAAGGTATAATATAACTCACCTTAAAATTAATACCTCACTTTTCCTTTCCACTATCAAGGACCTTCTTGACTTCCACTATTTTCTTCTCCTTCCTTTGTTTGGTTTCCTTTATATCAACGCCACACCTCTATATATAGGTGTCTAACTTATGCATGAGAGACATCTGGTAGGCAGGTGTATTCTCCAAATTTGTGGGTGGCAAATCCACTTCCTATAATTACACTTTGACTCCTAAATTTCTAGATAATGACACTACTTTACACAATTACACATAATAATATAAAATAAATCGATATTTTTCTAACTGTGATTAAATAATATTGTATAAATTTTAAAGAATAATTAAAAATTTAGGTTGTTACACTCCTGCTCTGTAGTCAAGTCAGATACAATGATGACTAGTAAAGTATCTTGGGGCCCTAAAAATGCATACTTGAGTGTGGCCAGGAATGACTTCAACTAAAGTGTAGGTGGTGTGACTAAAAATGGTATGGCGGGCTCTCTCGACAGAGGAGAATGTGACTCAAACCGGGCTTTCCACGGAGGAAAATCTGGTATAGAATAAGCATTAAGCAAGGCATTCACCTCCTCAATTAACCCGTCAATATCAAAATTTTTAAACCCAAAATGAGCTAGACAAGCCTCTAGAGGGTCCTCTATAAGAATGGAGGGTAAAACTTCCTCCACAATCCCATCCACAACATCCACAAATAAGCACTCCTCTCTCTCTATCATGGGGTTATTGGGATGCTTGAAAAACATTAAGTTTCGCTTGCATGTTCCTAAATGAAACTTCCATAACCCCGATACAACAATTTATGCATGCATTGGCTGTAGCCAAGAAAGGTTAACCTAAGATCATCGGGATTTGTTCCTAGAACTGGCTACCGGTTCCATATCTAAAACCAAAAAGTCAACAGGAAAGTAAAACCTATCGACCTTCACTAGAACATCCTCAATCATGCCACGTGGCACTTTGAGGATCGGTCAGCCAACTAGAGAGTAACAGTAGTGGGATTTAAGTCGCCAAGCCCAAATTCTTCGTACACAGAGTACGACAACAAATTGACACTAGCCCCTAAATCTAACAAGGCCATATTAATGAAATGGTCCCCTATAATGCATGCGATGGTCTGGGCACCTGGGTCTTTAAGCTTAGAGGGTGTGTCATTCAACAAGATGGAACTTACTTTCTCGTGAGTATGACCTTTTAGGATACGTGTGTCCTAGATTTACGCTTTTGCATACAAAGGTCCTTCAGAAATTTAGCATAGGAAGGTACTTGCTTAATCACCTCCAATAGGGGGAGGTTGATTTTTACCTATTTAAAGACCACCATCATCGCTTCCATGGATGCCGCCTTCTTATTAAAAGAGGACTGTGTATCAAGGAATTGGAGAAATGGTGCCTTAGGTATATATGATGCCTTAGGCTCATGTGAAGTGCTAGGGACTAAGTCATCCCCTCAGGTGTTTCTCTCTCACACTTTGCTCTCATTGGGTGTACCACTGTGGTCACCCTTCTTAGCCCTAGTTGCATCAGACGCAACTGGCTGAGGCTCTAACTGTCACAACCCAAACCCGTCCCTATAGGTTTAGCATCGTAACTGAGCCAGT